>CM031242.1:494596340-494936340 GCA_018340775.1 Taxus wallichiana var. yunnanensis | reverse complement strand
CCTTCTGCAAAACCTACATGTGCAAATGGAGGCAAATAAGCCAACAAAAGAATAAAAGGAAAAGTATAAGAGAGGATTAGGGTTTCTAGGAAATACCTAGGATCTAGGGTGGGGATTAAATCTATCCAATGGCCCAAATTTAATCCTCACAACTTAAAGTTGATGGGAATTAGATGTTTTAAAAGAGTGGGTAATTTAATTAATGGGGAACCCTAGGGTATTTTATTCATGGGTAATATTGGGTTTAGGTTATGTTGTGACATTTTTAATTGTGGGTTAAATGAACAAACATTGAACATGGGTGTATTTGAATGAATTATTTAAGGGGATTAAAATGAATAAAATTAAATGTGTAGCATTGTATTATTTACTTAGGGGAATAAAATTAATTTACATTAGGAAATAATTTTTAATAAATTTAATATGAACTTAAGCGAGATAAAAACAAATAAAATTATATTAGGAATTATTTAAGAAGAGACTTAAACCTCGTAATTATTTTGAAGAATTAAATAATATTATTTAAGGAAGGGAAGTGTAGTAGTAATTGAATAAGCTTTTAGCAAACATAATCAATGTATTAATTTTTTTTTGCCGTAATTCTCTAGTTATGTGTTAGGGTTTTGGTGTGGTTTGACGTGGAAAAAATGTGGCATTATAGGAATCAAGCAAAAAGTTGAGCTCTTCTTAGAGTAATCGCATAGAAATAGATATCACTACACATGAATTGATGGAACACTCAATTTCCAATTTGTTTGAGGTGGACATAATTGCTTAGACGAATCCCAAAATTTCAGGCATTTTGTCAAATAGTTCACATGCATTGTTTTTTGCCTCCACATTTTCCATACATTGCTCATAGGACGGACACCTCTACAACTATAATAGCCGGTAGAAGTCCCTTCTCCATAATGCTTCATTAGATGTCCATGCCCTATTTTGAAGCTCCTTTTTGTCACATAAGTCAAGAACATGCTAGCAAAGGTTACTTAATTAGATTGGACACCGATGGCTACAACTCACTAAATAACACTTATTGTTTACATATCTTTGGAACAATGTCAATGCGACATGAGGAAGCCCACGCCTACGTTAGTTTTGATTCACATGGCATGCCAAGAAAATGTTTGGTCGAGAAATGCTTCCAATATAGTTTAAATTCCACTATATTGCCACACGAATTGCTCTAGATCACTATAGCATCAAAATTTTAATTTATAGAAGTGCTAAATAAAATGTACCGTCCGATGGTGATGAGTAATGTCGTTCGATGGTTGACTAAGATCTACGATACCAATAGCCCTGCATCCACTATAAAAACCTATTTATTTACTCTACCATATTTTCTTTAAAATTATTGGTGTAAATTTTAGTATAAGGAGTTTTATGGATTGTTATAAAGCGGTTTGGTGTGAAAATAAAGTCTTGATTTTATGTTGCTTAAGAATGTTTTAGTTGTGCCAATTAAATAACATGAAATTGATTCGATAGGATTACTTATTATAGAGACTTAATTTAAACATCGCTATCATTGTAGGTTTTGTATTTATGTGTTCATTAAGTGGAGTAATGTTTTCTTAATTCAAGTCACACAAAAACAATGATCAAGCTTATAAACAAAAATGCAATCAAAACCACAACCAAAAATGTTATTTAACCCTCGCAAACTATACTAGAAAAAGTGGGACAACCGCATTTTGCATGTGCTTTTAGACTTTCTTCATTATTCTATGTACCCTCACTATGAATTTTCATTGAAATAAACATGGAAGAAATTTTTAATAGGTTTGTGGAAACTCAACAATCTTGATGAAGCTCGCTAATATTCAAACTAAACTCAATAAGTTTCCGATATATGAACATCAAGTATTGTCTTTTACAAGAAGTATATTGTGTTCTTCTCGTCATATACATGAGAATTAGAGCATGGGATTACACGATGTGCATGGAAAAATTATATGTGATAAGTTTAATGTATACCACACTAGGATTTATTATCACTTTTCATATATACCTTAAAGATATGTTCAAATTGAACATGATATATAAACTTAGGACACCCACCGATCGGGGTCAAGAGGATACTTGATAGACAACACTCTAAACAAGAGACTATAGGTGATCTATACAAAAACATACTATTATGATCATGGTGTGCGGATTTACTAACGCCTTGAGCTTTTGGTGTAATGATTTGTTACATATGGTATCAAAGCGACCACTCATGTTCGAATCCCACTCGGTTGGTAAAGTTGTGTAGTCGGGGCCCGTGGGGAACTTAAATGTTAGTGAAGTATGGCTTGTACATGTTGCTCGAGAGAATACTTGTTAAAGATCACACAAGAGGTCCGCGTGGGAGAGAAGGCCAAGATCTAGGGTGCAGAGGGTCGGGAAGAACTGCGTGCGGAAGGACAAGTTCAACATTCAGGACTTAGCCGATTTTGAGCACGAAGACCTATTTTTAGAAGATAGCGTGTGGAACACACCAACGATATAAACGCGTGCCACACATTGTCTATCTTTAGAGGATCGGATCAAAGCGTTTTGCATGGAGACAAGCTAAGAATAGGATTGACACTCCAAGTTAACTGTAAGAGATCTATAGATAGCACACTTGCATGTGTGGCTATGTCCAGAAATGACGCATAGCTATTAATAGCATGCGGCCTATTTTTGGAATGGATAAGCGGTGAAGGGCAAGTCCCCACCCTATATATATGATGTGAATCATGTAGTAAAAGAGGTATATACAAAGGAGGTGAGATAGAGGTATAGAGATACGTGCATTGGTATATATTGACACTAATGTAAGGAGCTTCTGTGTTTATTAATAGATGGAAGATATTGGTTGAATCTAAGTGTCATTCCTGTGTGTAATTGAGTGGTGCATGTTATTGATTCAATCATGATTACTATTTAAAGTTTTTTCTTTCATAATTCTGATTATGGTATGCATTGTAGAATGATGGATTAGATATGGATCTATATGTTTCTTTCTTCATCACGCTAACATCCTGCTACAACAACCCTAAAGAGGGACCTGGTACCTTTGCGCACTTCAGGTGAGCACTCGGGCCTAGGTTGAGTGATGTGCCAGTGCGACTAGGGTGTTACAGTAAATTCTAGGTGCATCCGTACATATGGGAGTGTGGGTGCAAACACAACCCGAGGTCAAGATTTGAGGAAGTGTGGTAGGACGTTATGATCCTGGTATGCAAATTCAATAACGCCTCGAGGTTTTGGTGTAACGGTTCATTACACATATTGTCAATGATATAGAGTCACCGGATATAGAATCGTAAAGAAAACTTATACCATGCAAAGTCTTATACAAGATATGTGATAATGCTAGATGCATAATTTATATACAACTTCTTATTAACAACTATATCTCTATATGTATAAAGAATAACAATATGCTTTAACATACAAAGGAGTAAGATGAAGCGTTGGATAAACCCTTACAACCATTTCATACCCGATCATCATTCCATCATATTCATTAGTAGTATTGTAGAACTATGTGGTACATTGTTGACACAACAAAAAGTATGTAGAAGTAGGTGGTACCACAAAGAAGTTAGGACCTCACGGTATACATACACATGTACAATATCGATCTTTGAATACATTGAATAGTTAGATCATGATGTGGAGCAACACTATGGTACTACAAATTATTTTAGGTCTTAGATCCCCTGAATAAGTTACTCCTTGAAGAACAATAGTCCACACTACATGTTATTACAAAAGAAGATATAAAAATTTCTAGAAACTTGAGCTTTTGCGCACAATTTCCTTTCGAAGATGTTTGACATGCTTTGACAATCTAAGAGAGAGGGATCTCTTATTGTCATGTCCTTTTGATGAACATGTCAATGAGTTGATCCTTTTGTTGGACAACATCTCCTTGAGGCATTTCCACGAACAAGTCACATGTAGGATGCGTACAGTGTTGGAGCATTGAAAAATTAGATTAGAAGCTCCTTGTCATTATGTTTGAGTTTGATCGTTGTCTCATCTCATTCAAGGATATTAGTGCGGCATATGATGGACGTATGGTGAAAAACATGGAATGATTGGGTTGAATTTTGCTTCATCATTAGTGAACTCGAAATTATATCAACGTTATGTGAGGATGTGTGTCTACCATCTCAAACACCTTCTCTACCATCAATTAAACACATACTTCTCCATTTACCTACCTAAATGTCATTACTAAGCTCAACTTCCTCCTATCACGACTATGAACCGAATTTCCTTTACTTTAAATACCCTAGAGCATGATACCCTTTTGGATTCAATTGTCTATCTATGCTAATGGGTTCTACATATGCATCTGATAGATCTTGGATGTTTGGGGGCATTGTAAAAGAACACAATTGTCATTGAATAAGGACAAAGTGTTGTACATTTCAAGCATTAATGGAGCATCTAGCCTACCTAATAGGGTGATACAATTGTACATATTTTGAAACCTTGTGTTAAAATCTCTAATTGGTTCATTGGGATCTCTTATGAGGTTCATGAACACCGATATAACACACCATGATCAATGACTTGGCTGAATTAGTTTATAAAACTATCATCGAGTTGTGTCCATGAGACAACCAAGGTACTTAAACTCAATTGAATGGTATGGTATTACAACATTCAACCACACAGTCTCAAATGAGGTACTCCTTTACGATATTTGGGCCTACAATGAACCTTTAAAGATGGTGATAATAATAGTCCGGACTTATAATTGAATCTAGAAATTCTTCATGTTAAATCCAAAGTGCTTATGGTTCGATGGTAGTGGTTGTTTACCAAAAGTTTATAGAGGCCCTCCTCTAACACCAACTAACATGTTGATGCGAGTTTATGACTTACCCCAATAAGATGGTGAGAAAAATAAGATGGTGAGAAAAATCCCTCTCATTTTAGGATTGGTGGTTACCTACTTAAAGGCACGAGTTGTAGGTTATTTGACTATATAAATAACTATGTGGTGGAATGATGGTTAAAGCAATGTGGTTACCTCTTACTTTGGAATGTTTCACAAGTACTAGAAGTAAGATCTATTCTAAGTCTAATTAACAACATCTTTAGATCTTAAATAGATTATGCACATGTGAGCGTTATATTAAGGTGGTGTTTATTTGATAGAAAAATAAAAAAATTGGTAGGTAAGGCAACGCAGAAAGGAATGGTGTTCTATACATCAACATAAACTAGTTCTCCTAAATAAGTTAATTAAATGAATAGAGCATGTTAATTCTACTTATATTTGCCTTGTTCCAGTTGTAACTCAGACGAATACGGACATAAAAAGTCTAAGAAAATTATTTGTAAAATATTTTTGTGACATTAATTTAAAAAGATACAGATTCATAATGAATTGCATCATACACATCCAACTACAAATCAAAACTGAATCAAGATTTATAAACACAAAACCAATTAAAATAGACCTAATCAGAACTATTTATAAAACATAAACATACATCAAATTCACAAATTAAAAAGCTCAATTGAAATTGTTCATGTAAACATAAAATTGAAAAAAAGGAACACAAGTAAAACTCATTGAATCTTCTTCTATTGTACAAATTTATAAGCTTTCGCTGGGCATATATAGTCTGGAAAATGCTGGTATCCATGCAGGAATGTTTGAGAAATTCAGTGTCACACGAATTACATCCAGTAAATAAGACATCATATAAAAGTTGCCATTTTTCTTGACTTCTCGGACCTGTTTGTGTCAAATTGAAACATATTATCTCCCCATATGGCCGAGATTTCCTCGCATATTATCATGCTTTGCTGCTAATTTGATAGCAATCGATATTCTCGACTCATCAAAAATATGGAAATTTGGACTTTTCTTTTTCTTGGGTTTAGTAATAGATTAATTTGTTTTTACTTTATTAGCATCGGGGGATGTAGCTAAGATGGTAGAGCGATCGCTTAGCATGCGAGAGGTACGGGGATCGATACCCCGCATCTCCACTTGGATGAGTTCGATTCTTACTGCATCTATCCGCTTGGACAAAAATCGTTTAAAACCGTGTGCTTTTTGAGTGCCCAAATGAATACGCCGAAAGTGCCCAAATGAATACGCCGATAGGGAAGTGATGAAGAAGTAAAGCCATGAATTATGGAGAAATATTGTTTGAGATAGAGTGGTGATAAATAAAAGCATGGTCCCATGAAGGGTCCTATTTTCTTGCAGGAGAAGGTCCCATGCTTATTTTTAATCTAGGCCTAAAAATAGCTCCACTTTTTAGCCCCTAAACTTAAGAGGTGGTTGGAGGGGGAGCTACGAGTTTCCTCCTACAATTTAGGGTTGATAGAATCTAATATGCATTCCCGCAATTATTTTTTGGTAATTTTAGAGAGAAATATGATTTTATTTTCCTACAAATAACCATAAAAATCCAATGGGATTCTATAATATCTTAGCGAGTATTGTTGAGGAAACTAATAAAAAATCATGAGACCTTAAAACTGTTAAAATACTCCTAAATTTTCTCAAAGAACACACGTTTGAGATATTTATGGATCCCCCTTCCATGGGACCATGCTCTAAGGGGATTTGGGAGGAGAATTTGTAGGATGGGGAAATAATTGGAGGGATAGAGACGGCGATAGGAAGGTGGAGAAAAATTGTAGGAGATAGAGTAATGATGAACAAGGGGATTCGGTGAGGAGAATATGTGGGGTGGGGAAAAAATTGGAGGGATTTTATGTGATCTTTTTCTTTATTTTGGCAAACGACATATGCACCTCATAGTGTTTGTGGATATTTCGACACAATCCCATTATGGGGGAATTCACTTGTGCTTTGAATTACGAGTAGTTGTTGAGGTAGGAACATGTTGTGGAGAATCGACATCCCATGTGTGATTTTGAATGTAGAAAATATGAAGACACAAACACATCAAGTCAAAGGAGGTGTGTCGATAATATACAAAAGAGGTGGGGGAATTCACTTGTGCTAGTTGTGAGTAGTTGTTGAGGTAGAAACATGTTGTGGAGAATCGACATCCCATGTGACAATTTTGAATGTAGAAAATATGGAGACACAAACACATCAAATCAAAGGTGTGTCGATAATATACAAAAGAGGTGGGGGAATTCACTTGTGCTAGTTACGAGTAGTTGTTAAGGTAGGAACATGTTGTAGAGAATTGATATTCCTATGTGACAATTTTGAATGTAGAAAATATGAAGACACAAACACATCAAATCAAAGGAGGTGTGTCGATAATATACAAAAGAGGTGGGGGAATTCACTTGTGCTTTAGTTGTGAGTAGTTGTTGAGGTAGGAATATGTTGTGGAGAATCGACATACCATGTGACAATTTTGAATGTAGAAAATATGAAGACACAAACACATCAAATCAAAGGAGGTGTGTCGATAATATACAAACGAGGTGTGTCGATAATATACAAAAGAGGCGTGTCGATAATATACAAAATAAGTGTATTGATAATATATTCATATTGTTCCAACCTAATAATAATATGAGATGACAAAGATTAACAAGCTAAATATGGGAAATGGTGGGCATTATCTTGCTTTCATAGTAGCCAAAGGGCTCACACTACTTCTCCAAGTGATAAAATTATTTATATGTGGATGAATAGGATGGCCTTTCTATGATTTACAAAGGGTTAGAATTATTTCCAATGTAGGTAAAACAACACTTTTTAGTATTCAAACTTTGATAGGTTTTGTTTTGTTTATAATAAAAAGTTAATTTTTTTGTTTGTTTTTGAGAGGTGAAAAATTTGGGAAGTTATCTAGAAGGTTCAATTAACATATTTTCCAAATTGAGGACATGAGTGGAAAGATGTAAATAAAAAGGTGGGAATGTAATATCGACATGTCCCACACATATTCCATGGCTAAGATCGTTCCTATCCAAATAATATATGCTTTTTGCACTCCACTTTATAGTCTCAATCTTGCTCACATTATTCATGTGAGTGCAATTTTTCGCTTAAAAGGGCTAAAATAAAAAATGGGGAAATGCAATAGGTAACACATTCAAAACCCAACTTTTAATTGTGTGTGATAGAAAGGAGCTGACAACGTAACACAACTACAACATCCGAAAAGACACTTCCTAATTTTCCTTTATGGATGAAATGTCCCTCTTTATGGAATAATATTTTCGAAGACCTTTGGTCTATTTTGTCAACTTGATGGCCAAAGAGGGAACACAAGGGTGCCTTAAGTCACAATAAATTCTTATAAAGTGCCTAAAAGAAAAAAAAAGAAAACAAAAATAGAGCACTTATATTCATTTATTTGACTTAATTATAAAGTGATTAGAGGAAAGCACTTATAAAAATTTGTAATCTCTAGAAAGTGTGATTTGCCTTGGGAAAATATTTGTGATTAAAAAGGGGTCTAAATATGTTTTTATCCTTCCTAGGGGAAATGGCGACTTGCCTTGAGGAGGGATAATGGAGACTTAGAAGGAAAAAGGCCATAGTAATTTTTGTATCCTCCCTATGGAAATTGTGACTTGGCCTAGAAGGAGAAATATGCATAAAGAAAATAATTGCAGCTGATTGGATAAGAAAGAGGTCTCCTTGGGTCTATTCTCCATTAAAAGGAGAAGTCGACTTACTTGAGAGGCATTCAGATAATTTGATTATTTCTGATTTCTTTTGTTTAAAGCTTGTAGCTTGGCAAAATATTCTAAGGACGAAAACCCTTAGAATTTGCTCTAGAGGACGAAAACCCTCTTGGAGTATTGTGAGGGGATCTCTACTCAGGAGATTCATTGGTGCTTGCAAAGATTTATTATTTTTCAGAGCTATTTCCAGCAGTTGAGAAGGGAATTTGTAGATTATGTAGTAAGGGTTTGAAGAATTAATTTGCAACAGTTGTTATTGAATTTTCCTAGAATGGAACAACCCATATTTTGGATATTTTCAGATGTTGTGGAGATATTCTAGGTTTGAAAATTATTGCCATCGATTGTACTGATTTTGGGGATCAAAATAATTTATTCTTAGAATTTTTGGAGGGTTTTAAGAGGCATTTTCAGTCACTTTTGTATGCAGATTTCTGAACTATTTTGCAGTCATTATTTACCTCTAAAAATAAAATTTTATTCATGTTTGGGCTGCTAAAAATATAGTGATCAGTTTATGATAGAAATATAATTATTTGATTGTTGTTGGAGGATTTATCAACAAACCTAGTCTCCATTTCTGAAGGTTATTTGCAATAATCAATAAATATAATTTAGCATGGCCTTTATATGATTTGATTTGGTCTCATAAGTGCTAAAAAGTATTTTGAGTGAGGAACACTAATTTTGTGGGCTGTTTGGTGAGTTTATGCCAACATCTAAGTCGCATTTCCAGGATAAAATGCAAATCTTCTGATAAAAATCTGAATTGCATGTGTTAAGTTTGTATTTGGTTGTGTGTTTGACATAAAACCAAGTAAGGGTCAAATTGTCCCATTTGGGGACATTATAGTGCTATCATAGCAGTGTATTCTCCCATTTGTGAAAAAAAATCGGGAATCATATTTGAATGTGTGTAGGAAAAATCCCTCTAGTTTACCAAAGAAGGGGAACTCCAAAGAAGACAATGAATGAGCATGAGAGAGGAAAACCACCTCCCAATGATACTCTCAGCTATATGAATGAAGTTATTACTAGAAGTCAGAGAGAGTTGCAACAAACAATGAGGGAGAACCAAAGAGAATTGTAAGATGCATTTACTAGCTCCATTCGAGATTTGGCCATGGTTCTACAAGGGAATATTGCAGCCACCAATCAAGGAGCAACCAACAATGGAGAAGGAAGCTCAACATGACCGGTGAGGACTCCCCAAGCCTACTCCATAGATTTTCAGAGCTAAGTTTCTCCAAAGAGAGGAACCAATTGAAGAAGTAACACAAAATGATGTTGATGATGTAGAAGCATATGGTGATGAGTACATGCAACTTAGCCTCCAAGTTAGAGATATGCTACCCTTTAGAGACTTCTGCCAGTTGAAGAATAGCAAGGGTGCAGGAAGAAATAGAAGAGCCTCGCCAAGAGACACCAAGGAGAGACATTCAACAAAGGTTGGGTAAGGTAATTCTCCCTTCATTTGATGGTACAAATAAGTGCCATGCTAGATCTTGGTTACAAAAATTAGATACCTATCTTTCCTTCAATCCTTTGTATGAATATGAAGCATTTAAGTTTGTAACATTACATTTGAATGGGGTGGCACATGAGTGGTGGTACCACACCATCATCACTCAAGGACATGGATCTATTACTTCCCTTGAAGAGTTCATCTGATGCTTGACAAAGAGGTTTGATCAGGTAGATCTAGACTTGCATTTTAGAGAGCTGGCCCAACTCAAACATGATGGTGCTCTAGATAAGTATATTTATGATTTTCAAAGAATTGCAGTTATGGTTCTTAATGTTAGTGAAAGAAGGCTTGTTTTGTTGTTTATGGAAGGATTAGGAGAACCATTAAAAGGCCTTGTTAAATCCTTTAGTCCCCCATCTCTTCAAGGTGCCATTAAAAAATCATTAGACTTGGAGAGTTTGATGCCAAAGGGGAGAAATCTGCAGTTTGGACAACAACGGACAACACCTTTGGGGCAGCAAAAGAGCACTTGTGAACAACCCATAGCACCTCAAAATGATAGGCATGGAGTAGCAGTTAGTGGACAGCCAACTAGAGCATAAGAAAGGGATAAAAACAAGGTTAAAATAGAGGTAAAGAATGAGCTAAGGAGGAAGAAATTGTGTTTTGATTGCAAAGAACCATGGACACCCAATCATCGCTACAAAGGTAAGGGATCCATTCATTATATTTAAGTTCTTTATGATGATGACGAGGATGAAGATGATATTGAGCCAAAATACCAAGCAAAGAAAAATGAGGTGGGTGTCACTAGTGTTACCTTAGTTGCACTAACTGTTCTGCCTAGTTTTTATGCATTTCATGTGAAGGGTGATCTTCTTGGGCAAAAGATCACCATTTTGATTGATGGTGGAGCAACACACAACTTCATTGATGAAGGTTTGGTTGCTAGATTGGGTCTACAAGAAGAATAATTCCAAGGATTTGATGTGATTATGGCAGATGGGCATTCAATCACATGCACCAAGAGGATTCCCAACTTTGATTCACCATGAAGGGACATGAGGTATGTGATGAATTTTATGTTGTTGGCATTGGTGGATTGGATTTAGTTCTTGGTGTTCAATGACTCCAATACTTGGGTGATTTTCATCAAAAATATCAAACCATAGAGCTGAAATTTAATGTGCAAGACAAGGAAATTGTTTTGCAAGGTGTGAGGAAAGGAGTTCCTCCACGAATGAGAAACTCATATCATGATTGAAATACTTAAAGAGAATCATATTTCACAAGAGGTGGCTGAAAAAGAAAAGGACATAGCAGGGGAACAACTGAACTTTAAAGAAATCCAACCTTTTGTGAACTATGGTGACCTTGTAAGGTATGATACTAGAAAAATAATGTTCTATATGCATCATATTCAGATTTCCTTTGATAAGAGTGATGATTTAGATGATGAAATCTACAATTTTCATTATATAATACCTCGAAAACAACCATGTAAATATGATCACTTTGTCAAGGGAAATTGGCAGCAAGATTTATCTCATCTAACATGTACAAATGCATGGATCGTGAGACACTTCGACACATTTTGTTTATTGTGCATGAAACTTAGACAAAAGAGTTCAAAATTGTTTGTGGGAAAGCAATTTTGGGGAGGGAGGACTGAAATGTCCCTCTTTCTGGAATAATAATATAGAAGAAATATGGCCTATTTTTTCAACTCGACGGCCAAAGGGGGAACACAAGGGTGACTTAAGTCACAATAAATTATTATAAAGTGCCTAAAAGAAAAAAAAAAAAAAATAGAGCACTTATATTGATTTATTTGACTTAATTATAAAGTGATTAGAGGAAAGAACTTACAAAAAATTGTAATCTCTAGAAAGTGCGATTTGCCTTGGGAAAATATTTGTGATTAAAAAGGGGTATAAATATGTTTTAAATCCTTCTTATGGGGAAATGATGAATTTCCTTGAAGAGGGATAATGGAGACATAGAAGGAAAAAAAGCCATAGTAATTTTTATATCCTCCCTATGGAAATTGTGACTTGGCCTAGAAGGAGAAATACGCATAGAGAAAATAATTACACCTGATTGGATAAGTCCTTAGCTCTATTCTCCCTTAAAAGGAGAAGTTGACTTGCTTGAGAGGCATTCCAGATCATTTGATAATTTCTTATTTCTTTTGTCTAAAGCTTGTAGCTTGGCAAAATATTCTAAGGACGAAAACCATTAGAATTTTCTCTAGAGGAAGAAAAACCTCTTGGAGTATTGTGAGGGGATCTCTACTCGGGAGATTCATTGGTACTTGTAAAGATTTATTATTTTTAGAGATATTTCCAGCAGTTGAGAAGGGAATTTACAGATTATGTAGCAAGGGTTTGAAGAATTAATTTGCAACAGTTGTTATTGAATTTTTCTAGAATGGAGCAAACCATCTTTTGGCTATTTTGAGTTGTTGTGGAGATATTCCAAGTTTGAAAATATTGCCATCGATTGTACTAATTTTTGGGGATCAAAATAATTTATTCTCAGAATTTTTGGAGGGTTTAAAGAGGCATTTTTAGTCACCTTTGTATGTAGATTTCTGAACTGTTTTGCAGTCATTATTTACCTCTAAAAATAAAATTTTATTCAAGTTTGGGTTCTTAAAAATATAGTGACCAGTTAATGATAGAAATAGAATCCTTTGATTGTTGTTGGTGGAGGTTTTATCAACAAACCCTAGTCGTCATTTCTAAAGTTTATTTGCAATAGTCAATATATATAATTTGGCATGGTATTTATATGGTTTGATTTTATCTCATAAGTGCTACAAATTATTTTGAGTGAGGAACACTAATTTTGTGGGTTGTTTGGTGAGTTTTATGCTAACATCCAAGTCACATTTCTAGGATAAAATGTAGGTTTGCTTGATAAAAATATGATTTGCATGTGTTAAGTTTGTATTTGGGTGTGGGTTTGGCATAGAAACCGAGTAAGGGTCAAATTGTCCCATTTGGGGACATTACAATGGATGTTCATACCCAATTGTAAAGCTCATATTTGGCCACACCATGTGAGGATGCTAGCAAAGGTGAGCTGATCAGGTTGAATATTCATTTTTGGCATTTGGTGAAACAATCTCAATGGTTCTTGAAGATTACTATGTTTATATCTTCGTGACACCATTTTTCACCGATCAATAAAAAACTTACAAAGATAATTATTAATTATTTAAAAACATAAATACGTGTAAATGTCATCAACATTAAACATGGGTTGAAGTTGTGACCAAAAAGTCTTCCTCATCTTAGATATATTGAACTAACAATTAAAAATTCATAAAATCTCCCAACAACAATGATATTGAAGAGACATTAATAAATTACCCACCGACAATAATATGCCACATATTTATTTCACTTTAATAAACCCCATCCAAGAAACAATACAAAAACATTCTATATTTGTTGTTTACTTTTGGAAACTCAATCATGATAACCAATTGCATTGAATATTTTAATTATTTAAAAACTAGTAGGTAAAGTGTTATTTATTCCTTTTGTGAGCATTGGGTGTTTTTGTTTGATCTACACGTGCATTAGAAATTTTTCTAGTTGTTGTATTTAACACAATGATAGGGTTGTTTTTATGTGGGTATGCACTCCCCTTGTCTCTAAATAATAATTCATTCCAAAACTTGCTCGAGATATTGGAAGGCATAGAGACATGTAATAAAATTGCTAGTCTTTCATTACATGTGGTGAGCATAATGATCGATTCAACATCCTCATGTTGTGATTACTCAACCAAATGATTTGGTAAATAGAGGTTCCGTCTTTACATGCATTCTTTATAATAGGATTCGATTAAATCTTAGTATTTGTTACTAGTTCTACTATTTTGTCGGTGTGTATATATAACGTGTGCATGGTATTTTTGCATGTTTGAGTAGGATTTGAAGGAGAGGAATCGAGTGACAAGATTAGATTTGCTTAGGGGTAATCGCATAGAAATGGATATCACTACACATGAATTGATGGAGCACTCAATTTCCAAGTTGTTTAAGGTGGATGCAATTGCTCAAGTGAATCCCATGCTTTGTTAAATAGTTCACATGCTTTGTTTTTCCTCCACATTTTTCCGATATAGCTCATAGGAACCTACGAATACAACAGATTGAAAAATTCCATTCTCCATAATGTTTTAATAGATGTTCACACCCTATTTTGATGCTCCTTTTGTTGCATAAGATGGTAACATGCTAGATAATTTTACCCAATCAAATTGGACTCATGTTGGTTGTATCTTGTTAAACAACACCTATTGTTTGCATTTACCAAAAAAAGTGTCAATGCTACTCAAGGAAACCCATGTATTTTGTTAGTTTTGATTCACATGGCATGTTGGGAAATGTTGTTGGTATAGTTTAACCTCCAAGTGCATTGCCACATGAATTGATCTAAATCACTATAGCATAAAAATTTCAATTTGTAAAAGTGTTGAATAAAATTTACACAAGACGATGGTGATGAGCAATGTTGTGCGATGGTTGACTAAGCTCTATAAGACTTAGTAACTATGCATCCACAATAGAAAAATTCCTATTGTTGTAATTAAGAAATTGATTTTTTTAGATAGTTTAACGCTTTTGACTAGAGCTTAGAATTGGGGGTTCTTGGTTCCCCTCCCTTAACAAGGTCCACGGATCCAGATATTACAATTTCAACATAAACCTAACGATGCAAACCAAGCCAAGACTAGCCGCCAAACCGCATGCCATCCTAGCCACCAGCCGTGCCAAGCCAAGACTACCACCGCCAGAGAAGAGAAACCAGACTCCACTGCCAATGATGCTAATACCACCACCGCTATGGAGAGATGCAAGCCAACTCACCAATGCAAACAAAACCAAGACCAACCACCGAGCCACCATCCTAGCCACCAACCTGTCACTAGTCTAGTCCACCACCGCTAGAGAAGAGCACCGGTCACAACCACCGATGATGTGACAACCAACCACCACCGATAACCACCATCGAAGGGGATCGCACCTAGTGGGGTTTGAACCTGGGTGGATCCAGACCCAACCATCTGTCTTAACCGATCCACCCAAACCCCATTGGCTAATTAAGAAATTAAATTACCTATTTATTTACTCTACCATATTTTCTTTAGAATTATTGGTGAATTTTAATATAAGGAGTTTTATGGATTGTTATAAAGTGGTTTGGTGTGAAAAAAGTCTTGATTTTATACTTCTTAAGAATATTTTAGTCATGCCGATAAAATAACATGAAATTGATTTGATAAGATTACTTATAGAGACTTAATTTGAACATTACCATATTGTAGATTTTGTATTTATGTGTTAATTACGTGAAGTTATGTTTTTTTAATTCAAGCCACAAAAAAACAATGATCAAGCTTATATATAATTACATAAGGTCATATGGAAGACAATGCACATGCTCATGATCTACAACAACAACAATGCTCCATATTACACCCACACAAATGTAATGGCCAAAACCACAACTAGAAATGTTATTCAACCGTTGCAAAATATAAAGCAAAAAGTATGACAACAAAATTATGCACGTGCTTTCATAAATTCTTCATTATTCTATGTACCCTCACCATGAATTTTCATAGAAATAAACATGAAAGAATCTTTTAATAAGTTTGCGGAAACTCAACAATCTTGACGAAGCTTCGCTAATATTCAAACTATACTCAATAAGTTTCCAATATATGAACATCAAATATTGTCTTTTACAAGAAGTATATTGTGTTCTTCTCACATACGCATACATGAGAATTAGAGTATGGGATTGCACAATATGCATGGATAAATTATATGTGATATGTTTAATATACACCACACTAGGATGTATTATCATTTTTCATATATGCCTTAAAGATATATTCAAATCAAACATGATCTATAAACTTATGGATAACTATAAGATTGGTCTCCTAAAAGGAGACCCATAAAAACACTCTAAATGAGAATCTATAAGTGATATATACAAAAAAATATTGTCAATGATATAGGCCAAAGGGTCTATTAGAGTTCTTTTACAAAAGAAAAGAAAACAAACAAGTCAAGAGACGTAAAATATAGAATCGTAAAGCAAACTTATACCATGCAAAGTATTGCACATGATTTGAGATAATGTTAGATGCATAATTTATATGTAACTCTATACTATATATATATATATATATATATATATATATATATAAAGAATATATGTATGCTTTAAGAATATACCCTTAAAGAATATACGTATGCTTTAACATACAAAGGAGTGAGATGAAGCATTCAATATACCCAAGTACAACCATTTCATAACTAATCATCATTACATCATATTCATTAGCAATATTGTAGAACTACATGGTATAATGTCATCATCATCATTACATGGTATAATGTTGACATTAAAACTATGTGAAACTAGGTAGTACTACAAAGAAGTTAGGACCTTCGGTATGTATACATGTGTATGATATGATGTTGAAGGCATTATATGGTTAAACCATGAGGTAGATCAACACCACATTAGTACAATGAGTTTTTTCAAGTCTTAGATCCTCTTGGATCAGTTACTCCTCCTTAAAGAGAAATAGTCCGCACCGCATATTATTACGGAAGAAGATATAAAAATTGCTAAAAACTTGAGCTTTTGTGAATAATTTCCCTTCAGAATATGTTTGACATACTTTGACAATCTAAAAGAGAGGGATTTCTTAGTGTCTTGTCCTTTTACACATGTGTCAATGATTTGATCCTTTTTATTGGACAACATATCCTTGAGACATTTCCTTGAGCAAGTCACCTGTAGGCTTCCTACAAGGTTTTGGAGAATAGAAAAATTAGTTTAAAATCTCCTTTGCATTATGTTTGATCATTTTCTCAATTCATTCAAGTATATTAATGTGGCATAGGATGAACGTATGGTGACAAACATAGAATGATTCGGTTGAATGTTGCTTCACCATCGGTGAACTAGAATAATCTTAACGTTGTGTGAGGATGTTTGTTTGCCACCTCAAATGCCTTCTCTACCATTGGCCAACCACCAACCCATGCCTAATAAAATCCAAATTTGACCCCCTCACCATACTTCACCATACTACACTCAACAAGATGGATGGGAAGGTCGAAGTTTTCTCTTGGTCTTCTTTAAAAATATCCATAGAACAATTTATTCTATCAATTAATAGAAGTGGGAATTTATTGTATAAGGGAGAGAAAAACAAGAGGAGAAGCAAAAATTTGAGCAATAAATTTCTTAACTTATATCCTATGTTTAATCCTTTTTTTTTTTTAGTCAACAAGTAGATTTAATAATATAACTAACTTTTTTAATATTCCATATTTTATAGTAATTTTATAACATAATTATTTTACCTATGAAATATATATAGGCTTATCCACAAATCCAAATCATCTAGATAAGGAACAAGGTCATTGACAATGAGTGCCCCAATGGTCATGGGATGCTCTAAATTGGAACACTTTTTACCAAACAACATCATTTTCATTATACTGACACTAAATAATTACACATATTTCTTGTACATCAACAACACCACATTCTACCATTTTTAATTTTCTTCCTTGTGTATCGATGATTACATTTTTATTTTAGTATGATTTGAATAAGTCGATAATACATATTTTCTTAAGGTGATGCAAGTGAGGGAAATTTGGGAAAAATCCATGGAATGGAATTCGAATCCAATGTATTTTTATTATCGTTAATGAAGCCCTAAATACAATTGATATGGATTTCAAAACTCGTTGATTGAAAAATCTACTCGATTTTTTAAAAATGAATTGTATGTGAGAAAGAATGGGCCATGAAAATTACTATACATTAATTGGAGGACCATTTAAAATATTTGTTTTTAATCACTTCCATGTTTAGTTTGGGGCTTGAGATGAAGAGAATGTCGGAAGCTATGAGGTGGAGATAGGTGGGCCCACAATAGTAGGATATTAGGTGGATAAATTCATAGTATCCTTCACCACTACCATATGATAGGTTCCACCTTGCCTATGTCCAAATCCTTGTGCTTCTACCCTTGTCCACCTTGTCACCATGCTACTATTACCACTATGTTGGTAACATCATTACATCGATTCCTTTAAATATCATTTCTTATGCACCATTAAAGTTAAAATATCCATGAATTATCTTGTAGTCACGGTTGGGTTCCCAAATAAGAGTCATACTTAGTCATGGGATACTTTGGATTGGAATACTTTTACCAAACAACATCATTTTCACTATACTACACACCATAGAATGACACATAGTTATTGTATCAACAACAACACCTTTTACCATATTTTTAATTTTCTTTCTAATGTAACTATGATTGCAGACTTTGTTCTAGTAGGATGAAACAAGTCGATAATGCATATTTTTCTCAAGTGGCACTAGTGAGGGAAATTGGGGGAAAATCTATTGAATGTAAGTTGAATCCAATGTACTTTCCTATGGTTGATGGAGACCCTAAAGAAAATTGGCATGGATTTCAAAAATTCACCGATTGAAAAATATAATTTTGTAGATTTTTAAGAAATCAATTGTATGCTAGTGTTTAATTTAATTTAAATTCAATCTCAATATTGTAGATTCACTTGTTGAAATACATAGTAAAAGACATAAATGATACAATCAACTAAGATTAAAAATATAAAACCATAAACAAGAGATAATATAAGAAGACCTAGCTGATTTATGCTAGATATGGAATTGATTTGGTGGAAAACGTGTTGAGCAGATGTGTAGAGTTTTCTTATCACTCACAATTAATTGTGGAATCCACAGACAGAGCAAGACATGGGCGCCCATGGAAGGACATGGGTGCTTGGGTGCTAAAGACTACTATTAGGCACTCATGACTACATAAATTGTCATAATATGATTTTTACAGTGTCGTGGGGTCTTCGATATTGCTTATTGTTGATCACCTAATAGCCACACAATGATCACCGCATACCTATAACCTAGAAAAGAGATATTTACCTGCACAAGCCCACAAACCACATCAAAACTAAAAATAAAGATGTTGTATGGGAGTCGATTGACCCCAATGGTCATCCATGAGTGAAATTACAATTTGAGCGTTTCACTACATCTCGTAATCCATGTAATTCTAGGGAGTGTGTGTGAGAATGATGCCCTAAGATGCCCTTGTGCAAGTTGCACTTGATAGCGGGTTGTAACTAAATGTAACAATGTAGTGGAATGCATGAATGTAATAATGAACTTCCCCTTCAATGTTGTGTATGCAAAGTTGTTGCAGCCCTTGTCCCTTGAATGGATGTTAGATGGATGC
Organism: Taxus wallichiana var. yunnanensis; assembly: GCA_018340775.1. Taxonomy (NCBI): domain Eukaryota; kingdom Viridiplantae; phylum Streptophyta; class Pinopsida; order Cupressales; family Taxaceae; genus Taxus; species Taxus wallichiana. Next base: position 494,916,887 of record CM031242.1, on the reverse strand, counting down.
TTTAGAGTGCTTTAGGTGCCTTTTGGATGCAAACTTAGGTGATGATAGTAATGCTTAGTGTTTGATCCTTTATTTTGAACACATAACTATGTATTTATATGATTCCCTTGTTTGAATTTCATAATTAATAACTAGAAGACCAACTCATAAGTGAAAAAGATGCCCAAAAGATAAAATAGACCCAAAAGAAGTGAGTAAGGTAAGAAAGGGTCGAGGGCACCCAGAGGGGACAAGAACACTTGGGCGATACTATCTTGCCTTGGTGGTGTCCGGAGACATATAAGATAAATAAGTAAAATACTGATTGGATTGTAGGCTTAAGAAACAAAGCAAAGATGCTTAAGAAATGTGTCAATTACTAGTTTTCTTGCTTAGGAATCACATGAATGCTAGTATGTGTTTAGGACCTAGAAATGTACCCAAGTGCGTGATTTAGTGTCTACATTTTCCCCACTTTATGTTGTTGAGTGACTACTCGATAACATAAAGTATATAAAATATGTGTATTTGATAACCATGTAGAGTGTGTGGCAAAATGCATGCCGAGTGGACAAGTGAAGCGTGGAAACTAGGAAAGGAAAGTGACCCTAGGGGGTGAAGCGTATGCGTTGTGTTGTACCTAATTATTGTAGATTTTTGTTGTTGCTTCTTGTAAGGATGGACCTAAAAAAGAAGAGCAAGAATGTAGTCAAAGTCATGTATATGATAAATCAGAGAAAAGTGTGCATAAGTATGTGAAAGTGTGTAAAAGGAAAGTGTGCACCTGATGTAGAAGATTGTAAAAGGATAGAGAAATGTTTTGAAAATGTTTGTGAAGAGTGAGTTTTTTGGGAAATCTCACGCCAAGTGAAATTTTTTTGGGTGATCTCACGCCTTTTTTTGGCGATCTCATGCCAAGTAAGAGTTTTTTTGGGTGATCTCCTACCAAAGAGCAAGTTTTGGGGAGAGAGGTCTAGTGTTACTCTCATCTATAATTTTTCCCGATAAACACCACTATAGACGGTGTGTCCCGCTTTGCTTTTCCTATTGTTCGATTGTTTTGTATTGGTTCCAAGTTGTACCAATAGAATGAATATAGGAGATAAACTATTTTCTATTACCGGAGAACTATGCCTATAATCGAAAAATTGATCTCGAAGAATTATGTGAAGTATGATGATATGAGAAAATGATTATGTGTACCCTCAACACATTAGCACCCATAGGAGGAAACAAGCTCCCAAGCGTTCTTATCTAGGTCTAGGTGCTAGTGTTTGTGCTATGATTCTTACCCAAATTTTTGTTATGAACCAAAGTGTTTATGCTTGTAACTTGTGTTGATTTTGTACTTATAATGTACTATGTTGTAACTACGAGATGTTGTATTTGATGATTTTTTCATCCAATGTATGCCCCCCATTTTGGGGTGCATGCGACATCGATAGAGAATGTGGCCCAAAAGAGAGGACCTGATGTTGATATGAATTATATCCTTGTAGGGGGATGGGATGTGTATGGTAGAAACCAAGGAACATGTAAAACCAAGCAAAGTGTTAATAGAAAAAGTATCAATCATGTCATAGAAAAATAATTTAACAAGCAAGTGTGCATATAAGATAGACCATGAAAAGTGGGTTTCAAACATGGGACATCACTCACAATGTCACAAGACAATCATGGGTCAAAGCGGCCAAAATCATACAAATAGTGATCAAACAAGACATAAAGCAAAGCTTGCAAATAATGACATACAATGGAAAACAATGGAACAAAAGTGTATCAGACAACCATGGTGGCATGTAATCATGTAAAGCAAATGCTACACATGAAGCACCCATTAGTATGTTAGAAAGATAAAAATTATGTCAAGGCATGTATGTATTAGTGGAAAGTAATGTGCTAGAAAGTAGAAATAGATAATGAAACAATAACACATGTAATGTGTAAGAGTAGTAAAGGTAGATGCCCCTAGGAGCCTCGATGGGACTAGAAATGGGGATGGTTTTGAGCATCATTTTAGTGTGTGAGAATATGTAAAGATCTGTATTCACTCCAAAATATTAAGTGAATGTGCATGTGTATATGATAAAAATAATGACATACTGAGTATCTGACTAGCATAGTAAGAAAAGTGCATCATGTAAGTAGTATAAGCAAGAAAGAGTAAGTGCAACCAAGATATGCAATATGTAGTGAGTGTGATGGAATGGTATGTAATATGTGAAGATGGAAGGAGCAGCGTTCCCTAACGAATGCATATGAGATGAGATTCATTTATAAAATACCCCTCAACAATCAAGAATGAACCATAAAACAAGAGTGTGTTATTGGGAAATGGTTTGAAAATGTGCACTAGATAGAATAGAATATGAAGTGTAGAGCATGAAAAGTGAATGTGGTGAGGTTCATTTCAGATTTAGACCCTCAATAGTCGAGTATGAACCGTGGAACTAGAGTGCGTCATAGGGTAATGATGATAGAAGTTGTGTATCAATGTGTGTAAGAGAGACTAGATGTAAAACATGGAGCATAATGTGTATGTGTAAAGACTAGAAATAATTGATAATGATGTGGGGGGGGAGAAAGAATGGATCCCCCAAGTGAGAGGAGGATAGAAAGCTATCCCATGCTAGTGAAGGGCAAGTGCCCTCCACCCACTGATTTCAATAGATAAAGGAATGTGACGATGCTCTAAAATCGATAGAGTATGAGAATAATGATGTACATATGAAAGAGACCTATGTGGTGAAGGAGGTGGTGAACACCTATATGAAGGGATTACTCGAGTAAGGGACTTATGCTGACAAGGACTAATAGAGTTATGAGGATGAGAGCATAGTGAAGTAGGACACTTGAATATAGGAGAACTAAGTGCTAAATGTGCTTTATATTTGAGAGGCCACGAAGGCCTGGATGTTGCGATTGGTGGAAGAATATCATAAAAAATAGGTTTAGGCAATGGTGTGCATGGTGGAACACCTTTGATAGTGATAACTTGTTTATTGTGAATGAACTTGAGACATAAATGATTCATGGAGGGGATAACTTGAGCGACACGGAGCCAAGGGAGACCTAAGAACATGTCACAACATCTGATTGAAGATACCACAACGAATGATACAAGTATAGTAAGAGGCCCAACTATAATAGGAAACCAGATGTAGCCAAAAGAATTAGGAACTGGATAGGTGATAGCAGATATTGGACATTTGATAGCCATAAGAAGTGTAATAGAGCATACATTGATAGGAGCCACTAGATAGATCATAGTGTTATTGATAGTATATGAACCGATAAAAGCATTGATGTGTAATGAATCAAAAGAAAATGTTGCATGATAATCATGATCTCGAGAATGAGATTGTTGGTGGTGATGCATCAACATAATCAATAAGGAATTCAAATGGCCCGGTGAAGGAGGGGGCGTATCGATATGTATGATTAGGAAAAACATTAGTAGCTTGTGTGTCATGCTTAAGTAGAGGGTCATTGAAGATTTTGAAATTTTTGTTATAATTGACCGGATTATAAGAAGATGGCTGAGGAGCTCAAGTGAATTATTGTTAATAAGATCTTGAATGAGATTCTTGAGTTTGAAACAATGATAAGTAGAATTCCCAATGCATTAATGATAGTCACATTTAGCATTTTCAATTTAAGCATGCCACGAGAGCGAGATGGATCAAGATTGAGTGGCGGTGGAAGAGTGATTAGATTACTTTTGAGAAGTTAAGGTAATAGAAATCGAGGTGCATATGGAAATTTGGTGAAAGTATGCTTTTGAGGTTGTCATTGAAGCTTTTTAGGAGGAGAGACAACATTATAAGTTTCCTTTTCTTTAGTGGGCTTAGGAGATGGCTTGGATGTTGAATTAGCTTGAAAGTGATTAGAAGATGATGAATGTGTATCATGATATTTTATTTTTCCCATAGATAGAAGTTTGACTTCATGCGTTTTGAATGTATGGCATAATTGATCAAAAGAAGGAGAGGTCTCAAAGATAACACTCTCCTGTAGTGGTGGTAAGAGGCTTTGAAAAAAATCATCTTGTAGTTCCAGATCACCAAGCATATTGATCATCTTAGTTAGATTGTTCATGTATCACAACACATATTCATTCGATATTGATTGAGAAGTGAGAAAGAAAAACATTAGCTAGATTCGTGAAAGAAGTTACCAAGTGAACAGGTACATCGTAAAACGAACGCATGGCGTTATTCTGAAGAATCCTAGGAAATAGCCTAACTAGTAATGTATGATCATCCACATAATTTAGACATGCCACATGAAAAGATCATAGATGCTCTTGAGGGTCACCATGGACATTGAAAGTGGGCATCTAAGGGGTGACGAAATTGAAAGGAAGTGAATAAGAAGAAATGGTGAGTGCAAAAGGAGTATATAGAAGTAAGAAGGAATTAAGAGATGGAGAGAAGTGTGAAGTAGCCTACTGTAATTGATGGATTTTAATTTATAGGTCCTGGTATAATGAAGCTAGGTATTGAGATCCGAGGAAGAGACTTGTCGAGTGTGAGAAATAAAGGCGGAGTGCAGTGTTCGGTAGGAGTAGGAACAAACACGGGAACAATAGAAGTAGGTGGAAGGGTAGAAGAAGGAGGTTGTGTTGCAATAGGAATAGAAGAAATATTAGAGGTGGGAGGGTTAAGCTCAGCTAGATTGGTGGCCTCCTCATGAGAAATGAATAAAAGAATATATAAATCTTACAGGATGTTCAACAATATGAGCATTGAGATCACAAAGGTCTTCATCAGTAAAGGGTGGATAAATTTTAGCCATGTTAAGAAGATGATAATATGCCTAGAAGCTAGGTTGGGTTCGAGTGATGGGTTCACCAAATGATTTAATTTAATTTAAATTAAATCTAAATATTTCAGAGTCACTTATTGAAATAAACAATTAAATATAGAAATGACACAAACAACTAAGATTAAAAATATGAAACCCTACGAAAGAGATAAGATAATAAGACTTAGCTAATTTATGCTCGATTTGGAATTTATTTGGACTATAAAAAGTGTTTAACATATTAGGTAGAGTGGCATTATCACTCACAATAAATTATTGAATACATAGATAGAGCAGGACATGGGCACCCATGGAAGGATAGGGAAGCTTGGGCATTGGAGAGCTACTTGGGTGACCGTTAATGCATAAATGGTTAGAATCTAACTTTACGGTGCCACTGGTGGTCTTCACTATTGCTTCTTGTTGATCATCTTATAGTCGCATAATGATCACCACATGTACCTATAACCTACAAAATAGAGATTTACTTGCACAAGCCCATAAATCACATCAAACCTAAAAAGAAAGACGCAAAATGGGGAGTCTGACTAACCCCGGTGGTCACTCCAAGAGTGAACTTACGAATGAGCACTACACTACATCTCAGACTCCATGTAGTTCTGGTGAGTGTGTGTGATTATGATTCCCTTGTGCAAGTTACACTTGATAGTGGGTTGTAGCTAAATATAGGAATGTAGTAGAATGTGTGAATGGAATAATTAACTTCCCCTTCGTATGATGTGTATGTAGAGTTGTTGTATCCCTTGTCACTTGAATGGATGCTATATGGATGCTTTAGAGTGCTTTAGGTGCCTTTGATGCAAGCTTAGGTGATGATAGTAATGCTTAGTGTTTGGTCCTTGATTTTGAACACATAACTATGTATTTATATGATTCTCTTGTTTGAATTTTGTAATTGACAACTGGAAGGTCAAACCATAAGTGAAAAATATTCCCAAAAGATAAAAGAGACCCAAAAGAAGTGAGTAAGGTAAGAAAGGGTTAGGGGCACCCAGAGGGGACAAGGGTGCCTGGGCACTCATGTCCTTCTTTGGGAGCTGGTGTTTAGATCCATAGAATATATATAAGTAAAATACGACTAGGTTGTAAGGTGTATAAGACCAAATAAAAAACAAGAAACAAATCAAAGAGGCCAAAGACAGTCATCAATTACTAGTTTTCTTGCTTAGGAATCATATGAATGCTAGTATGTGTTTAGGACATAGAAATGTACCCAAGTGCATGATTTATTGTCTACAACTATAAATAATGGGATATGAAAAGTACAATACATAAATTGAAGGAATGCTCAATATTGTTGTGTTTAATCACTTCCATGACTAGTACATGGCTTGAGATGATGAAAATATTGGAAGCTATCATGCAAATATAGGAAATCCCATGATAATAAGAGATTAGGTGGATGTATTCACAATATCCTTAACCACTACCTTTCAATAGGTTCAACCTTGCATATGTCTAAATGCCTAGTGCTTATACCCTTGTCCACCATGCTACCATGCCCAATCTGCCAAAGTACCATCTTCACATCGATTCCTTAAAATATCATTTCTCATGTATCATTAAAAGTTGAAACAACCATGAACTATCTTATAGTCACTTCTAGCTACATATCCAATGTCCCTCCTAAAAATCAAATTATCTACAAACCCTAAATTGACAATGAAAACATGGAAATATTAGGGAAATGTTTTGTGGATGAAGACCAAACCATCACTATAATTGGGCCCAAACAAAATCAATGGTTGTCCTTGTCACAATTATCATCCCACAAAAAGAAAGCCTCATGGATGTTGATTTAGATTATAGTGTGAGGGGGCTTGAAATTATGTCATAAATATCACGACATATATATATATATATATATATATATATATATATATATATATATAGGTTTCATTGATATGTTCAAACTTGCATATGTCCAAATCCATAGTGCTTCTACCCTTGTCCACCATGCCACTATGTCACCATGTACACTATGCCGTCTTATTGTTGCATCAATTCCTTGAAATTTCATTTCATGTGCATCACTAAAATTTAAAACAACCACGAACTATCTTATAGCCACTTCTAGGTATAGATCCAACATCCCTCCCCAAAATGATTTATCGAGTTGACTAATTTAGTAACTTATCTACAAATCCTAAATCGACAATGAAAACATGGAAATATTAGGAATTGTTTTTATGGACGAAGACCATACCATCACTATAGTTAGGCTAGAACAAAATCAATGGTTATTTTGACTCTTTGTCCCAATTGTCATCCCATACCAAGAAATCCTCATGGATGTTGAATTATATTATAGTGCGATGGGCATCACAATTAAATGCATATTGACATAAATATGGTGTGTGTGTGTATTACAATCCTTTTCTTTTTAAAAATTTCATATTACTAGTTGTTATACATATGCGAGATAGGCGGGACCATAACATTAGGAGAGTAAGTGGTTTCATTCATAATCTCCATGACCACTACCTTCCGATAGGCTCCACCTTGCATATGTATAAATACTCAACACTTCTACGCTTGTCCAACATGCCACCATTTTTTTATGTCCACTCGCCAATAACATTGTCATGTCGGTTCCTTGAAATATAATTTCATTTACACACTTAAAAGTTAAAACAACCATGAACTATCTTCTAGTCAATTTTAGGTTCCCAAGTAAGAATCATTTGTAGTCAAAGGATACTCCATCTTGGAATAATTTTTACCAAACAACATCCTTTTCACCAACACCAAATAATCACACATATTTCTCATATCAACAACATCATATTTTATCAAATTTCAATTTTCTTCCTTGTGTATCTATGATTACATCTTTATTTAGGTAGGAATGAACAAGTTCGTAATGCATGTTTTTATGAGGTGGTGCCACCGAGGGAAATTGGGGGACAAATATATGGAATGGAATTTGAACCCAATATATTTTATAGTGGTTGATGGAGGTCCTATAGACAACCGACATGAATTTCAAAAACTTTCTAATTGAAAAAATCTCCTTTATATTATTTTTTGAAAAAAATCGCATGTGAGATACAACGGACCATGAAAAGTATTATATAACAACCTGGAGGACCATTCAAATTTTTTTGTTTAATCACTTCAATGGTTAGGCTAGCGCTTAAGAAGATGAAAATTTCTAAAGCTATGGGTAAAAGATAGGCAAGCCCACAATGGTACGAGAGTATGGGATGCATTACGATATCCTTCACCACTACCTTCATATAGGTTCCACCTTGAATATCTCCAAATCCCTAGTGATTCTACCCTTTTCCACCATGCCACCATGTTCTCATGCTCACTTTGGAAGTAGTGTTGTCACATTGATTCCTTGAAATATCATTTCTTGTATACCCTTAAAACTTAGAATAACCATGAACCATCTTGTAGTCACTTACGGGTATGAATCCAATATCCCTCTTGAGCATTATATATGGAGCTGAATACTTTAGAAACCTATTTGCAAAACCTAAATTAGTAGTGAAAACATAGAAATATTATGGAAGTTCTTTTATGGATGAAAACCAAACATCTTATAGTTGGGCATGAATAAAATCAATGGTATTCCTCATCCTAGTGGTCATCCCACACCAAGAAAGTCTCATGTTTGTTGATTTATATTGTAGTGGGAGGGGCTCATCATTAAAATCCTCTCGGTGTAAATATGTAATCTATATATATATGTTAATTATAATTATGTTATTTTTCAAATTTCATATTACTAGGTGTGTTCCCCCATTCATTCAATTTATATATATAACAACATCCTTTTCACTATACTTAGTACCAAATAATTACACATCTTTCTTGTATCAACAACACCACCTTTTACCATTTTAAAATTTTATTTCTTGTGTATCTATGACTACATCTTTATTTTAGTAGGAATGAACAAGTTGGTAATGCATATTTTTCTTAGGTGGCTCTAGTGAGGGAAATTGGGGGAAATGTAGGGAATGGAAGTAAAATCCAATGTATTTTTTACGGATGATGGAGGACCTCAAGACAACTAGCATGGATTTTAAAATATCATTGATTAGAAAATATAATTTGCATTTTTAAAAAAATAAACCATATGCGAGAAAGAATGGGCCATAAAAATTATTATGCATCAATTGTAGGATCATTCAAAATCATTTTGTTTAAGCACTTCCATAGCCACTTTGGGGCTTAAAAGGAAGAAAATGTTGAAATATATGAGGTAGAGATACGTGGGCCTATGATAGTAGGAGAGTAGGTAAATGCAATCATAGTTTTTTTCACGCTTCCTCTAATAGGTTCCACCTTGCATATGTATAACTCCTTGAAACTTCTAAGCTTTTCCACCAAGCCACCATGCTACCATGCACACTCTACCAGTAGCGTCGTCATGTCATCTCCTTGAAATATCATTCCTTAAAAGTTAAAACAACCATGAAATATCTTATAGTCACCACTTGGTGTAAATACAACGCCCTCCCAAACATGATCTATCGATCCAACTACTTTAACAAACTATCTACAAACCCTAAATCGATAGTGAAAACATGGAATGATTAAGAAAAAGTTTAATGGATGAAGACAAAACCATCACTAGAGTTGGGCCCAAACAAAATAAATGGTTTTCTTTGTCACAATGGTCATCCCACACTAAGAAAGAATCATGTTTGTTGGTTTCAATTGTAAGCACGAGGGGATTGAAATTAATTTCTATCAATGTAAATATCTTATATATATATATATATATATAATTTTTAAAATTTTGTATTACTTGTTGTGTTCTGTTGGTACCCAAATTTATTCTCCCTCAGAAGTTGAGCACCATCACAGTTTGTGACAGAAGCTTAGATACAAGCATATCATGTTGTGTCATTTTTATTTGGGAAGAAATGTAGCTTGCTCTTTGTCACTCAGATGGAGAGAAATGGATAGTACCCTTAAGAGGATTTGATCTATCCTCACTACTTTATGGTTGTGCCTTTCAACCAGGGTGAGAGGACCCTTTTGTAGCCTACTATTTGTGGAGGAGATGGAGATGTCCTTCCTTGTAAAGTTATTAAGAAGACCTTGAAGAAAATATGATCAATACAACAAAACCTAACTCTCACGAGTTGTCACCCTAGATAATGGAGATATTTTGTAAGCAAGGTTCATGCTACTAAAGACAATGAAAACTTGATTGTTTCTGCATGTTTTAGTAATATAAATTATGCATTTGTGCACACACAGGACAAACAAGGGTAGTATGGGTAAGATTGGTTGTTTTTAAATGAATTTTGGTGGGAGGTGAGGCAGAATGAACTTGACTTGCCAGATCTTTGAGAGCTTGTACAAAAAGGGAAGCCTCAACAAACAAGAATGCTTTAGAACAACTTAGAATGTTCCTTTAACTGAAGGTGTGCTTCAATGGAGGCCCAAATCAACACGTTTTCACACAAACTTTAAGAATCCAAAATGAAGGCTCAAATTGAAAAACTTAATTAAACATTATCAACCTCTGTTTTATCACACCTAAGATACCCTCAAAGGCTAACAAACAATCTTATAATCATGCTAGGAGTACAATGATTTTAAATTTGTTTATTTCACTATCAAATGAAATCTCTTCTGATAAATGAAATTGCAAATGCCACCAAACTATCACAAGGATAAGATCTTGTGTGATTCACAAATATTTCAATGTAAGATTGCAATGGGAACAAGAAAAAATATTTGCAAACATTCAGAAATGAAGTAGACACAATTTTTCCCAAAAATCAACACAGATTAACTCAAATTTGATTAAATTCATCAGCGGGGAAAGTTTCTAGAACAATCTTAGAGCTTGTCAATGGTCAGATGCGCTTGCAACCACCTTAACATGATCAAATTTAACACAAAAGAACTAAACAGGTTTCTCGAGACGGTTTCTCAAAAAGATGGGCTCATATACTCTTCTCTTAAGAATTAAATCCACGAAATCTAACACTCTAACCATTTGCATGAAAAATTCATGAAATTTATAGCATTTTTACAATAGAGTTTTCCCCAAAAAATAAAACATTCAATGTACCAAAGTTGTCTTATTACGATCTCAATTGTGATTCCTAGAATCAAATTTGCAAAAAAGGTGTCAGGTGCTCAGTGGGGAAAATCTCTTCAAATATCTCAGCATTCAACTCTTTCATCTGGTAGATCACTCTCCATCTTATTCGCCAACTACTTCCGCCACTAATCTGTCAAATTTGGTTCTTTGCATGCTTAGGAAGGAAAAAATGGAAGATCAAATCGAACCCGATAGTTAGATAGCATCTTAATGGCAAAAGACTTCTTCAGATCCTCCCCACCAAACCAAGATATCAAATTAATTTTCCTCTTTGTTTAGCGTGTAGGAGACATCAAGTAATTATAAAGATTCGCATCTCCAGAACTTTTAAGTAAAAATGGCGGGAAAATTAGATACGAGATGCACAACTTCCAGTTGATTTCTATTTTGAATTTAGATCATCCACATGGGAGATCCAGTTTAAAATAGGCACGGGGTTTCTTTTTTTCCTTTTAAAACTTTTTGAAAAATGTAAAAAATTCCCATTTTTCACCGCCCTACGCCTTTGAAACATGGTCCTGACACGTGTCCCAATGTGGGTCCCAATGGAAATGCGCTTTTTTTTATACTTTAACCCTTTTTTCACAAAAGGAAATTTCTCCAAATTTCCCTTGGAAGTCCGCACCTCCGCTGTTGACTTTCAAAGTCAATTTTGACCATCCTTTGTCAGGCTTGCAGACCATTTTGATGATTTTAACCCTTTTGATAACAAGAGGCAAAAAATCCAAGTGCCTCCGATGGCCTCGCTTCCCCACCTTTTTAACTTTTCAAACTACTACACGCATGTGTGCGTAATAAATCGCGCCGTGTAGCGCATACACGTAATTTTACACGCGTGCTATTGAGATGGTCCCCAAAAGTAGAGACCCTGAATGAGCGTGGGCTCACCACGTGTCCTAGCCCGATATAATTTGTTTAAAAGTTGAAAGCTCAATGGAAGGTGCCATGTGTCCAAGGTCCGAGGCGATCTCCTTTGTGATTGAAAATTCCAAGCAAAAGGAAAAGTGAGTGGAAGCTTCCAAGTGTCCTCCTGATGCTTCTTCTAAACAAAACTCAAGGGCTGGTCCCCAAACATGCGCGGTCCCTCCACATGTCCTAGGCTTCAATTTTTTTTTTTTGAAAAGCCTAAGTATAAAGCGGAGCTGGTGGAAGCCTCCACCTGTCCCCTATCACAATTGTTAAGGTGGGACCCCAAGGCGGATCCTCAAATGAGCGTTAGCCCACCACATGTCACTTTGTCCCACAAAAATTTACACTAGCTCCATGAAAAATTTATCTAAGTTTGGGAAAAGCAGTGGAGTCCTCCACGTGTCCTCCCGACGCAACTCCAAGGCCAAACAAAAAGGTGAACTTTCAAACGAGTGTCATTCCTCCACGTGGACAAATTCTCGGGTCGAGGTGAGCCACATAGTTTTTAAGGTGCCTCGCATTGAGCCGCATCCAACCAAAAAGGACCACATTTCTCTACGATGTAGAGATATACATTTGACCAGGAAAACACACCCATCAAGCCAAACCGTAAAATTGCAGGAAAACAACCATTTGAGCTCTAAGATGAAATTTTCTCCAAGGAAAGAGAACTTGGAAATGTTACAAGGTTCAAACATACTCCCCACGAGCTACATCCATTCATATTTCTTCAAGTCTTTAGGACAAAAATGACAAGGACAACAATTCTTGATCGGAAAATAGAAAGAAAGGAACGGCCGAGTTTTACACCCAATTCTCACACTCCTTCAGGTGGACAGGGAAACAAAATACCAATTTTAGATCTTTAAGTGATCCTCAACCCAAGAAGGGAGTGATCATCACGGCAACCAAATAGAAGACAAAGTCTTTTCAAGCACAACACAGGGAGATAAAATGTGACAGAGGCCACAAACTAAGGAATTTTAATGGCAAATGGGGTGAGACTAATTTGAGCACCAACATGTTCTACTACAAACACACTCACACACCCCACACCCTCCCACATGCACACCCACACACCCAAACCTCCATCTACTCACACCGCCACCCACCCCCCACACACACACACACATTGTCGATAGGTTCTACTTTACATATGTCCACATCTCTAACAATTCTACCCTTTTCCACCATGTCATAATGTCACCATGCCAAATCTACTAGTAACGCCATTACATTGGGTCCTTGAAATATCATTTTTGTGTACAATTAAAAGTTAAAATAACCATGAAATATCTTTTAGTCATCATTGGGTGCATATACGCAATGTCCCTCCCAAACATGAACTATCGAGATGACTACTTTAGTGACCTATTTACAAACCGTAAATCCACAAAGTGAAAACATGGAAAGATCAAGGAAAAAATTTAAGGATGAAGACCAAACTATCACTTTAGTTGTGCCGAACAAAATAATGGTTGTCCTCATCCCAATGTTCATTCCCCCAAAAGAAAGCCTCATGGTTGATTTCTATGGTAGTGTGAGGGCATTGCAATTAAAATCCTATCAATGTAAATATGTAATATATATAGATATATATTATAATCCTTTACGTTTTCAAAATGACTAGTTTTGTTCCCCATTCATTCAATTATATAATTATAATTATATAAATACACACGCACACACACAAAATTCAACACATATTTTAAATGTCAACATTTGTTAAAAGATCCAAACATCTAAAATAAATTTATTTGGTAAAGTTGAGAATTATACGTTAAAAACAAATGATCCTACCTATAACTACTATAACAACTAATGTTAATAGGCTCCACCTCCAACAAAAGGTCACGAGATTACAATTTTTTAATTTAATTCTCCAAGAAGATGGAGAAGGTTAACCCGTGATGGTAAATGGGTCACCAACCTACCATCACCCCTAGCTAACACCATCAAATGCCCCTTGATGTAGCTTGAAATCCTAAGGGTATGATCTAATAATTTTAATGTAATTATTTATCCATTATTATTATTATTTTAAAGATATTTAAATACTTTTTTACAGGAGCTTAGATCCTAGGGATTATAAGGGTCCCACCCGAGTAACACAATTTCCAACCGACAAACTACGAGTAGAAACCAAAATTACAAAACTCCTTGCCAACATGTAGGGAGACGAGAGACCCAAACACTAGACCATAACCAAAGACTCATATAATACTAAGCTAGAAAGATTAAGCTAGAGAAATCGAGTGATGAGGACTAAGCACCTTCCTACAACCTGAAGTCACCTCTTCACGAGCCATGCAAAGAAGGAAAGTGTAGGTAAAACCTATCTTTCGATGAAGCCCTCCAATGCCCATTGACTTTGTGAAAATTAGAGCCACGAGACCGGGGAGGTCCAATTTATCTAGTCATTTCCCTTCCAAAATCTCATCGCACACAAACCTCATGCACTTCTTCGAAAATTTCATCAACACCACGTTCCGTGGCGACAACTCGCTATCACCTACTACACCTCCTCCAAAGTGAAATCATATCGAAAAGAGTCGGGTAAGGGTTGAGATCTACCAAATTTGTCTAATTCTACCACCCATTAACCCTATTTTTGGGTTTGATGAAATGTAATGTGATAATTCTAACCTCCTTAATATTCTCGCTGAACCAACAACCTAGTCACGAACCAAGAAGCCACTTCAGAGTTGACACGGGAACGCAGTCGACTCCTCAGGTATTCCACCCCTAAAATGCAAGAGATAGCTTCCTGGACCGAATCGACTCAGCCCAAAATATGATCCTTAATTGGGCTTGTGAAAATCCATTTCCATCTCCTCACCGTGCAAGGATAAGAGTGACATGGGAAAAGACGCCAAGGAAAAATACTGAAATGGCCACCAACGAAGCCACCTAACAAAAAGAATAGTAAAATTCCCACACCGCCACAAATTAATTAGCCTCGGGACTCCCTTCCCAAGCAATAATCACGTGTGGAAATGACCGGGTTGGCTTTATTCATGATAGCAATATTAGCTAGAAGATCAGCGGTGCCATTCATTTCCCTATACACATGTTTTATTTTCCACATAGGGATTTTACCAAGCCAAAATAAAATATTGCTAATAAAATAATCCAAGTGCCAAGACAAATCCTTCCCTTTTCTCACCGCATTAATCACCACTTGTGAGTCCCCTTCAATTTCTAATGCTTCACATCCAGTTTGAACCACCAACTTAAGACCTTCAAGAAGGTCTTGTGCCTTCATAACATTACACGAAGCAACTTCAAGAGGGAAGGACCCTATAATAACCAATTTTCCTTCAACATCTCTAATAAAACAATCCACTCTCGATATACCTGGATTGCCCTTAGAAGCTCCATAAAAATTTGATTTGCGGAACTCGGGAGGGGATGGAATATCCATCACTAAAATTATTAGAAATATATTATATTATTAAAATTATTATTGTTGTTTTTTTAATATTCATTGAATTTTATTAACACATACACATACAATAGATTGACCATAAAAATGTAAATTAAATCAACAAATCTACCCTTTGTAAAACATTAAGAAAACATCGAGAAATTAAAATGTGAAGGGAACCCACCTGAAAATACCACTTTCCATGTCAATTAACAACTTTATATCGATAAAAGTAACCCTCATTCTTACTAGTGATTATCAATGTCATACTTTTCACACCATTTTACAACTTGAACATCCCTTATGGGAACAAATGATGCTTAAAACCACCAAATGATCGGAGTTAGGGGATGAAAAATGCTTGCTTTAGTTAATTGGGACACAAAATAAATACCCAATGAGGGTCGACCCGAATACTTGTCACTAAGATGACAACAAAAAGAGTCTTAACAAGAATTAGAATGAAATAAATGGTTTGAGTCTTCATGGGGCATTACAAATAGACACATTAGAAAAAACACACTTGAGAAATTGAAAAATCCCTCAAAACAAGAGTAAAATTTATTTATGAGGGAGTTTGATCACCTATTAGATATAGCCTCGCCCTTTGATCTTTGTGATAGAATATTGAAAAAAGTGTAAAAGGGAATATGCTAGAAATGTGCAACATGCACAAATGGCACAAACATGTGAAATGTTAAGTGTGCCAAGTATAACAAAAATAGATATCCACATGAAAAGGAAATTTACATTCACTTGATCTTAAAAATGGGTTAACGGGGTTACACACCTCAATGGGATCAAATGGTGATTCCCCTTGTGGGGTTTAAGATGAGTTTAAACTTTTAAAGGCTTTAAAATGGCCATAAATAAACACCCCAATCGAAAAAATATGCCTCCCTTTATAAGAAAATAAGGGACCACATAATATTAAACTTCACCACATGAAGCAAGTACAAAATGCCTTAGTTTAAGAAAATACCTTCTCCTTAAAAATAGCCCCCGTTACATTAGAACATGTAGCCCCCATATTGATACAATAGTCACTTTTGTAAAAATAGTAGCCTCCCTTTTAACACCAAAGTTTTTTACAACAATTTTATACATGTATTAAATTTTAATTGAAATAAATTATATTTTTTATAAAGTTAAATAATAATGTAAAATATGAATGAAAATTTACCAATGTGACATCACGAGCTTCCATATTCTTGAATATGTTATGGTGGTGGATTGTATCAATAGCTAAATGATAACGGGCTTGGATATGGTAGCAAGATTTATAAATGAGGCAAAATAGACCTAGAATGTGGCTAATAAAACATAAGAAGAGATGGAATTTTTGAAGGTTCCACAACTTTTTTAATGTGCAAGCTATAGTAAGACCTTGTGGGAATTGACAACAATGTTATGACTAAGTCAATTTTCAACAATAATACCAATACCATTAAAACCATTGAAATACTTAATGGTTATAGTTAATTTGTGTTGAGGAGGAGGCATTGCCAACGATATTAAAACTAAATAATTCAACATTTATGCATAGGCCTATCGTAGAGTTCTAATGTTTCAATTAAAACATTCCTCGTAATCATTGAAATGAATATAACATACCCACAAACACTTATAGAAACACTTACCAAGATGGAGGTAAATGATAAAAATAATAATATCATAACATTGTATAGTTTATAATGGATGAGAAATAAAAAGTTCAAAAAATCATAGATTTTGAATGTGGCCATTAACAAGAAACCGTATAGTAATGGTCAGTAAGAAGAAATATTTGATATCATGTTAGAGAAGTGAAATCATTTCATGCATAAGATCACTTTTGCAAACTAAAACCACATTGAAGGTCTAGCTATCAACTCCACAAAATTGGATATCATGATATGTGTATATGTCTATATAACCCTCTTGTGTGATATTTACAAAAGGGAAGATGTAGCGCTTAAAATAAAACCGTGTAATTGCCCTCTATACACTATAAATAGAGGAAGAGCCTACGGGTTAAAGGATCACAATTTTGCTAGAGCATTCTTGAGTTTTCAGACTTTGTGTTGTAACCCTTGATGTTATTTCTGTGAAAGCTGAGGAATTGAATAAAGGTGGATTTCCAGAGAACTTTGTGTCTACGGTGCTTTGCTTCTTTACTTCTATTTGAATTTTTGGATAAATTGTGTGTTACCCGAGATTTAGGTTAGAAGATATTCCTTTTATTTAATTTTAAATATTGTGAGATCTATTTGTTTATTTAATCTATGTGGATGAGACCAACTCTGAAAACTATTGGTTGAATCACATATCTTCCTTTCTTCTTTCCCAAATTCTATTATTTCCTTCGCAAAATATTCCAAAACAATTGCTTACTTGTTGCAGAATTGTTAAGCTATGGTTCACGAGCTTTTTAATTAAATTAAAACCCCTTGCAAATAGTTATTATGATTCATAATTACTAGATTGATAAACATCTTACACGGGAGCCTCACAAGTAAATGAGGGAGATTTATCTTATATGATCGCTAGGTTTTTAAATGCGAGAAAATTTAGCCAACACTAGTACTTAAGGTGGGTAACTAAATATAAACTCACACAAACTATACTTACACATAAGGAGTTATCACTCAACTTAACAATATCCATAAACATTAATCTTATTCTAGTGTGAACCTAGACAAAACTAAGATATCTAGATAAATTCAAATTATATGATAGTTTAAACACACCAAAAAGTCTAACTTTAGACCTTGAACATTTTGTAATGTTTCTTTTAGAATTATTTGGTCAATATTTTATATTAATCATTAAAGTAAGTTAGTGAAACTATTTCATTTACCATTTCATGATGATGTATTTTCTATGTTAACTTATCATATTATCTCGATCGCATTGTTTCATGACGCTTACAAAATTTATTTCATACATGGGTAAGTGCAAGGAATTTATCATGCCCACCTCTTCTTGACATTGTATCTTGGATTATGTTGAATCATATTTTGTTCCATGTATGATATCGGGATTATTCTATTGCATTTTGATTATGATTCAGTTACTTGTTTCTATGATTTTGATAGATATGATGTATATTGTGATTATACTAACTTGATTGGTAGGATGGATGATTAGTTGTTAGACATTGTGAGCCTTATGATGATTATGAGATGGGTGTTATTTCATGATGATTAGTTGTATATGCTCTTTGATTTCTATGATGCTTATGGTAGCATGTATGTTTATTACAATTGTACGTAACATGTTTTGGGATGTACACACCTCTCATATTGGATTGTTGTGTATTGCATTGATGTCGTGTTGGTTGTTGATATGCTTGGATGTTATGTTTATTAGTTATATTATATTGGGTAGATATTATGCGTGTGTGCATATTACAGGGCTAACAGACGTGGGTTTCAAGAGATTTCTCTCATGGTTGGCACAATTAGCCGCCAAATTTTACCGGACCCCCTCCCTTTTATTTTTCATCGTATGGTTTGGTGAATTAGGATTGGGATCCATTTGGAATTTTGATCATTTGATTATGTTGTTAATTATTATGGATGATTATTTATCTTGAGTTTATTTTTGAATTTATAGTTTTGATTTAATTCAACTTGTTTAGTTTAATGGTAACCTTGATCAATTGAATTAATCTTTATATTATCCCTTCCTTAATCAATTGAGTGGGTTTTTTGGTTTAGCTTGTTTAAATTTGGATAATGATTTGTTTAACCTTATTTAGGTGGAGGTTACACTCTTCCCAAGGCACCCCTTCACCCAAATTCGGATTTGGGAAGAATGGGATTTTTGGGAAGTGTGAAAATCTTGTAGAGGGATATTTTTTCCTTGAAAAGATCCCCCAAAGCCATACCTATGGTTAGGAAATGATATTTCCAATGAAAAAGGGACCTTTTCACCTCCTTGTGTGCATTTACTCACCCATTTTCCTCATGGATTATTTTTTTGTTAAGCTTTCTTGAGGTGAGTTCAATTCACCTCAAGTGGGTGAATAATTACCTTAGGTTTGGGATACTCCTTTTTATTTATCCCTTTATTTGTCTTGGGTTTGGGGGAGAGGAATGGCATGGAACGTTGTTGGTTGGTGACTAGATGCCACATAGGCCTCTTCCCATTGGTTTCTAATTTTTGGATTTTTCCTATTTATCCTCCAAATTTGGAGAGATTGATGTTCTATTCACTTTGACCCTTGTTTAATTTTCTAAAATTTAGAGAGTTTATGCTTGTTTAGAGTTTGGCTTTTGGATTACATTTTGGGATTGGCTCAGGAGCTTGGAATTTTTTTGCTAGGATATCAAGGTAGGCTTCTATCATGAAAATCCTTTTGATTTTTGAATGTATGTTGTAAATTTGTGTTGCTTGAGGATGTTAAAATGTTGTTAAATTATTTAGTCCATCCTCGCCTTTTGAGTTAGGGATTTTGGACATTCAGAAGGATATGAGGAGCCCATACTAGTTTAACAAATATTGAAATTTGTAAAACCCTAATTTCAAAGTCATAACAAAATGATAAAGTAATAAAGTACAAATATGACTTAACAAATAAACTAGAAAAATATGAAACCCTAATCGCAAAAGAGGGAATAAAAGACAGTTGATTTCACAATAATCTTGAAGATGTGACAAGATGAAAAAATGATGGAATAGGAAGACAGATCAGCCGTAATCGAGCCTATAAAAATTCATAACTATCATAAATACCGGGACTAGGGTGCTGGACTGGACCGAGTTAGGGGGTCAGGCACTAGAGACCTCTTATGGGCATTGTGACTACGTAGAACCTCGAAAATGATTTTTACAATGTCACAAGATGTTCACTAGTGTTCGTTGTTGATCACCTATAGGTCGCATAAAGATTGTCGAATTCATTGAAACTTACAAAATAGATAATATCTTACAAACCCCAAACACATCAACTATTAAAAAGAAAAATATGCAAATGGGGATTCAAAATGACCTGACAAACCCACCCAACTGAGTGAACTTACAATCTGGGCACTGCACTACATTTCAGACTCCATGTATTTCTCTCGTGTTTGTAGAATCATGCCCTAGGTGGCTCATTTACAAGATGCATTGAATAATGAGCAATAGCTAGATGTAGCAATGTAATAGATGTGTGGATGGAAAAATGAACTTCCCCTCCTATGCATGTATGCAGAAAATGCAGTCCCTTGTCCCTTGAATGAAGCTAGATGGATGCTTTAATGCTCTTGAAATTCCTTTAGATGCAACCTTAGGTGATAGTAATAGATGCTTAGATGTTGGTATTTTATTATGATCACATAAATTTATATTTATATGATTCCCTTTGTTTGAATTTTGTAATTAACCTCTAAAAGGCCGACCACCAAGAAAAAAGATGCCCAAAAAGGGAGAGTAAGATAAAAATAGGTCGGGGCACCCAGAGGGGATGAGGGCACTGGGAGTTGGCGTCTTGGTTGGCGCTTGTGTCCAAATGAAGAAAGATAAATTAGTGAAATTCAGACTAGGTAGTGAGGTGTGTTAGATTACAAAGAAAGTAAGAAGCAAGCAAATAAAGAGGCCAAAGATAGATGTCAATTACTACTTTTCTTGATTAGGAATCATATGAATAGTGGTATGTGATCAAGAACTAGAAATGTACCCAAGTGCATGATTTAGTGTCTACATTTTCCCCACTTTATGTTGTTGAGTGAATACTCGATAACATAAAGTAGATAAGATATTCATACTTGATAACCATGTAAATTTATGGTGAAAGCATGTAGAGGAGACGAAAAACGTGGAGTGATAAAATGAAGCGTGGAAGCTAAAGAAGAGGAAGTGGCCCTACGGGTGAAAGCGTATGTGTTATGTCGCATTGTACATGTTTTCATTGTCACTTGATGAAGGGATGCTTCACATACGTATTAAGGATAAAACTACAAAAGAAGAGTGAAAGAGTAGTCAAATTTGATCCAAGTATGTAAAAAGTATGGAAAAATGCAAAAAGTGGTAAAAGAAACATTAGCACTGATCCGTGATGAGTGAAAAATGTGTTCAATGAAAAGTTGTAAAAGCCATGGATTAGGGGTAAGAACCTCTAAAGAAACCCCAAAGGCTTTTAACAATCTGATCAATGGACCATGTGATAAGAAATGAGCAAGGGTTTCTTCTTTACATACATTAATTTTAAATAAACAAGCAAACTAAGAAAATGAAGCTAACCTCTATTCTTTGAAAGCTTGAAATAATGAACCTAAGAGGATCTAAGCATTCAGTTTTTTATTTTAAGAGAAAGAGATCTCCCCATTAATGGCTTTAAGGCCAATGGTTCTTCCTTTTACTCCATATTTGTGTTATAAAATATAAAACAATTAATGCTAACTCAATGGAAGAAGATGAAATACAATCTAAAGCCTAAAAAAATACTATAAACTCGTGCTCGAAAGAAGAGAGAATTCTTAGAAAATGAGGGAGGGGTCTAGCCCTATTTATAGTTTTCTATTTGGGAAAATGGGAGATTTGGGTGCATGTGGGATAAATGCTAATTTCCAAAAATCACTTTTAGCAAGTCAAAGTATGATTTACTATGTTTAGAAGAGTTTGACCATGGTTAACACTTAGTTAACCCCTGTTTAGAGGATAATTAGGGTTCTGAGAGAGTTTCGAGAGGTCGATCAATCCAATGAAATGGATTGACAGTCTAGGAAGATGGTAGAAGTAGACTAGAAGGGAATAAGAAGATAATGTAGTCAGAATGAGGCTATAACAACCTGTTTAGGTGGTTTACAAGAGGAAATATGACCAAAAGGGTGTCGTAAGAGGGTAGTTAGATAGGTCTAACTGACAGTGTGTCATCAATTTGCAAGGAGGAGAATAGTTAGTGCATTATTAGGAATAATAGTGCATTGATCAAACTACAGGTGTCTACATTTTCCCCTCTTTGAGGTGATGTAAGCAACGTCACTTCAAAGAAAGTAGACAAATGTAAACGAGTAGAAAATTTTGAAGGGGTAGAAGAAAAATTAGTAGGATGAAGGATGACGAATGCCCCCTCGAGTGTCGATGGAGTGACGAAGAAACTCAATTGATGATCAAAAAAGAGAACAATAGAAAGAAAAGGGCATGATATGATGAGAAATAGAAGAAAAAGGGATATTGAGCTATCTCGCAAATCAATTGCTAATAATTTTGAGTCATCATAATGCTTAAAAGCCTCCTCATCGGTCCTTACTATAATATGAGCACGCGATGGAAGCATAAAATGACATGAAAATCCAAGGTACAAATAACCATCTTGTGCTAAAACAACCAACTCCATGCAACATACACGAATGTAATGCAATACGAGAAATAAACAATACCATCTAATAGGGAAATAAGTACAATCACACACACCTAAACCAACAACGTTTAAGAAATGTTGCACAAATATTTTATTATCAAGATGTGTTCCCAAATGTTCTGATAAATGATAAGGGTGAAGAATGATGCCACAAGCAAGGTGTATTATGCAAGGGGAAAGATGGAGAACACTTGAGTCTAGTGAAAAAGCAATGTGCTCGATAAAAATAGTACTAGGCAACCTGATAGTGCCCAGTAGCATGACGAAGTAAGCAACATAGCTTGTGCAGGTGATTGAAGATTTAGACTATATGCGCTGAAGAGTCGTTATTTCAAACTATTTGAATACGTCAGCAAGATATGGGATGAGTACCATGCAATAGACACAGATTTCAGCCATAGATGATCGGTTCTACCAATTTTAAGCTATTTCAAGTATTTCAATGTTTTGGTTTTTTTAGATGTTTTTCTAAATTTTTTTCTTTTTAGGTTTTGATCGGTCAAGAATTTCAAAAGATCAAAGATCTTCTAAAAGTACACGCGAAGGCGGTAATGGGAAGGCGAGGCTATCAGAGAGCCAGGATATATTCTCACAAGAAGAAAGACGGGTTGGGAATAATTTATTTTAAAAATAATAAACTAATAAATAATTACCATGACGGGAGAAAATAGATGAAAAATAGAGGAAGAGGTGAGAAAAGGCACTGAAAGATTCATAAATTATTTCAGTGCGACGGAGAAACAACCGTAGGGTGGCACAAAGTGCCCCAACATGGGAAAATTAGTAAAAATAATTATTTTAATACAAAAATAATTATCACAATGGATAGAAGAAGGTTAAAATGATCACGGTGGAGAAAACATGCCCCAGGGGCATCATGACGGGTTAATATACCCACCGGGGTCGGTAAATCAATCACGACCAATTCATTTCTACCAGAGCTCTTGCAATTTTTACCACGAGCGAGAGTGATAGCCCTAGAGTGAGATGGTGAGAATACCGAGTAGGAGGAGATGTGCAGATCACATCCGAGAGTTCATGTGGGACCCAACGGATGGACCCTACATGAGTGGCTTATCCCTTCAAGTTAATTACACATTTATTGTACTTTTTAGGGGTTTTCTAAGGTAGGTAGGACCATTTTTGATGCATGCGCGTGGGCGTATGTGTAGTTTGATGGGTATGCGCATGCATTTGTGTCAAAGTAGATAGGGACATGCACGTGCATCCGTCCAAGAGAGACAAAGACGTGTACATGTATTTGTTGGAAAAATCAAATGCGTGCACGCATAACTATCATAAAAGTAGATACATGCACGCTTACCCATCGAAAAAGTGGATACGCACACACGAACCCATCGTCAGAGGGAGATCAATGTTAGAGGGACACATATGTGATCTGTGAGGCTAGAACAATCACGTGCATGCACGCGCATCAAGGCATGCACGTAGGCATCACACCGGGCGATATGCATTCTGTGTGGCTGCGACAAAGGGAGAAAATGAGTAGTGGTGCGTACATGTCGGCAAGGGCGTGTATACATCGATAAGGGCGGCGGCAGTGCCAAAAGAGGCACGTAGGCACTTGAAATGAAGGGGGAAAAACAACTTGCTAGTAAAATAGCCAAGTATAGAAGAATATAGACTAGATTAGTTTAGAAGAAAAGAATAATTAGTAAGTTAGATGATTTTGAAGAAGCATTTTTCCTTAGAAAAATAGATAGAAGTAAGTAAGTGCCTAACACTTGTGTTGATTTTACAACGTATACTACCCATTCTCCAGACTCATGAGTGCTATGGTCGGTTAGCAAGTGATAGAGGCGTAGTTTGATGATGACAATACAGCGACCCTAGAGAGCCTCTTATATGTGATGGGATTGAATCATGTGGCTGAGATGTCATAGATTACATTGGATCATGGCCTTTTGATAGCCATAGAAGAGCGATGGCACAACGAGAGTCAATGTTTTTGGCTCTCGACCGGGGAGATTACCATTACTTTGAAGGACGTATAGCGCATTATGTGGGTCTCCTTTTAGGTCGGCGCATCCAGGACTACGAGCCGCTGGATTGAAATTCTGCGCGATATATCAGAGTTATTTGGTGTCCCAACGATACTAGGGAGTGGGATGTCTATTAGATTATCATGATGCATTGATGATCCAGAGTTAGACCAAGTAGTGGTCTATATGATGGCCTTTGTCACTGGAGTCTTACTCCTTGACAAGACTCGTGCTTCATTTCCACTCGAAATCCTTGGAGTGATTCATGGTTTGGTAGAGGGAGAGACTTACTGTTGGGGTCAGTGTATATTAGCACATCTATACTGGGACCTTCACTTGATTACTTACTACCGTCAGAAAATGGTAGGACCTATTCACCTGCTGCAGATTTGGGCATGGGACCACATTTCCATTAGTCACCCCTTAGGTGTTCTAAGAGTTCGGGCTCCCGACGATCCTTTGGCAATGGGTTGGGTCCCGGAAAGGGACGATGTGTGACCAAACATGGGAGTCGTATACCACTATCGGCATGAGTTGGATGAGTTGTGGCAGGATTCGATGGTTTGGAGGCCTTATAGACATTTCTAGTGGCTTGAGCACTGACGGATTAGAGCTCAAGCACCGCCACGAGAGAGCATTTTATTTAAGGCAGCCACAACTATATGTGAGAGCTATATAGGTTGGATCAGTACCAGAGGTAGTTTGGCATTACCTAGGATGTTCTTGGGCTAGACAGATGGTATGCTCGTGCAGAGCCCGAGAGCATTTTGATATGGGTCCACAAATCACTCGTGATAGAGCACTGGCTAGTTTCCTATAGGTGGTACCTTATGTGGGTGCCACTGAGACAGATTAAAGATCTGGGCACTACACCGAGTACAAGCCATGGTATCATGGTGTGCTTCGTGTCGCTTGACCGTATCCGTGAGCAACGTATAATGCCGGCATGAGACCTCCTCCAGTAGGGCCTCCTAGTGGTGACGAGGGTGGAGCCATTAGTGGTGTTGATAGTGATGATGATGATGATGATGATGATGATGAGGGTGGGCCCAATGCGCACTAGTATGTCGAGGCGGGGACAAGGTCAAAGATATATAACAGCCATAGGGACGGGGCCCGTGCCTAGGCCGAGATAGGTATTCAAGGTAGTTGTCATAGATTTTCCCCCAGTAGGAATTCTAGCGGGATATACACCCCTCTCCAACAGGTACTTCCAAAGCAGGGCCCGCCACTTGATATTCTAGAGGGTAGCAGTGATGGTGGGTAGCTGGATACTCTTCAACAAAGAAGATTATAGTAGCTACTGGAGAGAGGGATGCCACCTGGTGCAGTACAGTGCATGACTCTTACAAGAGAGCGAGATCTGTGCACATGCTCAAGTGCAGATTTTGACAAAGGTGGAGAGAGATCAAAGCTAGAGCACAAGCCACCCAGGCAAAGTGACATAGTTTTATGGTAGAGTCAAATTCGTGACATGGCAGAGTAGGGTTCAAGTCCCACCGGGTGTGCCAAATGTTTTCAATGAAAAGTTGTAAAAGCCATGGATTTGGGGTAATAATCTCTAAAGAAACCCCAAAGGCTTTTAACAATCTGATCAATGGACCATGTGATAAGAAATGAGCAAGGGTTTCTTCTTTGCATACATTAATTTGAAGGAAACAAGCAAAATAAGCAAATGAAGCTAACCTCTATTCTTTGAAAGCTTGAAATAATGAACTTAAGAGGATCTAAGCATTTAGTTTTGTGTTTTAAGAGAAAGATATCTCCCCATTAATGGCTTCAAGGCCAATGGTTCTTCCCTTTTACTCCATATTTGTGTTATAAAATATAAAAGCAATTACTACTAGCTCAATGGAAGAAGATGAAATACAATCTAAAGCCTAAACAAAATACTATAATTTGTGCTAGGAAGAAGAGAGAATTCTTAGAAAATGAGGGAGGGGGTCTAGCCCTATTTATAGTTTTCTATTTGGGAAAATGGGAGATTTGGGTGCATGTGGGACAAATGCTAAATTCCAAAAAGCACTTTTAGCAAGTCAAAGTATGATTTGACTATGTTTAGAAGAGTTTGACCATGGTTAACACTTAGTTAACCCTGTTTAGAGGATAATTAGGGTTCTGAGAGAGTTTCGAGAGGTCCGATCAATCCAATGAAATGGATTGATAGTCTAGGAAGATGGTAGAAGTAGACTAGACGGGAATAAAAAGATGATGTAATCAAAACAAGGCTATAACAACTTGTTTAGGTGGTTTACAAGAGGAAATACGACCAAAAGGGTGTCGTAAGAGGGTAGTTAGCTAGGACTAATTGACAATTTGTCGTTAATTTTCAAGGAGAATAATAGTTAGTGCATTATTAGGAATAATAGTGCATTGACCAAACTACATGTGTCTACAAAAAAGATACAAAAGATCTTGAAAATGCTATAGAAGAATGATTTTTTGGGTGATCTCATGCCAAGAATGAGTTTTTTGGGAGATCTCACGCCAAATGTGAGTTTTTTGGTTGATCTCACGTCATCAAAAAAAGTGTTGGGGATAAAGTTCTAGTGTTATTCTCCAACCTTGACTGCTTCTCGACGATTTATACACCATTGTAGATGGTGTGATCCTGATTTTTCAAGTTCGATCCAACATGAAATAGAAAAAGGAGATAACATGCATGCTTCTTGTTGGAGGACTACGCCTATAGTGAGAAAAATGTTGTGTAGACTGCTGTGAACCATGCTAATTTGAGAAAATTTCAGAATCGCCCTAGTCATAGCACCCATTTGTAGGAAGGGTGAGGGGAACCAGGTGCTCATGTTTATATCTTAGCATTGGTGTCTATGTTGTGTTAAGGACCCAAGTCAAGATTTTTAGCCCTTTCTCGTAATTATATGTTGCTTTATTTCTTTGGCGAATCGTTGTAATGTAACTATGAACTATTGTATGGGGTGATTGATTCACCCAATATATGTCCCCCTTGTTTGGGGTGCATACGCCATTCTTTGGGAGGATGCGGCCCAAAGGAGAGGACCGGAAGTTGATCTAAAATTGATTCCCTACAAAGTTGAGGGAGTGTGTTTGGTAGAAATGAAGGCATATGTAAACAAAGTGGTTAGAAGAAGATATGTGTTAGTACAAACAAGACAAATATGCATATAAAAGAAAAAATCTAAGCTAGCAAGCATGAAGATAATGTAGACTACAAAAAGTAGGTTTCAAACATGGGTCATCACTCATAATGTCGCAAGACAATTAGGGCCTAAGCGTCCAAAAGCATACGGTGTGCACACACAAGACAAAGGGAAAATCTTGCAACCAATAACATATAATGGTAAACAATGGAAAATAATAGCAAAAAAATAGTAATAAACAATCATTGTAGAAAAAGTCCTTGCAAATCAAATGTTACATATAAAGCACCCGTTAGCATATTAGAAAGATAAATAGTATGTCAAAGCTTGTATATGATCGATATAGTAATGTTCTAGTATGAATAGGAAATATAATAACATGAAACAATGGTACCTGTGATGTGTATAAAAATAGATGCCCCTGAGTCGTTGTGGGACTGTTAAGAGGTATAGTGCTAAGCATTTGTGCCATGTGTAATGATCTGTGTAAATTTTGCATTCACAACTAGAAGACAAGTGAATGTGTGTGTATATATATAAAAGATAATGACATACAAAATATTTTTCTGATTACATCATAGTAAGAAAAGTGTACATGCGAGTATAAGTAAGCAAGAACAATGTGCAACCAAGATATGCAATATGTTATGAGTCTAAATGGAATGGAATGAAAAATGAGTTTGATAGGAGTAGCGTGCCCCCTGAGCGAATGTGAATGAACATACATATAAGATGAGGTTCATATATAATTTCCCCCTCAACAGTCGAGAATGAACCATATAACAAGAGTGTGTCATCGAGAAATGGTTTGAATTGTGCACTAGAAATATGTGATCAAAAAAGCGTAGAGCATAGAGAGTGAGTGATTGTGGTGAGGTTCATTTGAAATTTAGACTCTCGACAAGTCGAGTATGAATCTGTGGAAGTAGAGTGCATCATAGTGTAATGTGTTGTGTTGAATGTGCACTTGAAAGATGTGTCATGAATGTCAAGTGTGAAATGAGTAGTGTGTATGATGTGAGGTTCATGAAAGTAGTGATCCCTTAACGATCAAGTGTGAAAGCAAGCATAAGAGTGCATCATCGGGTAATGGTTTGAATTGGGCAATCGAAAAGATATGATCGACAAATATTATAATGTAAATAATGTCTGAGTGTGATGAGGTTCAATTCGGATTTAGACCGTCATAAGTCGAGAATGAACCATAAAACAAGAGTGTGTCATCGGTTAATGATGATACAAGTGTATCAAGATGTGTAAGATACATGTGAAAGACTAGATCCAAAGCATGAAGTGACATAGTAGAAATTAGAGACCCCTAATAATGCGAAAAAGGGGGAAGAATAAGCATGATCCCCCCAACTATATGATGTGAAGAAGGATTAAGTAATTTAGTCTAAGTAATCATCATTGTCATGGTCAAAGCTAAAGGGAGATGCGTCGAGACTTGGTAAGTGATAGTATGATGTTGATCATACAAATGGGGTAGTCGGGCGAGTAGGTATGAGTTTTACATTGTTGGACGAAGTGGTCATTTGAATTTGATACTTGAAAGCTGGCGGTGAAGAACGTTAGCCACCGTGACACATATTGTACATGCCCATTGCATATTCTTCGTCAATGAAAGGTGGTAGTGGATATCCATGTGCGTACCAATAAGTAAGATTTTTTGCATAGCCAAGAAATGAATCATTGCAAATAGAAACATGGCCGAAAGGCATGATAAATGTGATAGTAGTATTATTAGGGTTCAAATTTCCCCCAATGTAGTCAACCCAAGTGTAAGTATAGAAGTGTGAGAATTACGTGCAACAAAGAGTGTTAGATGGAAGACATGAAGACCACAGGCATCCGTAATGTGAACATATCCATGATAGAGGTGAGAAGAATGAGATAGAGGGAAAAGATAATCTAGTGTGAATCCTATCCGAGCCAAGCCATCATATGTACAAACAATGTCATAGCAAGTGGGATCAAATTGAATATGATGCTAATAAGAGTTGTTCATAAAAAGAGTGCATGTGAAAGGAGGAAGTGCATATGTAGGATCCTCATGAGAAGATGAGATAGGTGGTATGACGTCCAATGTATGGACATACCCCCGATAAAGTACCATAACATTAATAGAAGGAGGTTTTTTTGAATTGATATTCACCAAGGACAATAGTAATGAAAGTATCATTGAAGTACAAATCATGTATCTTGATAGGAGTAAAATTAAGATTGTACAATTTGTCATCAGTAAGCTCAACGGTATTGACCTCATCATCAAAATTATTAGCATTGGCATTGTCATGTTGGATAACATTATCAAGGATATTGGTAGGAGGTGAACTAGATTAAGGAGTGATATGAGCATTAACAAGAAGAGTGGTAGTGCTTATTGGAGAAGACACAGTGGGAGAAATGATAGTTGTAGTATGAGTGGAAACGGAAAAAATTATTGCGGTGGTGAAGGGAGACTATGAAGCACTATATTTACAGATAACGTATGTTCCAATATGGCTATATGGAATAGGCTACGATGGAGGAATAGGCATAGTGGTAATGGGGTCTATGCGATAGAATTTGAATGCTCAAGATCAGGGCAGCAATGGTATGTTCATAACCATCATGTAAGAACTTAATGCATTGATGAATGATATATGGGACAACATGCATTATGTGAATCCAAGGTCTACCTAGTAAGAGATTAAACTGAAATGAGGCATCAATAACGAAGAATATTGTAGGAACAATCTTAGGCCCGACTTGTATAGGTAATGTGATAGTTCCTAAGCATGTGCGAGTAGTGGAATCATAGCCACGAATGAGAGTAGAATTTTTAGCAATGAGATTATCAATAATGTCGATCTGCTCTAAAAGGGAGTCAACACATAGATTAATGAAGGATCCATTGTCTATGAGTACACGTTTGATACAAATGGTGTTAATGATACTAGTGATAAGTAGAGGCGCACATGGATTATCAACAACATATGGTGATATGTCCTCATCACTAAATGATATAGCATGTGGTATATTTTTGAGAGATTGAATGAGATGTGTGAAGGCCACTGAATAATTATTTCTTTCAATGTGGATAAAATGAAGGGTAGCCTCTAATGTATGACGAAAAATCAGTGCATTATGCAATAAGTTACTTAATGATATTATATCCTTTAGAAGTGGTAGGAGGAGTCGTAGAAGTGATAGGTGGTGGGATAGAAACATGTTGAGCCGTAGGAGGATGAGTGCGGTGAGTAGTGACTACATTAATAGTTGGATAATCCTTAGGCATAATAAAGTGAGAAGTATGTTGAATACAAAATTTCATGAAATTAGCAAAGAGTAGTAACCATGCTAGAAACCTTAGTTTAAGTGAAAGAAGGATAAGAATATTGATCCATAACTTGAGAAGAAGAATACATACTCAGAAGGTAGGGTTTGAATGGACGAGTTCACCAAATGATTTTAAAAATATTGAAATTTGTAAAACCCTAATTGTAGAGTCACAATGAAATGATAAAGCAATAAAGCACATATCCAAACATAGCAATAAGCTATAAAAATATGAAAACCTAGGTGCAAGAGAGGGAATAAGAGACTTATATGATTTGAAATAATCCTGAAGATGCGCCGAGATGGAAAACCGATGAAACAAGAAGAAAGACTGTCGTTACTAAGCCCAAAAAATGTAGAATTATCAAAATGTCGGGATTAGGGCGCTTGGATCGGGTCAGGGCGCTAGGCATAAGAGACCTCCTATAGGCACCTATGACTATGTAGATCCTTGGAAAATGAGTTTTACGGTGTCGTAAAATGCTTGCTAGTGTTTGCTATTGATCACTGTAGGTCGTTGAAAGATCACTTGAATTCTTTGAAACCTACAAAATAGATAATATCATGCAAAACCCCAAACACATCAAATCCTAAAAAATAAAAAGATGAAAATATGGAGTTAGACTTACCTCGGCGGTCACCCGACTAAGTGAACTTACAATCTAGGCATTGCACTACATTTCAAACTCTATGTAGTTCTACGTGTGTGTGTTTAGAATTGTGCCCTAGGTGGTTCTTGTGCAAGATGCACTTTGAATAATGAGCAATAAGTAGATGTAACAATGTAATAGATGTGGGAATGGAAAAATGAACTCCCCTATGTGTGTATGTAGAAGATGCATTCCCTTATCCCTTAAATGAAGCTAGATGAATGATTTGATGCTCTTGAAATGCCTTTGGATGCATACTTAGGTGATAGTAATTAGAGCTTGGTCCTTTATTATGATCATATAGCTTTGTATTTATATGATTCCCTTATTTGAATTTCATAATTAACCTCTAAAAGGTTGACCACCAAGAAAACAAGATGCTCAAAAGATAAAAGAGGCCCAAAAGGGGCTAGTAAGATGCAAAGGGGACGGGGGTACCCAAAGGGGACGAGGGCACTGGGACTCAGCTAAGCGTTGGTGTCTAGAGCCAAGAAAGATAAAGCAATGAAATTCAGACTGGATAGTGAGGTGTGCAAGACCACATTAAAAGTGAGAAAGTAAATAAATATGCTAAAGATAGATGTCGATTACTACTTTTCTTGCTTATGAATTGTATGAATAGTGGTATGTGATCAGGACCTAGAAATGTACCCAAGTGCGTGATTTAGTTTCTACACATACATGGGTATTTCCTCCATCCCGTGGTGAAGTGGGTGCCACCTTTCTATGGTGGAAGGAGATTTTTATTAGAGATAGAGAGCACGAGTATCAATGGAATGCATGTAACTTAACATAGTTTCACTTAAATGAAAACACGAGAAAGATCTAAGTAATCAACAAGCAATTAATCACCAAGAAATCGAGCATGCAAAAATAAAGGGTCTACTCATTCTCACAGATAAAAAAGAGAGTACATATTGGGAATGTTATGTAACTCCCATGCCTAAATTAACTATTAGAGTAGGTATTTACCTTAGCTCATATTCACCTAGGTACTTTATTTACCTTTATTGTATTTATCCTCACCCACTTACGTGTGTGGATATTTATTTTATCTTATTTAGATATTATGAGATATTATCTAGTTGTTAGGTATAGTTTTTCCTTGATCTATGGTATTGAGTAGATCCTTGATGTCTAGTTCTCTCCTAAATCTATGGTCTTTACTAGTTCTTTGATGACTAATTATTTCCTTGATTTATGGCTTGATCTACGACCTTGATTGGTTCTTAGATTTTTATTCCTTGCCTATTTAAGCAAGACCCATTCTCATTGTATTGCATTGAGTTCCATAATAATATATGATATTGTTGCTCATTTGTTTGCAAAGGTTTTATGTAAAGTTATTCTGGCGAATTGCTTTCATCTTATTGATTATGGTGTTTGATTAGCATCTGTGTTCTTGGCTTGGTACGATCTGGTTATTGTTCCTTTTATTAATGATACCCCGTGAGGGATAAAGGAGCTATAATTTAGAAATGGAATGTAACTCTGTATGACACATGAAAAATATGACACATATGACAAGTATGACAAATTTTATGATAGAATCTACCATATGTCATATAACTCCCTAAAAGACATGTGACTCACTTAAGTGAGATGACTCACCATGTGGAACGTGGAAAATAACCAAATAAATAATAAATGGATAAAATAAACCCTCAAACCAACACCCCCTTCATAAAATATTAGATAGAGGCATGACATGACTAAAAAGAAAGAGGAATACCCTAAGAAAACCAAGAAATATGTGTTATATGGGTCCCGAAAACAAGGTCGATGAGGTACCATGTAAAAACTACAATCTTTCTAGAAGAATAGGAAGAGAAGATGACTATCCAACCCCCTCGGAAGATGATTTCTGATGAACTCCCAAGGAATTTGGTAGATCTTGAAGCCTGCAATCACTGGAAAAGGAAGGGGGAACATGAAATGTCTCAAGAGGTTTCTCAACATGCAATGGAGATGATATATCAAGAGATAGAGAGACAATCTTGTAAAGTTCTGCAAGGTGAGAGTCCAAAAACATAGTTACATTGTCAGGTAGGTGGAGCTCCATAGAAGGTAGATCTTGAAGAATGTACTCCAATGTGAAATATGTGTCCTCAAGAATGTCATCTAAATTTGTGTCAATGAATCCAATGTCCCATTGTAATGAATTATTGGAAGCATGTGATGAAGCAACCTTGAATTCTAGTGAAGAAACACTTTGGATGGAGGAATCTCCATGGTGGAATCAAAGGAATCTATAGACACTCTTGAAGGAAAAACATGGATATTTTATGCAACATGAATAGTGGGTGAGCAATCAACTGTTGAATCATGTGGAGGAGAATTTATAGGATCTATAAAGATAAGAACATTGAATTCGATGAAGCAACATATATGTCAGACAACCATATCATAAGATAATATATCAGTAAACTCACTATCATCCATAGGTGATAGGTCATATGAGGAAGCATCACTTTTAGATGAAGAATCAACATCTCCATGTAGTTGACAGATGAAGGTCCATGCAATGTAAGGGAACTTAGTGAACTCAATCGCGTAGAAGGTCCTCATATATTGTTAGAAAAATTAGTCCATATACCATGTCATTTTTGTTCCACCAGTCATTTTGTTGTAAAGGATTACTGAGTTCATGAACAATACCAAGGAGATTGGGTAACAAATCATGCATGATGCAATGATCTAGTATCTCATTTTTCTAAGCCAAATAATTATCTGAACATAAGTGAACAACAAAATGATGAAATTTGGAAGCAACAATATGATAGCCTTTTAAAGAACAATAGTCTTACCCCTTGTTAGCAACACTTTATAAGTAGTTCTTTGGTTACAATTAGATGAATTCATACAAAGTGTAAAACATTTGGTCACTCACCTTCTTGCAATCGGTAGAGTCTGTGTAAGAGTGGAGACCACAATGTATTTTGACACATATAAAGTGAATCTACACCGTAACAAACACAATAAATTAATAAAATGGAAAAGTGGGAAAAATAAGGTTGTGTGTGAGAAAAAACATTTCACGTCACAATTAGGGCTCCCTTTGTCGCAAGGTTGTGGTGGATGTGCTCACTAACCAACAAGCAATAATAAGAGCGCAAAAAGGTTACAAAACAACCTTTGCAAGTAAGAAAGCTCCCAAAATTTGATAAAAATTTCAAAAAATGCTTATACCTTCACAATATCCTTAAAAACACATTAGAATATAATGCCAATAACTCTTAGTTTATAGCTTGTTGTCATGTCAAAATGGCTGACCCAAAAAATGCAAAAAAAAACATGAAACTTAGCCACAATGCAATTCCTACCTTCCGATCATCCTAAGTCTTCCTCCTAGACAATCTGCCTCCTTTCCTAACCTTGGAATTGGTCCTAATACATGTGGTGAAAATTTCTCAATGTTGAAATAATTGTAACAAGGTGTGTGATTTTATTCGGTGAAATGCAATGAAAGACTAGTTTTCTTGGAAGACTAGAAAGGCTTATTTTGGCCATTTCGGAGCATGTGTACAAACCTTGGGATAGTTATGAAAAATTATTAAGTATCTCGAAGGTGATATGAAGAGCCTTAGAGGTTTTGGAAGCAAGTTAGGAATATTTAGGAAAGTTTTGATCATTCAGGGACAATTTGTTCAACAAAGTGGGTTTTTCAAATTTTGCAAGGAATGAGTAGTTCAAAAGTAAACCTTAACTTGTCCGAATGATTTTGGGAGCTTCATGAGGATTTAGGAGGAAAAAAATTAGGAAAGGGATATCTTGAAAAAAAAAATACATGGTGGGAGCATTATTTTTATATGAGGTTTGATGGTTTCTTGAAACAAACCAAAAATTGTATGTACCTACCTTCATTCTAAACAAGAAGGGGACACTTTTTTGAGTTTTAGGAAGATTAAAGGACTGAAAGATGTTCAATTTGTCTTAGAATGTATTTTGGATTCAAATTAATATAAAATTTGACTTCAAAAACCATCCTAAGCCTCAGGGTGAAAGAAGTAAGTATTTATGCTAATTTAAACAACTAGTGTAAATATGGCTTTCCTTAATGGCAAGGTGATCTTTTGAGATCCTTTTATCCCTATTTTCCCCTTGGAAACACGGGGTACATGAGGGACACATTTTTTTCCATGATCCTACTCCCATAGGCACACTTTGTTGCTCATGTTATCATGTGTGTCTCGTTTTCCCCAGGAGGAAGTGGGGCATGAGGGACACAAAAGTGTGCCCTAACTCCTTCACCATGGGTGAAAATTTGTTTCCATTATTTCCCCATTTACCCAAGGGGAAAAAATGGATAAGAAAGTGTTCCCCATGCTCAAACTCAGCCTTGAGACTCTCATATGACTTCTTTGTACTCCACATGTGATTTTATCATCCCCCTCATCTCATCCTCGTTACCCCCTGTGTTGCCACTTGTATCAATCTTGATCCAAGGAAAAATATTTTTCCTTGATTTCCCTTATGTTCACATTGTACCATTAAATCTGATTTTGTAACCTCACATTAACTCTCACTTAACTAGAGTTTGATCGTGTTTAACATGGAAGTATAAAAGTGTTTTAAAACATAGTTTTGGCTTATTTTCTCGACACAAGTCGAACCTACCTATATTTTTCTACCATTACACCTTTAAAAACATGATTTTTTTTAGATATGTTGTTCAAATTTTTCCATAACAACCATAACATTCAAAAAATAAGATTTCTTCATATCTCTCAAACCAAAAACCGTATCACCACGAAACCATGCTAGATTTCTCTTCTCTAAAACGCATTTGGGAAGATTGCATCTGCATATAGTACTATGTCATATTTTTTTATACAAAAATTTGAAAAACCAAACCCTAGAACTCAATTTTTTGATTTCCAAGAGATTTGATAGATGAAAAATGATGAAAATTGGAGCACGAGATCCCAATGCAAAATAGAACACAATGACGGTGGTTTCATTGCAATTCGACAATGATAAGTCTATTTAATAAAAATAGAATATGATATGAATAATGAAATTATAAAAATAGAAAGTTTCCCAAAATAGAAAACTTTCAACATTCAAAACATCCTGAAATAGTAAGGAACACCAAAACACGATCAATTGGGCAACTTTCTAAAAATAGCAAGTTGGGAAAATTTAGATGTATAAAAATAGAAGCCTCCTACAAAAACAAAATCCTCATAAGTGGAAAAATACTAAGTGGATTAGGAGATTCAGAGAATAAGTATTGTGCAAAATTTCCAAAAATTCCCAAAATAGTTGTTTTCGACCCCACCTGCTAAAAATGGAAAGTTTCAGATATTGGTGCAGAAAGTTTTTGATAGCTTTGTTTGCACTCATCTTGTTGTTTTTTGAAAACATGGAGTTCAAATTCTCGGTTATGGATCCTATTTCAACCTTGGTTACTGAGTACCTAGGTGTGGGTGATAGTGATGTCACTCACATGGATCTAGAAGACCTAAAAAAGAATGCTCGAAGGACCAAGAGAGCCTTGTGGAAGAGAAAATTTTCACAAGCAGATTGTTTGCAATAGGAGGACATCAACTATTAGTTGAAAATATAGAATCAATATTATCATGTGCTTAACATTATGAACCTAATTCCATAATAGTGAGGGTAGATGACAACTCCATTCTCGTAGTGCTTACACCCAAGGGCATCTTGCAATGTATGTAGATTCCAACCAATAACAATAAGGTCATAATCTCCAAAGAGTTTACATATCAAAAATGGGAAAGACTGAATCATACCTCCAAGGCCTCGCATTCGAGTCATGGCTAAGATAAGGCAGGAAACCCTCGCGTATGCTAAAATCCTGGTCAAGAAGTGAGTTCCACAGGCTACTTAGATGTTATCATCTTGTTAAGTAAGGTAATGGGTAAAGAGACAGAAAAGGATTTTCAGGATTTGATGGCCCAATTCATCCTTGTTTCTATCGAGGGAAACTGGGTGGTAGATTTCAAATAGATCATAGGTGACAACATTCACCGTTAGTTGCTCATTTCCTACTACAAGAAATTTCATGATGACCTCATATTTGGTGTATGCTCTTATAAGCACAAGGAAATTCAAAGGCCTAACTGTCACTCCAAATGTTTCTCAGAAATCACCGAACTTCAAAATTTATCCTCAGCTCACTCTCAAGGAAAGTAATCACCACTTTTCCAAGGTGAATGATGCATTCACCATGTTTTTATCTGACTTTTGGAAGGAAATCTAGAGTTAAGGTTATATTCTCAAATTTCAACACTTGATTAAGAGATATGAATGTTTCCATACGCAATTTTCAAATTTCTCCTACATCAAGATTTCAAGATTTGATCTTTCTTCTCGCAAAACTCCAAGGTATCTAGGTGACATGATAATAATGTTTGAGTTGAGTAGGTAGTTTTATCAAGTCCATAATAAACTGCCGACCTATAATAACAATTTTAAACTATGGTTCACCCTTGAAGGACCTTAACCACCAAATCCTTACTATCCACTAGTCAACAAAATTGTTGCTCTACAATAATTCACCAAGGACTGTCATGCACGGTAGGATATTTATAGTTGATAATATGTTGATCCTTCATTAATATATTCAAGGGAGGCGTTTAGAGTCCAAGTTCATAAACTCACGATTTCTTGCTACAATTATGGTTTTCAACAACCTTTCCTTGCCAAACCTCAACCGTCCTATATACCGCACAAATTTTATGGTTCAACTTTAATAAAAATATGAGGATTAAGGACATTTAAACCCCATAGTATATTTAATATGCTCCAAAGATAGTCTAGATGATATCTTGAATATTTATTACTTTGAAATGTGCCTTAAATCCTTAAATCAATGCTTCATTTTCCTAACCCTATGAGGGTTTTTGTATAGGCCCGAGAATAGAAAATTTATGATAAAATCCAATAAGAATCATATCAAATCCTATCCTCTCTTCCTCAGGTATGTACCAAGTCCCTTAGACATAAGAACTTACCGGTGAAGTTTCTTGTTCTATCGTTTACCAAAGAACTTAAAATCTCACGTGTTCTACCTTCTCCAAAAATGGAATTTGGCTTCCTAGGGTTTTCTCAACAAATCATAAAAAATACCTTTTCATAAAGATTACAAGGTTTTAATGATGTCTCTACCTTCAATATTTACTCCTCCCAATCACAAACAATAACTCTTTGGATCAATCCCTCAATGGTAGTCATAGTCTAGACTTTATAAATGCTCTGCTACAAGTGTATCTAGTTTTTTCAAGCTTCAAGTTGTGTAATAACAATGAAAATCTTAAATAATCAATTAAATACAAACTCAAATGAATCTTACCTTTCGTATACCCAACAATTGTGGTGCAACATATTAGCTTATCTTATTCTCATATGAACATGCAAGATTAATTTCATCAACCCGCCGTCATATATTGGCTCATTCCAAACCTTGACAATCACTCAAGCCTACATATGTTATACTCAACCATCATTCAAATTGTCCTTACATCATGCTTACATTATTTTTAAAATTGGATAAGTGTGCACTATGCCTCTATGAATCTTAATTTACTCATTTCATGCTTCTTACCTTCTAACTCATGGAAATTTATCACTAACACATGTGTATTCACAGTGGGACCTTTTGTAGAAATCTTACCTTGAACTTAAACTTACCTTGACTATCCTCTATATATTTTCAAACCTCCATTTGAATTCATGATTTTATATCCTTCACTAAGCTTCTCATTCCTGTAGACAAGTAAATACTTGATCCTCCATCTTCATCATGTAAAACTTTGTTTCAAGAGCAAACAATTTGCAACAAATTTATGTGATGTATATATTTTTATACACAAGGAAAAATTTTATTAAAATTTTATATATTATATGAATATATACAAGGATCATATTTTCTAAATTTCATCCATTTTCATTAAGGCATTTGAAATTTATGACTATTTTCCTAGACATACATTATATCAAATAGTTTGCATGCATTCTCAAACTAGATAGGAAAATGCTTCATAACTTCAAAAATACCACTAATTATTATAAAATATTAAAAACCATTTTTATAATGAAATATTTCAGCTACATACCAAATTTCAGATCATTTGGATTTGAGAATAAAAATTCATCATGACTGGTTTAAACCCCCTGTTTTAAGGAAGCAATGAACAAACAACACAGTACAAGTTGTTTGGAGGTAGATCATGACAATTTGAACATTATTATTAAAAATGAACTCATACCATTAAAAATTATCCCATATAGAACTAAGAAACTGATGAGAACCAGAAAATACATGCATCCACAAACTTTATCTTCTTATTCCTTCAAATCTTGTCATATAGTACAATTAATATTCTCCATGGCTGCCTTTCTTCATTTTCCTACTCACACACTTATTCTACTAATTTTCTCTAATATTTCTCCTCATGGATATCTCAACTTATTCTAAGAATAATACACACCATTATCTCTAAAAAATATTTTCAATTCTAAATCCAAACATTCTATCATATTCCTACTCCTTAGGATAAGACTAATCCTTTCCGATAGAGATAATGTCTCAACTTGTTTATAAGAATAGATGGATCTTAGCCAAGACCATTATCAAGATCTATCAATATCTTATACTATACTAACTCTCCTCCTACGTAACATTAGGTGTGAGAACAACTCGTATCCACCTAAGAAACCCATATTTTTTTTTTTACTCTTACACAAGAGTTTATTACATAAGAAAGCAAATATTCAAACTTCAAACAAATGGAGGGAAACTATGATGACTCCTAATACATGATATGCATTCCTATATAAGGTTTATTAAAACTTGTTTGTTCAACTTTAAGAATCATAGGATGCTCTTTCATTAGACTCCATGGGTAAGAAAATAAAATTAAACTCCGATTCAAATGTCTTCATTCTTCAATCTTGTTTGTATGCCTGGGTCCCAAGGTCTTTCTTGTGGTAAAAATGTTTGAATCTTCTTGGTGTATTCTTTTTCCTTCATATTCTTGGTTCTCTCTCTCTCTTTTGGTACATTCTCCTTCTCAATTCTTTCTCAGCTACTACATTCCATGTCCATGTTTCATCATCATTCATGTCTTCAATATCTTCTTGATCTTCTTGGTTAAGGATTTTATCCATTGGATTTAGGACTTGATTCAAATCCAAACCTACATTCAAAACATCAAAGGAAATATGAGATGTAAAAACATTATGACCTTCAGCCTCTTGGGCGTCTTCATGATGTTGTCTCTCTTCATTTTCATTTTCTTCTTCAAATACATTTTCTCAAATCTTCCTTCACACTCTTGTCTTGCTCTTGTCTTGTCTCATTCTCAATCTGATCCATGAGACTTTCATTCTGATTTAGACATGTATACAGCCCCTTTGAAGGATTTATAAGTTCTTCTATCTTCTTCAACTCTTCACTCAAAGTGATATCATCAATATCCTCATATCCTTCATCAAAATTAGGAGCTAAATATTTTTTTTCTTCCTCTAGGATATGTTTTACATCAGCATATTGTGTTATCACTTCTTCTTGTCTCAAGAAGTTTTCATTTGCTTCATTCAAGAGGT
Source organism: Taxus wallichiana var. yunnanensis (assembly GCA_018340775.1). Lineage (NCBI taxonomy): Eukaryota > Viridiplantae > Streptophyta > Pinopsida > Cupressales > Taxaceae > Taxus > Taxus wallichiana. Next base: position 494,875,673 of record CM031242.1, on the reverse strand, counting down.
ATGAATCCTCTTCACTCAATGTACTCTCACTCTCTACCATCATCTTCTCATGACATTGATCTTTGCAAGCCAACTTAGATCCTTCTCCTTGCTGCATGTAAGTTAGCATAGGCATCTCATTCCATATTTCTTCTTCTTCTAAACTAAATTGAGACAATGATTCATAGGTATATTCACAAACATCATGATTCAAATCATCATAAACAATTTTTTACCTTTCATTTCCCTTGTATACCTCTCATGCTTCTCATGCTCATGGAATGAATCTTGCATGCTTGGATTTTCTTCCATTGGATTCTTGGTACTATCATCACCTTCTTAAGTTCATCATCACATACACCTTCTTGAGATGTATCTCCATCATTCCTTGTGCTCTTAGCCACCCAAACTTGAGTCTTTTCCTTCACATCTGGTTTCTTGAGCCATTTAGGAAACTTATAACCATGTTCTTGTGCCAACTTTGAGAGATCAACTTTCTCTTTCCTTCCACCATGTTGTACACCTGCATATGCATTATAAATATGATAAAAATCAGATTTAGAAATAACATTTATCTTCTTAAGAACCTGTTGGTTTGATGGATGCTTCTCCATGACTTATCTTCTTGCATGCATGACTGAAATCAACATTCATCTTTTCCATAGGCTGCTCTTTGGTGACATTCCTCTTCAAGACTTCATTGCTTATTAACATCTCCTTTTGGTGTACTTGATCTATCTCTGTTGTAGCATCTTCTAAGACATCATAGAAATATGAATCTGATTCATCCTCTTCACTTGCTTGTTGTTGTGTTTTATCAACATCTTCTTCTTTCATAGATGCTTCAGAATGCATGTATTCTTTAGGAACTATCACAAGTTCATTCACTTCTCCATCTCTCTTCACAAGCACTTGGTTTGATCCATTTTTTCTAGCATCAATATCATGTCTTGATCTTATTTAAGCCATCATTCATACTTGTATGTACAAACTTAAATACAAACTTAGGTAGCATAAAAAATACCAAAACATCTTTGCAAGTGCCTCCTTCATGGAAGCTCTCTCATTCTTCTTTCTCTCCTTTTCAAGTGCTTCTCTTGATACTTTTTCCATGTTCTCCGCAATGAGAAATCTCTTCAATTCTTCACTTGGTAACTCATTCTTCTTTTTCATTTCTTTTTCCAGGCCAATCAACTTTTTCCTTCTCTTCTTCTCCATCAAGTAGCTTAATTGGCCACTTCACCTTCTTTCTCATCTTCCATCCAACTTCTTGGATCTCTTCTTCCATCATGGTCTCTATCATGGACCCCAATTTCTCTATCATTTCTCTTATCTCATTTAGTTCTTCTTAAGAGACTAACTCCTTCCTTACCTTGTGGATTTTGCCTTCTTCTAATCCCCTTACTCGCTATCCATGTCCTTTCTCAAATTTTCCATAGTTTCTACTCTAAGAATATTTAACCAAGTATTTTCCACCTTAGTCTATTGATTCTCTTAGTCCTCACCTAGGTATTTTTCATCCTATTTTCTTGGTCTATTCTATTTTCTCACCCAAGTCTATTTCACCTTGGTCTTTTGACTCTTTTTCTTGAGCTTTAACCCACTCTTGGGCTTCTTTGCCACCTATATTCCTTTAGCATTTATGGGCCTTGACTAGTTGTAGTCTCTTCTTCTCAACTTTTCAACCATCCATCAATCCCCAAATACACACATGCATCAATACAGAGTCATTCAAAATGAATTATAAAGATTTAATCATCAAATCTTGGTAGTACTTATGTATGCAAAAACCAAGAAAGATTCAATCTTCAAAACTCACAGTCAACAATATTCTTCATTAGGGTTTGTCATTGTAAACTTGTATTAGATCATTCAATATTACCAAAAGTATGAATGTAAAAGAGGTTCTTCACACTATGATACCAAAATGGTTCAACATCTTAGCTCAGCTTATTCTCATATCAACATGCAAGATTAATTTCACTAACCCACAATCATATCTTCGCTCATTCCAAACCTTGTCAATCACTCAAGCCTGCATATGTTATACTCAACCATAATTCAAATTTTCCTTCCATCATGATTACATTATTTTTTTGAAATGGGATAAGTGTGCACTATGCCTCTATGAAGCTTGATTTACTGATTTCATGCTTCTTACCTTCTAACTCATCAAGATTGATCACTAACACAAGAATATTAAAACATGAACTCATAACATTAAAAATTCTCCCATATACAACTAAGAAGTTGATGAAAACCACAAAATGCATGCATCCACAAGCTTTATATTCTTATTCCTTCAAATCTTGTCATACAATACAATCAATATTCTCCATGGCTGCCTTTTTCATTTTCCTACTAACACACTTATTCTACTAATTTTATCTAATATTTATCCTCCTAGATATCTCTACCTATTCTTATAATAATACACACCATTCTCTCTAAAAAAATATTTTTCATTCTAAATCAAAACATTTTATCCTATTCCTACTCCTTAGGATAAGACTAATCCTTTCTAGTTGAGATAATGTCTCAACTTACATATAAGAATAGATGGAGCTTAGCCAAGACAACTATCATGATCTATCAATATCCTATACAATCCTAACTCTCCTCCTACATAGCATTAGGTGTGAGAACAACTCATATCCACCTAGGACACCCATATTTCTACTTTTTACTCTTACACAAGAGTTTATTACATAAGAAAGCAAATATTCAAAATTCAAACAAATGGAGGGAACCTATTGTTATATGAAAAATTCTGCAAAAACAAAGATGTAATATTATTTAATTTGAAAAGGAAATAGTTATTATAAAGTTGTTTAATCAAGAGAAAAGATATATGAAAAATATAAAAGAATACCCCTTTAAAATAGGGTGGGGGATATGTACGTAGGAACCCCTTTAAAATAGGGTGGAATAATAAAAAGTAAAAGAGTTTTTCAGGTATAAGTGTATGTAATTAATTGGTAAATTATTTTTATGAAAAAGTGCGTTGGTTGGAAAACCTACCCCGGTGAAAGTTATTTAAATTGGTGATGTGGTAATTTAATGGAGATATACACAAAAATGTGTTCTCAAGGATTTAATATATGAATTATTTATTAATAATAATGAAATATTTTATGTGTTTCTAAGATCCAATATAGAAGATTGTGGAAGGCTTGGGAGTTAGTGGTGGACTTGTTGGGAAGGGGGTATACATAGTATATCCAACTAGGGGTACACCGTGTACAACCTTGGAGTTTAAAGTTATTTTACAAAGATTAATTCTAAGGAAAAATATAAAAGAAGACCCCCTTTAAAATAGGGTGGTGCATACTTAGGGGAGAGGAGTCGGTCATCGTGAACTCAACTTAAGGGTCTTTATTTATATACATATATATTAAATTTTATTATTTTTTAAATGCCTTTTTATTTGTTTGCATGTTTTAGACTTACAAATTTCATTTCGAGTTGAGATGACCACTCCACACTCATTTTTTAAGACAATTTTCCGAAGATATTAAAAATACATGTTAAAAAAATATGCACTACCAATTGATGTTATATCATCCAATGATCGATACAAAACAAACATAATAATATTCAATTTTAATGGTATTACATTCAATATAATAATCAATTTTAAATATAATATCTTACATTAAAAATAACTAAACTTCATTTATTGCTAAGTGGTTAGCAATTTCTTTAAAAATGAACTCGAAGCTGGATTGCATTTACACCACCTGTGATGAGGAGGACGACCAGCTGTTATGCTATGAAATACCTTCCTTAATGCATCCTTCACCAATTAATATGGTATTTACTCCAATATAGTTCTAATTTATTTCCCGTGGGTTTCTTGAACTTGCTTCTTTCTCGGTTTTCATTGATTTTCATTGTTTTCGTATGAGTGCGACTGTGATTTTGGATTTCCAGTGATTTATTGATATTTGCAAATGTGATTTATTTATTTATTTCCTGCAAATGATATATTGATTTCTAGTTTTCATAGATTTATTTGTTGGTTGTCTCAGTTTTGGTCACATTGTTAAAGATAGGAGAATAATCCGCAGTGCAGAGTCCAAATAATAGCTCGGAAGAATTTATTTATGGGTATAAGCTTATTTACTTTTAATGTGTATATGTGTGCTTTGATTCACATTTATGCTCTGTGTGTGTTCCTACAAATTTAATTTATTGTTATCTGCAAGTATATACTTCCAAAGAATTCTACAAAATATAATTCAAACGGGATTTGTGGTTAACATGATACAAAAGTCGTAGAGGAGTTGATATTTAATTGTAAAAGCACTTTGGAAATTGACTAGATCTCTTCTATTTTAAGTAGTGTGCAGTATAAATGGTGGAGAAAATGGTACGAGGGCGAACTGCAAGTTTTAGAGTGTTCTGCTCAAATTTTTCTTTCTTGTGTTTGACTTTCTTCATTCTTCTTCTTCATTTAGTAGTATTCACGCCTTGATGGAATGTCGAGTCTTTAGCGCAAGTCATCACGACTTGCAAAAATAAAAGTGAACAATTAAATCATTTCTTCCCTTATAAATACATTGCAGTCTCCCCACACCCCATTTCCTAATTTATTCCTAGTATGAACCGGAGTAGTCTCCATTTCCATGGATTCCAGTGGTGCAGGATTCCTCTTTTTATTTTCCTTTTTTGCTTCTAGTTGCATTCTAGAGCCCTATTTTTGCATAGACCCACAACAACGCTTACCGTACTTATAATAACAACCACCCCACCTCCAAGAATTACGCCCTCCATAGAAGTAAGCGGATGCATTCTTCAAGTTATTCTCACAAGTGTTAAATTGATTAATATGATCAACTCTACAGTGATAAATCCTTCAAGGGTAGAGAAATCAAGTGCATTGTTTGGACAAGTGAAATAAATCTAAAGGAGAGTAACCTTGGAGGGGAATCATTGGGAAATGCTTGTGCGGTAAAAGCTAGAAGTTACCGGAAGTTGCGGTAATAGTGGAGGTTTGACATTAACAAATAGTCAAAACTCGCTTTAAAATGCAACGACTCATAACTTTTGTAAGATATGTGATGCAGCCTAGAGTTTATTGTGAATAACCCAAGCACGCTGGAACATCACTCAACCTAAGCTAAGCACTCACCCGAAGTGCACAAAGGCATCAGGGCCCTCTTTAGACTTGCTTGTACAAAATCTTAACATGATGATGATTAAACATAGTCAAATTCACAACTAGTAGTAAATAACCCACAATGCATAAACCAGATCTAGATCTTAGATTATATGAAAGATGAACTAATAATAACTATGATAAGGTTAACCATACAAGATCCAAATTTAGCTATGTCTAATGCCATTATCCAGCCAATATACTCCATTGCCTTAAATATTGTAAAACACATAAGCTTCTTACATTATATCAGTATCTCCATGAGTTATATGCGCATCAAAACCAGTAGAACAACTCAACAATAATTCACCACACTCAACTACACAAATTAATACATATTTATAGGGGTGGGGACTTGCCCTTAACCACCCATGCACTTCTCAAAATAGGTCACATATTGATAATAGTCATGCGCATTTACAATAGTATGCACAACATGCAAGTTCTCTAATAATAGATTTCTTATAGTTAACTCCAAGTAGAAATCCTATTAATAACTTAAACTATGCATGATGCTTATCTCACGCTTGTTCACAAAATACCATTACGTGTAGCCCAAATCTTCATCTTTGTGTGCTCCACACGTTATCTCCAAATAGTCTTGATCCAAAGTATTCGCACGCCTTTCCTTTCATATCTTCCCGCGTCTTCAAATACGCCTTGTTCCCGCGTGCGCATCCTTCGTGTGTCTTCTCCTTAGAGCAACATTACCCCACACTAAAGTACATTGTCATCCCGAAAATGGGAATTATTTCTGATGTCTCCAACAATAACGAATAAGTAATAAAAGAATGAATGAAACATTGTACAAAAGAGTGAAATTTACTCCGTAACACCCTCTTCTTCAATTGGAGGGATTAACTTTGGATATTCAGTTTTGAAAATGACCTCAAGGTCTATCATTCACTTAGCATGTTTCTTGTTTTCTCCGAAATATCGTAACTATGGCATCTAGTTTGTCTTGAGTGATCTTCTCTTTCTCATTTTGTAGCACCTAGACAACATTGGACATACCTGACAACATTCCTTCCATGAGATAATTCTTATGTGCTTATGAGTTTCCCAATCTCATCAATTTTATCCTTGTGTGGATCTCGAGAGGCATTACGAGGGCCTCACACTTTTGTTTTACTAGTGCTAACCTTTTTGTGTGCCCAAGTGTTTCATATTTCATTGCCTTTAGAACTTCATTGTCCTCTACTATAGTTCGATTCTTATTATGGTGTCTGGCACCGCACATAAATTGAGAGCTTGGTCAGCTTTCTTCATCTCATCTTTCAAGGTTTGGAGAAAATCCTCGTAAGTTGAAACTTTTCTAACAATATTGGCCCTTGCTCTTGTTACTTCTTGTGCAGAATATTTTGGTGCGGGCATTCAAATTAGCCCGTCATCTAATACTAAATTGACCAAAGTGCGCAAATAATGCATAGCAGAAGGAAAATTTTCAGGAACCTAAGATTCTAGATGAGGCCTTGCTTTAAGAATGTGATCACTAAGCTCCTCATTTAATGAAGGCATCATTCTTCTCCTCTTCTCGTTCCCTCTCTTCTTGTAAGCGTGTTATTTCTTCAGTCTTATCCTTGTTATCTTTAAGTAGTGCTCGAATTGTGGTGGCCTTATCAATGCTCCTCCGCGCCACCTCAATAGATACCTTAACCAAGGCATTTCTAACCTTCTCATCAAACATTATAGTACATGTGCCCTTTCTGTGGTGCCTTCTTCACTCTGCATGAGACACAAGACTCTTCACACACATCAAAATATGGTTCATCCATATGAGTTTACATGGACCAGATAATTGCTTCCTTGTGTGTGTAGTAGCCATATCTGGGTCCATCATCTCCCACCCATACAACTCTTTCAAATCCACAAGACTACGAAAATGGGCATGTATTATTTTTCTCGTTTCTTCAAAGATAGCCCATATTAGGGACAACATATTCTTCACTTGTCCTCTCTCTTTTTGTCCTTGTCCCCTTAGAAACTTGGGTGCTGGGTTCGGATTTGGCCCTTCTCCTTCCTGAGTAGTAATGGGTGTGTTGGGTGGCTCACCCACAACTTCCTCTGCTTCTTTCACCCCTTCCTCATCATCTCTCATCTCTTCATCATGGGGCTCTTCTACATCTTCTAGGTTGAACCGGGGTTCCTGGCGCGCTCTCCCCTGACTCCTCCTCATTATCTTTAAGCTTCAACTTTCTTCTCTTCTTTTTCTTAGGAATATTTTTAGGGAGAGTCGAGGTGACCTTCGTAAAGGTTGGGATGTCCATGCACCTTGGGTTCTAGTTTTTTGAAACCCCTCTTGAACTAGTGTTCCTCATGGACTATGTTTATGTCCAAGTCTTCCTCTTCTCCTTGTTGTTGTGGAGGAGTATCTGCGCACTCACTTTCTACTTTGTCAGTGGGCTACCTCTAACCTCTGTGGTCCAAGCCTCCACTATCCTCATTGAGTTCTCCTTCCTCATCTTCCTCTAAGGTTGAGGCAGGATTTGGAGCTGCCACATTTTCAACTGTATGCTTGCCTTTAGGTGGGCTTGGGAGCATGAACTTGTTCTCCATGTATTGGCCCTTTTCCAATCTAGGCTTAAGCTGGATATAGATAAGCATGGCCCCACTGTCCCCAATGGAAAAACTTATTGGCTTCATACTTATAACATCATAAATAAACCTCTCAATGTATGTATATTTACCTGGATAAACATAAGTTTTTCTTAAGATATGGTAGTCACTGTCTACCTTGTCCGCATTGTAGATTAGGCGGCGCACGTTGATAAACCTATGTATTTTTTCCTGGAAGAATAAAACTATGAAGGCGTATGGTAGTTTGTACCAGGGACTCCATGTCTCATCCTTCATTGCGAACTGTGTGATGCAAAAATGTTGATATATCAGGTATTGCACGACCTTACCCACCACTGAGGGTAGCTCCTTTGGAATACGCCATTCCTCCTCAAAGGCCACACGAAGTCGGTCATACCATAACTCCACCCTTTTCTTGAACGGACCACTCATTGATCCTTCACATAAATAATTTTCAAACCTCTCTACAAGGGACTTATTTTCCAAGGGGTATTCCCATATTTTGTTATTTGGCCCATCGGGCACTCTAATTTCTACAAATACAAGTGATAATAGGACAACGCCAAAACTTATCTTCTCACATATGCGCACTTCCTCAATGATTGTATCTGCTATGTATCCTGCCAAGTTGTAAACTTCTCCTTGTGAAATCTTCTTAGAAATGTGTAGCCACATGGTGTTCACTTGTGACCACCTTTCCTGATCATTCAACTTGGTGAGTAAGTGTGTGGCTCCTGTACCATAGGGTACTTCCTTAACTTGTAAATATCCATCCCACGTGGACCCTTCGAATATCCCAACTCCTTGCTGGTGGCCACAATAATTGCCTTATCAGTTAGATCACTGCTAACCTCTGTCCCTATGCCCTTTAATCCTCGTCAACACTGCAATTAAAAGAGTTGTAATCCTCATCTCGCCACCCAACAAAGTAGAAAAATTCCTCATGAACTCTACTCATAAGCCACCGGTATAAATTCTCTGGTTTTCAAAAGTACGAGAGTTTGTATAGCTGGTACACCCCTACCTTCTTCAACAACTTCTCTCTAGCATCATCATAAATTGGCATGTCATCAACCGTTCGCTTGTTGGTCTTTCTATTCAACAATGCATCCAATTCCTCCTTGTTATCGGTGGTGTGATGTTTGTAGTCACTCACCTTACACTTGCGGATATAGGAATCTCAATCCCGTTTGCTAATTACTTTTTCTGGATACTGCATTTCTGAAAAATTACTTTCAAGAGCATCCTCGAACTCGGTTTCTACCTTCTTCTTCCCCTTTGTTCCTTCTCCAGGTGCTTTCCTCAATGCCATGATAAGACAAAGTTGCGTCTTTTTACCTCTATCAAGAAATCTCCATTCCCTAGCTCGAAAGCGTGTGCCCTAGCTCCTTCTCAACCCTAGCACTTTATTTCTTCTCTCTGCATTATTCTTCTTTTCTCAAACCCCTCTCGAATGGTGACATAAGTCAATTATGTGCACAAATCTACTCTCCTTTCCTAGTTTCATATCTCTCTGCACCTCAACGCGTTTTGCTCGGTTTGGTCGCAACTAGCTCACTCAAATACTTGTGATCGCAAAGGTATAAATGAACCCGCATCATGTCTTTATATAGAGTTGGGAAAATTTATTACATTTATTGCTCCTTTACCTACCATTGATCCTCTCATTAATTGAACATTTTTCCAATCTCCGCACAATACATCTTCATGAAAAATTTATAACCTTTAATCGCGCCTTCCTACCTTTTGGCTACAAACCTCCTTATGTGCGCTTCCATGCACCAAAGTACATTTCCATTGTGCCTTCCTCTAGTAGTTTTTACGGCCATAGCTTACCTCATATTATATTGTGCATTCATTCATTTCTAGTTATGGTCTTCTTTAGGAGCAATTTTCTTTCTAGCAGCACCTTTCCATACTATCTACACTTTTTAACAAGAGAAATTGTCTCATAACAGTATTTTCTTGTGTGTACCCATGTTTGGATGAAAACCACCCTAGACCAAGGGTATGTTTAGTCCTCTACACATAAAAACACTTCAGATTGTGATCATCTTCTGGCGCGCAAACACTTTTATTACACAAAACACTGAACTAAATTGACAAAACATAACAACAAAGAGGGAAACACATTAATTGAAATACAGTAAGGGAAATCTATACTAAATGGCAATATTTCCTTATTACAAACACCAAGAAAGCTTATTTATAGTAGGCCTTCAGCCTACTCCTGTTGAAGTAATTGGGTAACCGTGTTCAATCAAGCGCATCTAATCTGGAAAGTTCTTGACTCAAGTATGTGAGTGATAACATACAGTCCCAACCAATGCATCTTAAGCATGCCTAGGTGGCGCAAAAACTTTGAATCATAAAGAAGCACCATCTGCCCAACCTCAAGCTTCTTGTGCTTGATGTGTCTATCATGCCATGTCTTATGTCTGGCCTTTTCCTACTTTTGACTCCAACATGCTATGGCACGCCTCTCATCCAGTTGTATTAATTTTTCAATTCTTTATTCCAATGCTTGTTCATCAGCTAGACCTCCCATGTGCAAAATACACAAAGAAGGTAACATAAATTCTATGGGAAGAATTTTTTTGTGCCAAACACCAACTGAAAGGGTGTGGCATTTTTCAAAATTTTGTAGGTTGTTCTATATGCCTAAAGTATAATAGAAAATTTATCATCCCAATCTTTCCTTCCAACATCAAAATTTTTTGTCAAGTTCTAGCTCAATATCTTTTTGAAGGCCTCAACAATCCCATTTTCTTGAGGTCTATAAGGTGTGGTCTTTTGGTGTGTGACCATAAATTCATCCAATAATATCCTGATTGTCTCATTCAAGAAATGTGTTCCCCTATCACTTGTTAAACTCAACAAACATCCATACCTAGTTAGAATATTTTCCCATAAGAATGTTGTTGTTGTATCTGTTGTACAATCCTTTGTAGGTGTTGCTTCTACCCACCTTGTAAAATAATTTTTACAAGTGATGATTTAGTGTCATCTAGTTCTACGCATACGACTCGGGGAAATAGAACCCACAAAGTCCATTGCTCATTTTTCAAACAACTTTACACTTGTAATAAGACTTAAAGGCATTTCATCTCTTTGCCTGGTTTTCCAAGGTATTGATAGTGATCACATGCCTTACAATCCTTGTGTTATAATATATAAAGAGAAGAAAGAATTAGAGAGAGATAGAGCAAACTGCACTGTTCAAATGACATAGGCAAAGGTTTATTTATATGTGAAGAGGGTTGCAGATTGGTTGAACGAGCCACGACCGAACAACCACATAATTGTCTTACATCTTACATGCTATATAAAGTGCTATATTTTAACACCCTCTTAATGAATAAACCAGAAACAAGACAAAGTTTGTCCCAAAAATTTACAAATTTCCTAAAGCCCATATGTTTAGTCCTTACATTTACTGATTGTGCCATAGGTTGTACTTCAAAATCATTATTCCATGATTTCACATTGTGGCTATCAAATGAAGAAGAACCGCAAAACAAAAATCTGGTCGCATGAACAAAAGATATGGCAAGTGGTCCATTGGTTCTCTGTTATGTGATTCATGAATGAGCGGTGATGAATCACCAATGGTGAGAGTGTCATCCCCATCTCTAGAGTCTTGAAATCAGAACCTCAAAGAAGTGGATTGAAAAGTCTATTCCAAGCTTGTGTAGCATGTTGGAGTCTATACAAAGACTCAATTATCTTGTAATTGAAATCACCTTGATCACGCCCCTTGCACCACCATGTAGTGCTCATCCAATTTTTACAAGAAGAGAAATGTGACCATTTGTGCAATAGGAGTTAGAAACAACTTATGAGAAATAACCATCTCTGTCTCAAAGTAGTGGTAGGAGTGAGAATCAACTCCTCATCTATTTTCTCATCTATCCCACTCTGTTGAGAAAGATCAACACAATGAGAAAACTCTTCATGCTCTACTATCCTTCAAGCAAGTACCTTTGAGTGAGTGGTTGGGCATGTCATCTCACCATGCACCGTTAGTGCATTTGGAATAGTGGAGTCTCTGTCCACAACAAATTATTCTTCGAATGATGAAATCCATCCTCCCGTGCATGTCTGCGTCCCGTATATTTGGTATAGTGGATACTCCCTCCACAATAGGTGCATGTAGGTTAACTGTATCCAAGTCAACAAATTTGTGAGGAATGGCTTCCTCCCAAGGCATTGTAGCCTTCTGCACATCCTCAATGGTGGAGTTATCCTCCACACGTGCATTCATGTTGATCATAGCCGGATCAACAAGTCGATATTAACCACCTTCGCCAATACCAAGGGAAATTATCTCTCTCTGTTTCACATCATAGACAACACACTTCTTTCCACATAAATCCACATAAATATTAGGATTTTCAGTCAATTGACGAATAGATGGAAGATTATTTTGTAAAGAAAGTACATATCTAACATTCCGTACCAACAATTTATGCGCATTATTCAATACAATGCGTATATCTCCTATCCCTTCTACTGTAAGTGATTCTCCATCAACTAGTACTACTGATTCAAAATATATATTTGTAGTAAATGAAACATATCAGTCCCTATGACATGAAAAGTGTGCAGATGCACCAGAGTCAATTATCCAACAACTGGTACCATTGTCATTCGAGCATGATGTTGTAAGATAGTAAAGAGTATGCTCGTCATCTGAATCCCATTCTTTTGCAACTGCTGCCACATGTTCCTCATTACATGGATTTTTTGTTCTGCTGCAAAAGATCATACTTTTTCTTATAACAATCCTTCTTTAGGTGCCCAACCTTGTGACAGTAATAACATGTGACCTGATGCCGAGTGGAAGACTCACTAGATTCATGTTTCCACTTTCCCTTTGACTGAGTGACAAGAGCACTCTCTGAATGGTCATAATTAGATTCTACCTGAAGTTGTCTCCGCTCCTTTTGCAATAGGTAGGAACTCACCTTGTCAAATGTGAGTGTTTGAATTTCAACCATTAAATGGAGTGCCTCCACAAATGACTCATACGAAGAAGGTAAGTTGTTCAAAACCAGAGCCACCATATCATCGTCATCCACCTTTTTGTTGATGGAAGATAACTGGTCTTGGAGGTCTTTCATCCAAAGTAGGTTCTCAGATAACAATCCACCTTCTTGTAATTTTACGAAAAAGAGCATATTTTTCTAGTATGAAACCTGACTTTTCTCGAGCTCGATATTTACCCTTCAAGTGGCCCACAACGTGCTTGCAAAGTGGCATTCCACACTTCTCGAATTATATCATCGATACCGACAACCTAAGAAGCAATAACGCTTCCTTATGACGTTTTTCATAATCCTCAAAGTTCATCGCTGGTCGACTTTCATCGCCCTTGATTATTTTATCACAATCACGAAACTCCGTGACCGTTAAAATCTTATGACTCCAAACATTGAAATTAGTGCCCGTTAATTTTTTTGTCTTCTACAAATTCAAGTGTGATATATTTTCCATTTTATTATTCCAAAAGAACGGAAATAATAAAATAATAGTTTGGCCACACCAATAAAATAATATATTATCCCACCAAGTATTACTTATTCCAACAAGTAATATTAAATTATGCAAATCACCCAACTATAGTTGCTTGTATTAAAATATTATTACTTATTCCTCCAAATTTGATTATTCAAAAGCAAGGTACCTTTGTTGGAAAAATGAATATTAATTCATCGACTTTTCAGAAGGAAGAATAGAAACCAAATGATGCCCTCGAATCCTTCGAGAATATTAACTCCTTTCTTCACACGATTTCTGCTCCAACGACTTAGCATTCAAATGCCCTCCACTTCCAAGATGATGTTGTTGATGTCACTAGCCACGAACAGGATGCCACCAACCACGAATTCCTTTAGAAGACTGGGTTTCGGGACCACACTTTTGTGTTCATCTGTTCTTCAACCCACGACTTTATCATTTTTGACACAACACATGCCTTCACGACTGGACTTTGCCTTTGTTTTCCCACGAACCACGATTTTTGGCTTTTCAACTGGGTATTACTACAGCCAGGAACCCACGTACCATGTTTTTAGTGCCAGTCAAGGTAGCCATGAACCATGTTTTCCTTTCACACAATAGGTTCACGTGTCTTTTTCCCTCAAAAAAATAGTCTCTCTTGGTTGCCTTCAAACTGCTTCGAACCGAGTCACGTTTTGTGCAAAAAACTGACTGTATTGTCCTCGTTTTTCTTCGCTCTACCCACGATTTATCCTAAGAATCGGATCTCGCCACAAATGGCTTCACGACTCTTGCATATACATGACCCATGATTTTCCCCTTTTTAGTTTGTGCCCTACTAGGGGTTCCCCAAACTTCTAGTTCGTACTGTTGACAAGGCTTCCTCGAACTACGAACTTATCTCTTTGATACCAATGTTAGCATATGCAAAGAGAAGAAATAATTAGAGAGAGAGAGAAAAAAACTACACTCTTCAAATGACACAGGTAGAGGTTTATTTATATGTGAAGAGGTGGTTACATATTGGTTAAACAGTTACCAACCGAACAACTACATAATTGTCTTACATGTTATATAAAGTGCTATATTTTAACACCTTATACAAGGTTTCCCACCATAAACCGGTGAGTATAACCTTACACGTGGTGGCGTCACCTACATACTGTCCACCTACAATACCGCCATGAGCCTCTTCCATGATTTTCATGCGCTTATGCTCCAGTACACACCTGCGCAATACTTCATCTCATCCTAGTTTGTATAGGTCACCACTGATCAACATGGAAGGTGCAACACGAATTGTAAGTTGTTTATTTTCCAAGGATTTCATTCTTTTTGGTGTCATACCTATGCGTAAGAAGACAACAATATCCTCTAATTCTAAGGGCGTGCGGTTTAACCTATACAATTGTGCATCTAACATTGTATCTTTAATTGTCTGCGCATCCTCTCCTGATTGAATTCTTGATAAGTGGTCTGGGCCAGAATTGCTTTTGCCGGCTTTACTACTGTTGTAAAAAAACTCTTAGAATAAAATAACCCGTTAACATATGTGCCCCTGTAAAACAAGTTTATTTACCAGGTATTTGAATGCCATGTGATCTGTATAGAACAAAAAAGGTGTTGCTAGCAAGTACTTCCTAAACTTATGTAGCACCTAGATCATTGGCAAGGCCTCGTGCTCTCTAGTTGTATAATTTTGTTATGTAGGAGTAAAATTTTTACTAGAAAAATAAATAGGATGATCTATAATACCTTCTCCAAGTTGAGCTAATATTGCACCAATGGCCATGCTAGAGGTGTCCACGTGTATGTGAAAAGGTTGGCTCCATGAGGGAAAGCATAGAATAGGCACCATAGTAAGCCTCTCCTTCAACACTTCAAATGTGTATTGTTGTGGTTCTCCCCAATAGAATGTCCCTTTACCTTTTAATAACTCCTCCAAAGGCGTGACAATCTTAGCATATCCTTTGATAAATTTTTTGTAATACCCTGTGTGGCCCAAGAATCCACGCACCTCACTCTAACTGGTAGGCTCCTCTAGGCCTAAGATAACTGTAACCTTGGTTGGATCTACTAACAAACCCTCCTTGCAGATGATATGCCCTAGTAGAGTTCCAAAAGGTGTAGCAAATACGCACTTCTTAATGTTTAAGGATATGCTTAACTGTTTGCACCTCTCAAACATTAATCACAAGTTGTCACAATGATCCTTGACAAGCCCATATATTGTCTAATCATCCAAGTAAACCTGTAATAATTTGTGAATAAAATCCTGGAATGCTTGAACCATAATGCGCGAAAATACTACAAGTGCATTCTTCAGTCCAAAGGGCATCACCGTGTATGCAAAACTTCCCCATTCAATGGTGAAATTTGTTTTCTCTTTATCCTCCTTTGCAATTCTTACCTAATGATACCTAGAGAATCCATCTATAAAAGAGTAAATTTCATGCCCTGCAATGCCTTCTAATATTTCCTCGGTGAAAGGTGTAGGAAAATGATCAATCACACATGCAACATTAAGCTCCATGCAGTCCACAAAAATCATAATCCTACCATCTTTATTTATACTAATTACCATGGGGCTAACCCACTCTAATTCTTCTAGGGGCTTAATGATGTTAAATTTCAACATTTTTTCAATTTCTTCTTTAACTTTTACGTGCAGGTTAGGGTTCATCCTGTAAGGTCTCTTCCTAACCAGTGCACACCTTCCTTTAACTTAATCTTCATCTCACCCAAATATTCATGCACTCCCTTTAATTCATGGTAGCCCCTAGGAAATAAGTCCTAGAAATCACGTAGTAACTCAATTATCTTAGCCACTTCAGAATCAAACCAATAGTCTCTAACTATGGCCTCCTTAGGTTCAACATCCATGCCAATTTTCACTTTCTTGTTCTTCATAAGTTCATGATAGGTGTGTGCCTTCTTATCCACACTGTCTAAGACTTCATGTGTACCCCCTAAATGATTTATGTCCAATTTTTCTACTTCTTCCTCATCCATTATGTAGACCATATTTCCTTTTTCCTTCTCAAGGAAAGTGTGCTCAAGTAGTTCGAAATATGTCTCATCTACTTCATCAAAACGCGCTCCTAGGTTTGCCTCACCAAATAACTCATGAATGAGTTCTTTAGCCTTTGCATTGTCTCCCATAGTCAATCACTCCATAACTCATAATGCCTCTTTCACTAGAGGTTTAGTGGAGAAGTAGTCAAAAGTCTGGATCATTCCTGCAGTCAAGTCTTGCCAATTTCCAGTCTCCCTATGTAGTTCCGCATAAACATACCAAGCGCCCGCACAACCACGTAAAGTGAAATAAAGTTTTTACGCCCACAGCGAAGGTGGTAAAGCTTCATGCCCCTCTATCCAGAGTCTCTCACACTCATGAACATGGTGCATAACATGATGATAACCATGATATGTGCGGAGATATGAGTAGGTGCATTGCTCCTTAAAAACTGAGTTGTTAGAGCAGTTCTCACTTCATTTAATTATATCATATTTTCCCTATGAATCATCCACCAACACGTTATTGTCACGTGTAGGGTATACACTAACATATTTATTCTTTTCACTTGATCCTTCCACTGTTCTTCCATGACACACAGGAATACCTCAGGATAACCTTCGTTAGTGTACCGGGGTACAAGGTTGTTACTTATCCTCCTAATACAACGAGGTCTACCTCCTTGCGCAAATGCATTTCTTACTTCATGCCCAACCATCTCGTAGGTGTCATGCACCTAATTATCACAAGAAATACTTGTAGTATCACTAATAGACTATGCATCCTCCCACTAGAGGATTCCTTCCTTAGATGGCTCAAGTACTTCCGGATCTCGAATGACATGCACATAAATTCTATTCAGGTATTCCTCACTCAAAGGTTCAACATAAGGTGCAAATTTCCCATATGTCAAATGGATAATAACTTGTTCTTCCTTGTTCTCAAAATTTATATACCCCTTGTTGAACCATAGATCAACATTATTTTCATAACACCAAGGGCGCCAAGTAGAGTGGGAAGTTGTCCACTGCAGCACTAAAACCTTAATGTCCCTAGTGAACTTAAGGATGATTTTCATTATGAAGAGATTACATATAAATAGGTAAATGACATCCTTAGAATAAGGAGTCAAACCATATCAATTACCCAATCCCCACTTATCTCTCCAACATGATTCTCTCCACCTTTATTTTCTCATAGCTATCTAATAGTGAGTTGTTCTCACAACTCACATACACCTAAAATATAATAATAATATCTCACACTCACCTAACTATTACAATATTATATTATCATCTGGATAATATAATTCCACAAACATTATTAATGTTCACACTAACACATTAATTTCCTAACATTCACCCCCTTAGTGTGAACATGGGTGAGTTCTGTCTAGTACCTGCTCATGTTCTACAATCCGATGGTTTTCAAAGAGTACCACCAACTCTAACAGGTTTTCTAGTGGAACCATTAACCAATCTGTATTTGATTTTCAAAGAGATTCACAAACTCTCAAATTAATTTTCTAGTGGACCACCAACCACTTGCATAGCAACGTACACGTTTCCTCACCCCCATCTTTACATTCAAGGGAAAATATAAGAAATATCATTCACGCAGCAACTCATTTATTACAAGAGCGAACAAGAGTAAATCATATGTTTTTATTACATCACACAATGAAAATTAAACACAACAAAAATAAATGCCACAAAGTCATTGTGTGGTCCCTCCGCTTGCGGCTGACGAGAGGTCACTGATTAACCTCCTTCCTCCATTGCCTCCTTCCTCCATCTCAAACTGTTTATATATTCAAAAATTTTGAAAATGAAGCTCAATATGAAATTCCCCCTCAATTTAAACTTGGTCGTTGCGTACAAGTGAAAATGCGACCAGGAGAAATACGAGCAACTTTTTTTTTTTTTCTTTTACAATTTTCCTAATAATCACCTAAATGACACAAAAATGACTTTAAATTTTTTTGACTCGACTTTATGATGTTTGTAATGATACAAATAAAATTAACAAAAAAATTAAAAATAAATTACAACTTAGACTTACGTAACTAAACAATAAATAAGACTTGTTCCCTAATGAATTAACTAAGAGAGAAGAAATACCACGTTTTTTTTTTTCTTAAAAATAAACAAAAACCAAAACAACACGTGGACGGTAAAATAAATCAGAGACTAAAAAATAATGACCAAATGACTGGAAGGAAGGTACATGTGATCCATGTGGCATGGCAGGTCTGCAATCTCCCACGAACTGCATACCGTGTGGCAAAAGAAACATTTACAGAAACTCCAAACTTGTATAATGCAGGCTCGGTGAAATGTGTTTTTCTCCAAAAATATTATCTAGGTTTGGCTGAAATTTCTTCTATAGTTGTATTACCCATATTTCGTGAAACCCAATAAGTTTCAGAGAAACCCAGATCCTAGAACAAAAAATAAAATCTATTCTTCAGACGGATTTTCTTAAAAATGCTCTTGCTCAATCACAGAAAATCCATTGTCAGGTTTGCATACCTACTCTGATACCAAATATTATTTTTGGTTCAGATTCAAATGTAGAAACAATAAAATATAACACACTAATAAAACACTCGAATATAAAAATATTGCAATTTAATTCATTCGGGATGATTTTCATTATGAAGAGATTACATATAAATAGGTAAATGACATCCTTAGAATAAGGAGTCAAACCATATCAATTACCCAATCCCCACTTATCTCTCCAACATGATTCTCTCCACCTTTATTTTCTCATAGCTATCTAATAGTGAGTTGTTCTCACAACTCACATACACCCAAAATATAATAATAATATCTCACACTCACCTAACTATTACAATATTATATTATCATTTGGATAATATAATTCCACAAACATTATTAATGTTCACACTAACACATTAATTTCCTAACAAGCCCCTTGTATAGTAATGGATGCATCCTTTAAAACTCCTATTGGAATGGCCTTAATTTGATTTTCCGAAATAGTACATTAGAGAATGGTTGTAATGGAGGTTTGTCCATCTCGCACCCATGCATCTAAAGTAAGCACATTAACTTCTACGCCTATCTCAATCAATATATTTCTCAAAAGCCAACCATCTAAAAGAGCATTGTGGTGATCTCCTTGTCATAATCCAAGATATGAGGGGGGAGATTAGTGTGTAGGATCTGTCATCCATTCTCAATACCTGTGCGTGGAGTGTTTCCCTTTAACCAATTCCCTAGTAATGGAATAATACTCTCTTGGCATAACATCTTACATACCTCTTTCGATAATCAACATATGACGTCTCTGTTGCCTTCTTTTGCTCCAAATTCCACAATTTTTCCTTTAAACATTGTATTTCACCCTGAAGAATTCTGAGCACCTCCATGGTTTCCTGATAAACCTCCTTCTGATGTGTAGGATCTGGGTATCTTGCATGTAAGAAATCCTCCCTAGTAATGGTAGGCTTTTGTTGCAACGCTTCTCTGGTGCATGCAACTTAAGCGTGTGTAGTAATTTTTAAAGGTACCACCTCGGGATTTAGTGCCAACTTTGACAACCATTGGTTTGCCATGGAGTGGTGTATTGTAACCATCCCTGTGCCCTTATTCTCGTGTTTATGTTTCTTGCTAAGATGCTCATATAAGTATGGGCACTCTTCATAGTTATGATTCTTTCCACAAAAATAAAATGTAATATTCTGAGAACATTCATGCCTGTAGTGGTCAAGAGATCCACACCTATAGCATGTTCCATGAGGAAACTACCCTCGTCTACCACTACGGCCTTGGCCCTTGGATCCACCACAGTATCCTCGACCTCTATCATGACCTCCTTCAAAGCGCCCTTCATTGTGATCGTAGCACCCTTGAGTGTGATCATGATCATGGTGCTCACTTTTACCTTTAGATTTTTCCAATCAACCAATGACATCAATGACATCATGGATATGATCGATCAACCCGCAATCCTCAAGTATTGTGAGTCATGGACCAAAAAATCTTATAGTAGCTAGATATGTTCTTCCTAATCATGCATTGTAACAATGGGCAGCGGCTTGCATCATGGTCTAAATGACATATCTGAGTCTAGAAACAATGATTGCATTGATTTATGGGAAAAACTATCCTTAGTGTTATCCTCTACTTCACAATCTGTACACCAAACTCTCGTGAACTTTTCATGCACTGAATTGGCCGATAGTTTCTCCAACTACTTTGTCATTACCACAATCTGAGCTTCCAAGAATGGGTTCACTCTAGTGTCTATACTCCTGACCGCCTAAGTGTGCAATTATGCTTCAAGTGCTTCATGTGGATCAGTATATGTCTTATGTGATAGCGCCCTCCTAAAAGGTGTGATCAAGCCTCCAAATAACCATTGTGCATGCTTGATTGCATGGATATCATAGGAAAGTTTGGAAAAAGCATTTTGAAATGGGCATCATATTCCCGAACACTCTCAGTAGTGCCCTACTTAATGTCCTTGAGTGCGCTTATACTTTCCGCTCAAAATCAAGGATATACAATTCCTTAATGAAAGCATCCCGTAACGACGTATAATCTACACAAGTCTAATTAGGTTCAAACTTCTTGTACCAACTATGCACATGTCCCTATAATGTAGTCACAAACTAACTTGCCTTGCGCTCAGAAGTTGTGATCCCTTTTGCATGCCATAGTATCTCACACACGTGAACATGCACAGTAGCATCTTCTATTCCCCTATACTCTAGATGATGAAGTGACATCTACATGTAAATATTCTAGGGTTGGTGAGGACCATGCCAACAAGATCCAAAACCTCATGTGTTACCTCTTCCTCCAGACCCACCGAGATCCACCAAAACCAATGCCACCTATACCCCCGATCCTCCACCTATAACAGAAGTGAACTAGAGGATGTACTACCATATGTCCTAACAATGCTACTAAATTGAACTCCTACAGTCTACGAGGTGGTAATATTCTCAGAGGTGAGTCCAAAATTTTGTGTGCCTGAGTTCTACGTCAATGACATGCCTTAAAATTTACCTCCAAATAACAAGGAAGATGTTTGCTCGTCCATATATGTACTTGTTATTTGATTCATTCATGTTATTTTACTGCCCACACTAGCTTGTTGACTAGTGGTTGTACTATAAAATGGAAAACCAAGTGCATGGGCTAGGTCGTCAAGTAGACTTAGATGCATGCTAAAGAACCCAGGTCATCTTTGTTGGTGCACTCTCATAAGAGGTGAAGGAGTGTTCCTGTCATGTTTACCCAAATGGGGAGTTCCAAATGCTCTAGCTACATGTCCTCTCGCATGAGTTATAAATCCTTCACGAGCCATCTCTTTCCACAAACACCATCTATCATGTAACCTCGTGCTACTTCTCTAAATCCCTCTCATGTGCTTCATTAAACTTGAGCCACCTTTCTTCTCTTTTCCTCTCTGTCGTCAGGTCCATTATCTTTCACCGAACTCGTTCTCGCCCCCATGTGTGGTGGGGTTTAGCTAGCCATCAGCTTATCTTCCAAATTCAGGGTTACCATCAAGATTTTGATTGCCAGTGGAATGCCTTGCAAATAGGTTCCCCACGGGATAACATAAAACTGGAACTTAGCTACCTCCAGAAAGAATAAGTGGAAATCGAGTACTCAAAAATATAGCTATTCGTAACACCGTGGAACCAATTTTCGACATCGTGCGCCCAAATCAAATCAACATCATAAAGGGCCTAAAAATATTCCTATGTCTAGACAAGTGTGTGAAACCTCCAATTCCTTTTAGATGCATAAGAAAATAGTGTCTTGTATAACTCTATCGAAAAGATAACAAAGAAACTCTCATATAAACAGTCATACAAGTTCTACTCACCCACATGCACACATCAAACTCGAGATCCAAGATCGATTCTATAAGCGTATTTGTCTTCCAGGTCTACTATCCACTCTTCAACACTTGATAAGGTCAACAGTGCACGTCTTCATCATGAAACATCCTGAAAATAGCTGAAAAAGAGGTCCCACAATGGAACCAATGATGCAACCTATAATTTACTATGAATAACCTATGCATGTTACAACATCATTCGGCGTAAGCCGAGCACTCACACGAAGTGCACAAAGGCACCTAGGTCCCTCTTTAGAGTTGCTTGTATAGAATGTTAGCATGATGATGTTTAAACATATTCAGATTCATAACTAGTAGTAAACAACCCACAGTGCATAAACTAGATCTAGATATTATATTATATGAAAGATGAACTAATAATAACTATGATAAGGTTAACCATACAAGATCCAAATTTAGTTATGTCTAATGCCATATATGCAACCAATATACTCCATTACATTAAATAATGTAAACCACAAAATCTTCTTACATTATACCAATATCTTTGTGAGTTATGCGCGTCAAAATCAGCAACACAAATCTACAATAATTCACCACACTAAACTACGCAAATCAATACATATTTATAGGGGTGGGGACTTTCCCTTCACCACCCATGTACTTCTCAAAATAGGTCACATGCTCATAATATCTACGTGCCTCTACAATAGTATGCACAACATGCAAGTGCTCCAATAATAGATTTCCTATAGTTAACTCCAAGTAGAAATCTTGTTATTAGCTTAAACTATACATGGCGCTTATCTATTGCTTGTTCCCAAAATACC
This sequence comes from Taxus wallichiana var. yunnanensis, assembly GCA_018340775.1. Taxonomy (NCBI): domain Eukaryota; kingdom Viridiplantae; phylum Streptophyta; class Pinopsida; order Cupressales; family Taxaceae; genus Taxus; species Taxus wallichiana. The sequence goes on along the minus strand of CM031242.1, from coordinate 494,852,761 downwards.
ATTGCGTGTAGCATAAGTCTTCATCTCTGTGTGCTCCGCATGTTATCTCCAAAAATAGTCCTTATCCAAAAAAATGGATAAGTCTTGATCCAAAGTGTTGTGGTGCACGTTTCCTTTCTTATCTTCTCGCGCCTTCAAATGCACCTTGTTCTCGCGTGCGCATCCTTTGTGTGTCTTCTCCTTAGAGCAACATTATTTCTGCTCAATAATATGGGTGTGGTGAATTGTGTTTATGAGCACAATAATTTTCACACGAAATATTTTGTTGTCCCTATATTATACAATCTAAATACAAATTTAAAGAGTAATTTTAACAATCTGAGCATGAATTGTGATTTGACATCCTACTTTTTATTTTGCAGGGATTTGGATGAATGAATGTTGTCTGTAAAAAAATTGGTGAGGGTACTACCCTCACTAAGGAAATGATAAAAACATAGTATGATTGTTGTGTTTGATTTTGATCAATTATTATCAACCGTATTGCATCATTTTCTTGAAAATAGAAAAGCTATTAAAATCAAAATATTTGTATCCTACAAGTTTGATTATCTTCTATGGAACATAGTTGTTTTAGAGAAAATATGAAACTCGAAATTTTTCATTACACATTTCAAGAAAGTTTACATATAAAAACATATTTATCAAAAATAGCCATGGTCTTACAATGATTAAAAATATACTTAGCCCACATAGTTATCAAAATATATATATTTTATTCAATAATCGAATGTCCCTAACAAGCCTCAAAAAAATATTCTACAATCTATGGCCCTTGCTCCCAAAACCAGAAATGGTAATGTTGAATCAGAGCCATGCTTGAAGTTTATGTGTTGTAGTTCATTGGTCGAGTTCTAATGTTGGTATCATGTATATGGGTGTGGTTGATAATGGATTGGATTCAAAATATACTTGACCCACATAGTCATAAAAATATGTATTTGATATTCAATAATTGAATGACCCTAACAAGCCTCCAAAAAAATATCATACAATATATGGCCCCTACTTCCAAAAACTAGGAAATGGTGGTGTTGAATCTGCAACCATGCTTGAATTTGATGTGTTGCATGTCAACGGTTGAGTTCCAATGTTGGTTTCCTTCACAGGTGTAGTTGAGAATGGATTGGAACATGGACCACTTACCCCAAGATGAACATTATGCATTGACATCAACTATGGAAAATGCATGGAAATTAATTCCCTTAACAATGGATGTTCTTCAAGAAAAGGATTTTGTGGAGTACTTAGTCTCCTTTGCTTTCCCAACTCCCTTCTTGCCTTCTCAAACTCTTTCTCCTTTCTTTCTTTATCTCTTTGGATCCTTTCTTGCTCCTTCTTCATCTCCTTTTTTTGCCTTTGCATTTCGTGATCGGCTTATGATGTTCTTTTTCTTGCCTTCTAATTTCCTTTTCAATCTTCTCTTGTTCATTTTGTTCCCTTCCAAAGCAATTCTTTCTTCCTTCTTCTCTTGCATTTGTACCCTTCTTCTTTGCTTCAACTCTTCAATTTCCTTCTTTCGTTTCTCTTTTTCCATGAGCAGCTCCATATATTTATCAGTAGTGATTAGTTGATACTCTCTACTCAATCTTATTCCATCATTACAATTTGACCTTGATGATTCCTTCACCCTTTCCATTGGAAGTTTCAAAATTTTAAAAAAGGAGCTTTTTCCTTTGTTTTCCTCAAAAGTTTTGTTACAATTTTCTGCTCAAATCTTTTCTTCCTCTAACTCGCTCGCTACATCAAAGTGGACCACATCGACTCATGAAGTAGTGATGGTTATGAGGGAGAGGTGTCTTCTTCATTATTGTTCAAATTAACACCAAGATTCATAGCAAATTCTTTCATCCAATCAGACAACTAACTTGGGTAGCAACCTTAGTGACTCATCAAATTGAATCCCTCCAACTTGAGTTTCTGTTTGGTGGTGAAAAAATTCACTTGTATTTTGTTTAATTAGTTCAGCATCACATTCTCTATTTGCTTATGTGTTGAGTACAATCTCAAAATCTTCATTGCACTTCTCATTGCTTGACACTTGTAAATTATCTCGAGCTAGCCTTAACATGTTTTCTTATGCATGTGATTCATCTTGGTTAGATGTTTCAAATGTTTTGTTGGGTGTCATATCCTCATCAGAGGAATTTGGATTGAGTGGCCATATACCTATCCTCTTGAAACCTGCTTTAATATTTTGGGGATAGAGCCTTTGGAAATCCTTACTCCACAATGTAGCTAATTATGCCCCTGTTGGCATCTATCCCATATTTTTCAAATAACCATTTACGCCTCTCCTCTTTGAAATAACTTTTTAATGGAGCAAAGACATTGGCGTCAAGTGATTGTAGTTTATGAGAAGTGTGTGCCTTTGATAGTGTAAGTAAATCTATCCCCAAACTTTTCACCTTTTGAATTGTTCCTAAAGCCACATGAGAACCGTGACCATAAAAAATCAGTAAATGCCTGTTAGTTGGAGACATGCCACTAGGTAAACATGCTACAAAATAATGCAACCATTTCATGAATAACTCTTTTTCATCCATGCATGAGGTTTTGTTGCCATGCAAGCACCATGCTCACAGACTTGCTATGTAATTTTGCAATTGTTTCTTCCTCTCGAAAAGATAGAAACGAGGGATGCTTTGGTCAACAAAATTGACACAACATAATATGGTTATCCATTCTCTGATTTTTGGGATTATATATGGGACACTTCTACTTCCTCTTCTAGCAAGCACTCTCATACCACAATTTCTTCCTGTTTATAATCCAGTTTCATCACAATTCCAAATTTTTATTGGTCTATATGGGTTAGCTTTATAAAAAAAGGACAAATTCAGATAGAAAGAATTAACAATAGATGGTCTTAGACTTACTTCCCTATCTCTGCCAAGGCCTTTTGTTGTCCTCAATATTAAATCTAGGTGCCTTCTTTTAAAACCTACACACCATGTGTTTCAGGGGATACCATCTCGTGAATGGGGTGGACCTCGATTCACATATTTCTAAGGTGTGACCCATATTAGCCATTTCATGACACCATTGCACCAACTCAAGCTCTTATTCTTTAGTAAGAATTGTGGCTGGCCCTTTTGTTTTCTTGGTGGTTATACCCAATAACCATGAAGTAAGTGTGCTTGGAGGTATGCCCTACTTTCTTGCAACACCATGTGTTGAGGAACCATTTTCTTCAACTTCTTTGATGGCATTATTCATGCTAGTCTCATCCCAATCTCCACGTATTCTGATTCTTTTTGTTGTTGCTCTTCAGGTGACTTTCGACAGTTGTAGCATGTAGTTGTGGTCCATGATTTCCAACCTCATCTTCATCTGATTCACTTGGTGGGAATACGACTCCCCTTGTTTTGGCACAAGCAGGGCAGACTCTTTTGAGTGATCATTTTCTCCTCATGTTAGCAATTAACACCTACAAAAATACAATAAAATAATAAAATCAATGAAAATTTGAAATAATATAAAAAGATCATATTCTTAACAAACAGCTCTGAACATGTCACTCCATAGCAGTTGGTCGTCCATTTCATCACAGGAGGTGTAAAATTGAATACTTTTATATTTGTTTTGTGTGATCATGCAATTTTAATATCTTCCAAAAACTGTTAGCAACTAAAACTAAAATAAATATAATATGAATAACTATCAACACCGTGATATTCATTATCTAGTTCATTTTTATGTACAATTTTAAATACAACTATTTTTCATTTCATAAAGTGTATATGAAACTCAAAATATATACACACATTCAACTTTTTATTTACAGTGTTTTCTATATATTGGAAAGTGTAAAATAGTATGTGTATAGGAAATTGAATTAAATATATTATATTTTAGTGTGTCCTATACACGATAAAAACCTACAAATAAGAAGGTAAATGAATATATATACATATATATATATATATATATATATATATATATATATGTATGTATGTATGTATGTATGTATGTATGTATGTATGTATGTATGTATGTATGTATGTATATATATGGGTAAGTGCATGAAGTTAGGGGGCCAAAAAGTGGACAAAAACTTGAAAACAAATGAAATGCGTATGCGTTTTCTAAAATGCACTCGCATTATAATTTTTTTGGCTTGGTAATTACCAAACCTATAACACATATGCATTTTAAAGAAGCTAAAATACATACGCATTTTAAAGAAGTCAAAATGTGTACGCATTTTAGGGAATTTAAAATGCGTATGCGTTTTGAGTAATATGAACCATGTATGTGTTTGTGGGTATCCTATACTTACATAAATAAATGTTTAAGTATAAGATTTCTTTTATTATAATTTAAATTTATTTTAGTAAATATAAGAAATTAGGGTCACTCTACACCTGATGGAAGTGATCTCGTAGCTTAAACAATTATAATCTAGAAAATAGTTTTTCAAAATCTAATCTAGTCAGTACTTTTTCATTTTCAGGATTTCAGCAAAGGGCCTAAAACTTTCAAGGCATATATATTGTAGTCAGTCTTTGTTTTGGGAAAGCATATAGTCATTTTTTAGGTTTTTGACCTTCTAAAATGGATTTTGGCCCTACCACTGCTTGAATTGGTACCAATTTTTAAATTTGGTCCATAATTCACTTTAGTGACCATGAATCAACTCTATGATGCTTGTCTACTTCTTACTAAAAAGAGATCCTCACTTTGTAGATAGAGGATTGTTCCTGAATGGGATTCTTTTCCTATGGCCAAAATGAGGTGATTGTAATGTGCCTCCTCCTTAAGGTGTGATAACACTACTAGGTGTTAAATGAGTTGTTACGAATAGTACCAAGTGAATTGCATCAAGTGAACTTAGATGATTTCTCATTCTTAGAAACGTAGTGCTCCATATAAAGATCATCCCCTCACCTTTGCTAGCTTTAAAAGCATCCTTTCATGGAATCAAATTCATGATTCACATACATGTTTTTTCTCATATGTCTCTTATGGAGACAAAAGATGCCTTAATACTTCATAAATAATGTTCCTTGATAGCTTGGTGACATGACTATCTCATTTTAGCTTGTTCTAAAGGGTGTTCAATTAACTACAGAATGGCCAAAAATGCCTCTTTAGGCCTTCAAAGGAAGTATTCTCTAGTCAAAACTAAATGATTCAATTGATCACCTTAGACACTATTCCCTACATCATTGAAACATGATGAATGATCTTATTAGGACTTTCCTTTGGGTGAGGGTTTATGATTTAGGGTTTAGGGTTTAGGGCTTAGGGTTTAGGACTCAAGGTTTAGAGTTTAGGGTTTAAGGTTTAGTGTTTAAGGCTCATAGTTTAAATTTTAGGGTTTAGGGTTTAGGGCTTAGGGCTTAGGGTTCATGGTTTAGGGTTTATGGTTTAGGGTTTAGAGTTTAGGGTTTATGGTTCAAGGTTAAGGGTTAAGGGTTGAGGGTTTAGGATTTAGGGTTTAGGGTTTAGGGCTCAAGGTTCAGGGTTTAGGGTTTAGGGATCAAGGTTGAGGGTTTAGGGTTTATGGCTCAAGGTTCAGGGTTTATGGTTTAGGGATCAGGGTTTAGGGTTTAGGGTTTAGGGTTGAGAGTTGAGAGTTTATGGCTCAAGGTTTAGGGCTAAGTGTTTATTTTTTTATGGTTCAAGGTTTAGGGTTTTGGCTTAGGGCCTAGGGCCTGGGGCTTAGGGTTTAGGGTTTAGGGCTTAAGGTTTAGGGTTTAGGGTTTAGGGCTCAGGGTTTAGGTTTTAGGGTTTATGGTTTAGGATTTAGGGCTTAGATTTTAGGGTTTAAGGCTTAGGTTTTATGGTATATGGTTTAGGGTTTAACACTTAGGGTTTAGGGTTTAGGGCTCAGGGTTTAAGGTTTAGGGTTGAGGATTTAGGGTTTACGGTTTAGGGTTTAGGAGTTAGGGTTTAAGGTTTAAAGCTTAGGGTTCAGGGTTTAGGGAAAAGGGTTCAGGGTTTAGGGTTTAAGGCTCAAGGTTTAAGGTTTAGGGGTTAGGGGTTTGGGTTTAGGGCTCAAAGTTTAAGGATCATGGATTAGGCTCACCCATTTAGTCACTGTAATGTTCTATGTCTTACCCATTCTTATAAGTATTGACAAAGAGTATTCAACTAAAAAGGGTTCATCTACTTTGTAGATGAGAACATTTGAAAGGGAGTCATCACAATTTGATGCCTTTCATCTACTAATATTTTAAAGGAGGGAAATTCCCATTGCATGCGAACTATTTCACTCACTGTAATGTTTTGTGTCTTACCCATTCTTATTAGTATTGACAGAGAGTATTCAACTAAAAAGGGTTCATCGACTTCATAGGAACAAAATTCAAAGAGATTCATCAAAATTTGATGTCTTTCATTTGTTGATATTTTGAAGGAGGGAAATGCCCACCTCTCATAAACAAGGTAGTTATAAAAGTAGACTTAATGATGGTTCTAGGCACAAGACTAGGAAATATGGTCCTAAGATATTCAAAAAATGAACTCACTCATGAGACCTACTGGAAATATATGAGGTTTAGGGGTTAGAGCTTAGGGTTCTAGATTTAGTGTTTAGGGTTTACGACTCAAGGCTCAGGGCTCAGGGTTCAAGGTTTAGGGTTTAGGGTTAAAGATTTAGGGTTTAAGGTTTATTATTTTTGTTTTAGGGTTTAGGGTTTACAATTTAGGATTTAGGTCTCAGGGTTAAGAGTTAAGGGTTAAGGGTTTAGTGTTTAGGGCTTAGGGTTTAGGGTTTAGGGTTTAGGGATTTAGTGCTTAGGGTTTAGAGTTTAGGGTTTAGGGGTCAGGTTTTAGGGTAAATATGATTTAGTTTTTAGGGTTTAGGGTTTAGGGACCTTTAGGATTTAACATTTAAGGCTTAAGGTTTAGGGTTTATGGTTTATGGCTCAGGGCTCAAGGTTTAGGGTTTACGGTGCATCGTTTAGGGTTTACAACTTAGGGTTCGGGGTTTGGAGTTACGAGTTTAAGGTTTAGGGGTTAGAGATCAGGGCTCTAGATTTAAGGTGTAGGGATAAGGGTTTAAGCTTTAGGGTTTAGAGCTCAAGAATTAGGGTGTATGGTTCAAGGCTTAAGGTTTAGGGTTTATGGTTTAGGGATTAGGGTTTAGGGTTTAGGGTTCATGGTTTATGGCTTAAGTTTTAGATTTTAGAGTTACTAGTTTAAGGTTTAGGGGTTAGAACTCGAGGCTCTGTATTTAGTGTTTAGGGTTTAGGGCTTAGGGCTTAGGGTTCAAGGTCTAGGGTTTAGGGTTTAGGTTTTAGGGTTTAGGGTTTAGGATTTATTACTTTGGTTTTAGGGTTTAGGGTTTATAGTTTAGGGTTTAGGTCTCATGGTTGAGGGTTAAGGGTTTAGGTCACAGAGTTCAGGGTTTAGGGTTTAGTGTTTAGGATTTAGGGCTTATGGTTTAGGGTTTAGGGCTCAAGCTTTAGGGTTTAGGATTCAATGTTTAGGGTTTAGGGTTTAGGGTTTATGGGTTAGGGTTTAGGGTTTAGGATTTAGTTTTCAGGGTTTAGGGTTTAAGGCTCATGGTTCATGGTTTATGGTTTAGGGCTTAAGGCTTAAGGCTCAAGGTTTAGGGTTTAGGGCTCATGGGTAAGGGCTGAATATTTAAGGATTAGGGTTAAGGGGTTAGGTTTTAGGGTTTAAAGTTTTAGGGTTTAGGTTTTAAGGTTTAGAAATCATGGTTTAGGGTTTAGGTTTAGGGCCTCCGATTTAGGATTTAAGGTTTAGGGTTTAGGGTTTCGATTGTAGAATTTAAATGCTAAAAGATTTAGGTTGAATGTTGAAAGCTTGAAAATTACCTATGTACTAACTAGATTATACTATAAAAAATTATCTCCTAAATCGTGACTAATGGAGTTGTGAGACTAGTTCCATAAGGTGCAGAGTGACCCTAATTTCTTATATTTACATAAATAAATTTAAAGTATAAGTTTTTAATTTATTATTATTTATATTTGAAAAGAAATAATAAATGAAAAACTTATACTTAAACATTTATTTTTGTAAATAGAAGCATGTCAAAAGCATATACAATGTTTATACTATACATAACGCGTGCGTACACATTTTGTTTTCTCTTTTTCCAAGCCATGCCTCAAGGCTTGGGATCCGGTTTGGATCCCCAAGCTGAGGCATGGACCTATACAAACACAACAAACATCATGTTTTTGCAAGAAAATGTAAAAATGCCACTTCCTCTATGATAAATCAAAATAAAACAATCGATCCATTTAAAAAAATTATACCATGACGTAGATCAGAGTTTATTCTTTCTAAAAATATAATTTTTCAAAATTTCTGACTAATATAAGGTTTCCATATTAATTATTTTCTAACTATGCCTTTTTATAACTATTTTTTGAAGTTTAAATATGTCTATCTTTCATCCCGTATCTTTTATTTGGGTGATCGAAATTGAAAAAAATATATACTAGCACAAACTAGGCATAATTCTATACATATTCAAAAAAAAAAATCTAATTTTTTAGATTTTTGAAGTAGTTAGGGGGCACGGTCGAAGCTCCGTTATTTTTCAAAACATAAAATTTTTGTACTAGAAAAATCATAAATAAAAAAATATTCACTAAAAAAATCTACGAAAAATTCTAACACAAACTAGATGCACTTAGCTATCTTTCTACTAAAGGTTTTTCAAAAATACTAAATGGTGCGGGGCACAAAAGTCACTCTATTATGTTTTTTAACAAAAACATGAGCACCTGTTGGTATTTTAGTTGTTTGACCCACTTAAACTTATCTATTTTCAATAAAATTTAGTAACTTAGAAACTAGACTCAAAATGCTACAATTCATATTTCTACATCTTCCAATTTTGAGTGTAACTATTTGAAAAACTCCTACAAGTTGAAGTTTTTATTTTTAGAAAAATGTGTCCACTTAAGACCCGTTTGGGCCCCCAACTTGGTGCACTTATATATATATATATGAATGAAACATGCATAAAAGTATTTTTATTTTTATTTTCTAGTTCAGTTTCCCATACACACAAAATACCTGCAAATAAGGTGTATATACAAAAAAATGAAAATAGCTCAATTTGAGTTTTAAATACACACCAAAAATGAGAATAGCTTCGTGTATATATAATATAATTCATCTTCTTATTTTATACCTGTATATAATACTTGTTGGTAGTTATTCATATTATATTTCCTTATTTTTGTTGTTGGTAGTTTACTTTTTCATATCTTCCTCAGTAAGCATAATATTATTTGCGGGTTTTCGCATGTATAGGAAACTGAACTAAAAAATGAAAATAAAAAAGACTATTGTTTATGTGTATGAAACTGAGCTAGATAATAATACATATTTTATATACAAATGAAAATGCTTACTGAGCTGAGAATACAAATAGTTCAATTGCAAAATATATATACATGCAATATTGGAAGATTTCAAATACTTACCAGAATTGAGAACTGCAAATAATATTGGTTTGATGGTGCAAGTCTGTTGGAAAAAATGTGAAGTTCAATTGTTGAACAATGAAATGAATTTATAGAAATTGTTCAAGTGTTATTGCGTGCTTGATCCATGTGCTTATTTGTGATTGGTTGAAATTGGTAAGTGTGGATTGAGAGTGATGAGATGTTAAATCTAATGGCCATGGCGGATTTTCAAGTAGATATGTTTGTTTTAATTTCACCCTTTGATAAACGCATTATGTTTTTGAGTCTTACACATTTGTATTTTTTTGCATGTTTCATTAATGCTAGTAGATGGGATGGAAAGAAGCGGCAATGTGGCTATTATTTTGACATTTTATAATTTGAAAATGATTCATTTAATGTGGTATTTGATTTGATTTGTGTCCTATTGTGGAAATAAAGTATCACAATTTTGTTAATGAAAGTGTGTTTGGTCATGAATGACATGACCTTTTTATGTTTGAAAATATATTTAAACTCTAAAAAATGTGTGTAATAATCAATACTATTTATACTTTTCATTTTTAAATGTAAATTAAATTTATATATGTCTAGATATTTTGAATACATAAATGTATTAGTACTTACATCATTTGTTGTCTTTTTAATATTATGTTTCTTCTTAATATAATAAAATTTACACTTTATATTGTTTAGTATTTAATTACAAAAAAAAGGTCATTTTATTTTTATTTATAAGAAACTTTTCATATAAGTTTAAGGACTTGGATATTCTAGTATTAAGTATTAAATTAACACAACTTGTCACGGTCATTGACATATGCACGATGACTGGATCCTCTCCCTAGGAACCCCTTTAAAATAGGGTGAAATAATAAAAAATTAAAAGAGTTTTTGGTTATAAGTGTATGTAATTAATTGGTAAATTATTTTTATGAAAAGGTGTGTTGGTTGGAAAACTTACCCAATGAAAAGTTATTTAAATAAAGTGATGTGGGAATTTAATGGAGATATACACAAAAATGTGTGCTCAAGGATTTAATATATGAATTGTTTATTAATTATAATGAAATATTTTGTGTTTCTAATATCCAACATAGAATATTGTGGAAGGCTTGGGAGTTAGTGGTGGACTTGTTGGGAAGGGGATATATAAAGTATATCCAACCAGTGTATAACGTACACCTGGAGTGTCCCTGGAAAGGGCTACCGGTTTGTTGGATTGAAGGACCTCTAGAAGAGAGCTCTAGTGCCTCAACAATCACCCTAGAAAACCATAGTTCAGACACAAGTCTTTCTATTGTGGAAACTTTAAGGACCTTACTTTGCATCTTTTATTATTTATATGTATGTGTTTTGAATGCTAATCTATACATTAATTAGATATCAACTCTTTATTATTACTATATTATAAAGTACTTAAATAAATAAGTTATATATTGGGAAAATAACCATTACAATATTTAATTAACATTAGGATTATTAAATGGAAAAATTCCCATCACAACTATGATAACTCCTAATACATTATATGCATGCCTATAGAAGGCTTATTCAAAACTTTTTGTTCAACTTTAAGCATCATAGGATGCTCCCGCATCAAACCGCATGTATAAATCCAATATATCACCCTCAAGAGGCATTAAAAATTATCAAAATTGACATAACAATGTATACACCATGAATTTTTGCTTTGTCGAACTCTCTATTCTACCTCTTAACCATTCGAATGATGGTCTCCAATAGTTAAAAAACATCATTTATATCCTTTGCCATAAATGATTGTCAATAACTAACTATCAAGGATTCATGGGCAATTCATATGGAGAGTAATACATTAAAAAAGGAGTTTACACAAGATTAAGGAAGTATAAGAACACTAAACCTTCACAACATGACTCATAAAATCATATAAACACAAATAATGACTTCCTAGACCTCTATGGGTTTAAACATATGCATGAGGAATCATAATGAAGAAGATAGCTCATTAATTTTCCCTACTCAAATAAAAAACCGTCAAATTTGAAATCTTGCACTTTTGGAGGGAAAGTTAAATTTCAAATTTGTGAAGGAATTAAACCAAGATAACTCACCTAGAAGACTCCTATTGACCTCATAGCCCTACAAACTCACTAACAAACCAAAAATTATGAAAAAAAATTCCTATTTACACATCAAGGAGGATGTTCCTACATCAATTCCCATGTGCAACCCCATCTTTATTGAATCTTAATAAAGATGGGATGTGGAGGATGTGTATAGATATAAAATTTTATCAATAAAATCACCATCAAATATATATTTCCCATACCACACCTAGATAGCATGATAGTTGATCTAAGGAGTGGATACTATCATATATGAATATGTGAAGGGGGTGAATGGAAGACATCTTCCAAATCTAGTATGGTTTATATGAGTGGTTGGAAATTCCATTCGGATTATCTAATGAACCCAATACATTTATGAGGATGATGAATCAAGTTATATGAGATTACATTGGTAAGTTTGTGGTATTCTATTTTGATGATATATTGATATTCAAATTAGAAGAAAAGAAGATAATTTATTGCATTTAAGGATGGTGTTTCAATTCTTAAGGAAAGAGAGGTTTTGATCCAATTTGAATAAATAAAAATTTATGCAAAGGAGCTTGGTATATTTGGGGCATTTTGTTTCAGATGAAAGTGTGAAGATGGATGTAGGAAAGGTAAATATAATTATTGAGTGGCATGTCCCAAGAACTATAAGAGGTAGAAGTTCCAAGGGTTGGCTACCTTTTACAAAACATTTATCATGAATTTTAGTAGTATTGTGGAACTTATAATAGAGTGCATTAAGGGAAAAGATTATGTGTGGACAAAGGAAATGACTAGGAGTTTTGAACTATTGAAGAAGAAGGTAAAAAGTTCCCTTATTTTGGCCTTACTTGATTTTAGTAAAATATTTGAGGTTGATTGTGATGCTTCACATGTGGGAATTGGTGTTGTTTTAAGTTAGGAAGGAAGGCCTATATCATACTATAGTGAGAATCTAAATGAGGTACGAAAAAAGTATTCTACTTATGATATTGAATTTTATGCCATTGTACAAACACTAAGGCATTATAGGCATTATTTTGTGCCGAAGGAGTTCATTTTGTATACAAATCACCAGGCCTTAAAAATTTTGAATACACAAAATAAGTTGAACAATAGGCATGCAAAGTGGGTTTTTTCTTATAGGGTTACACATTTGTTATAAAACATAAATCAGAAAAAAAAAAAAAAAAAAAAACAAGTAGTTGGTGTCGTAAATGGAGATGTGGCCTTACTAACTGTTATGGTAAGTGAAGTAGTTGGGTTTGAAGCTATTAAATAATTGTATGATTATGATCCTGAATTTGGGAGGATTGTTGAGAAACAAAGGATTCAAAAATTATCTGAGACAAGTAATATTTTTCATGACTATTTTATGCAAGATGGTTATCTGTTTAAGGGAAAACAATTATGTATTCCATTTGGATCTATGAGGGATAATATTTTAAGAGAATTGCATAGTGGTGGCTTGGGTGGTCATTTTGGAAAGAATAAGACAATAACATTAGTGGAGGAAAAGTATTTATGACCAAATTTGAAGAGAGATGTGATAAGGTATGTTTCAAGATGTAGGATATGTAAAGTTTATAAGGGACATGCGAAAAACATTGGATTGTAAATGGAATTACTAGTACCATTAGGACTATGGAAATAATTAAGCATGGATTTTGTATTGGGATTCCCAACACACAAAGAGGTAATGATTCAATTTTTGTTATTATGGATAGATTTTCTAAGATGGTGCACTTTATTGCATGTAAGACGACAAATGATGTTACCGATTTAATAAAATATGAGTTAAATCAAATTGCGATTAATTGATATAGTAAAATACAATAAATATCCAGATACTAAGTACTCTAAAGCAACGTAACACTATAAATAAATGGAACAAATAATTGACTTAGTTGAGTCCTACGTAATATGAAACTGGTCCAGGTAGTGTAAAGTGTTGAATCGGATTGGAATAGTGTCATAATTGCTTATCTTTAAGTGGGACCCGAGAATGACGTCAGGACATGGACACCTAGTGCTAGACAAGGGCACCTGGGTGTTGGTGATTGTTCCTAGGTGCCGGTGATCGCATGAAGCTCGTAATCCACTTTCTTCTATGTAGTTGGTGTTTCAATTCCACTTCTGTTAGTCACCTCATATTCACTCTTTGATCTCCGAGGGTACATGTAGCCTGCAAGACAAACCCTAGCTACATGTACATGCAAACAAACACATCAAATTAGAATGAAAATGTAATATGTGAACTCGTATTGACCCGGTGGTCACCCAAAGAGTGAACTTATGATCGAGCACCGCACTACATTCCAAAATTGATGTAGTTCCTTGTGTTTTTTGTGAAATAGTGTCCTTAGGTTTCTCTTGCGCTAATGACACCAAGATAGCGAGATTTTAGCTAGATAATATGCAAATGTATGATATGGAATTGAGCACTTCCCCTTCTTATGTAATGTATGCAGCCTAAAAATGCAGTCCTTTTGATGGTAGTGATAGTATGTAGACTTGATTTTCCCTTAGAATTGTCATCCGAACAATAGAAAGTATGTTGCATATATATGAATCTCTTGTTTGAATTTCAACACTAGTGACACGAACGAACACCGGTGTGAGCTCAAGATAAGGATTAGAAAACTAGAAAGGCCTACCACAAACGTCAAAATAATTGAAAAGAACATAGAGGAAAAGAATGTCCATAATGGATAGGAGCGCCTTGGCACTAGTGTCCAAAATGGGTGTTGGTGTCTTGGGATAAATGATGACATATGTGAAAAGACAGATAGATAGGGATCCATGTGACCTAACCAAACTGGATATAGAAATGACAAATGTGAGAGACAAAGACAATAGAAACAATAAAAGAAAGTGGATGGATAAAGGATTGTGTCACTAGTGAATACTTTTCTTACTTAAGATCCATTCATATAACAACATAATTGACAACATAGCAAAATAGTAGTATGTGTGTGATTTTGTGTCTACAACTACAAGGATAACATATTTAATTTTAAATAAGTTGTAGGCTACATGGTATTCCAAAGCGTATCACCTCGAGATAGAGACACTAAATTTTTGAGCCTCTCATTGGGAACCTTATGGAAAAATCTAGGCACTAAGTTATAGTTCAATAGTGCATATCATCCTCAAATGGATGGGAAAACATAATTTATGAACATGAGCTTAGGAAATTTGTTGAGATGTATTGTTGGAGAGAAACCCAAACAATGGGATTTGGCATTACCATAAGCAGAATTTTCCTAAAATAGTTTAGTGAATAGGTCAATAGGTAAGTCACCATTTCAAATTATTTATGGAAGAATACCTAATGGTGTTTTGGATTTGGTACAACTACCTATTTTAGAAAGGGTGAGTGATGATGTAGAATCCTTTGTAGAGCATATTCAATAATTACAGGAAACAATAAAGAAGAAGTTGTAGGGACGTTTTGAAAATATAATATGGTAACAGATATTACTAGAAGACATAACATATTCAAATAAGGATATATGGTGATGGTATATTTGAGGAAGGAGATATTCCCAAAGGAACCTACAACAAGATTAATAACAAGAAGATTGGTTTTGAAAGATTGTGAAAAGATAAATGAAATTGCATATGATGTAAATATATCGCATACTTTTGTTATTTCTCTAGTATTTAATGTTTCAAGCTTTATATACATTCCACAAAGGGGAGGATATCAGTGGAGATAATGAAGAAGTGGACTATAAGGAAGAAATTCTAAGGAAGAAAAAAGAGAAGGTGGCACAATTTCTTGACAAGAAAATAATAAACATAAGGCATGGTAGCTTCAACGAGTACTTGGTACAATGGGAAGGTTTGTAACAAGAGGACCACACATAGATATCGAGAATGGGAGCTAAGGAAACTTGACATATAAAATGATGAGTACATTATTTGGCTTATTTATATCATTCATATGATTGATAATTTGTCATTTAAACATGATTTGATAATGCATGGGGATGCTTTGTATAGGTATATCTTAGTGAGTTTAATGCATTTTCCTTTCTTTTTCTCATGCAACCTGATTAACCGTATAACTTCCTACTAACTACCTTTGTGAGAGAAATGTGGTGATGTGTGCAGGAAAATAATGAATGTTTATTGCCAATACAATTAAGGATCCTCGAGTTTGGAGTTGAAGAGCGAAGTGGAAGAATTTTTCCATCTATCACCCTATAAGCATGGGTCTTGTTTTTAGCAGTCCTATAGGAATTTATAAGTCTTGATCAATATTATTAGTAGAAGACATTAGTTCTGGTAATTTTGGTGTATTCTATAACCACCTATGTCTATATAAAGACACCTCCTTAAAGAACAATGTAGTACTTGGTGATATTTATAATCTGTGATATAGCTTGTTGCATTTGATACTTTTCCTTTTCACACTAAATATGTCATGGAAATTATTTAAATTAATATAAGGAGATATCATTTTGAGAATCTTGAGCTGTTAATATTTCCTCTGTCCTAAGGAAGAGCAAGGGCCCACTCGACCAAGGAGACAGAGGTTGTTTATGTTTACGTATGCATATGGTTTTTTGATAAGTCATAATCACTCAATTCCTTTACTGTAATTTCTATTTCAGTGTGTTTCATGCAATTCCTATTCAAGTGTGTTTATTTTCCTTATTGAAATTTCCATTTAGAATGTGTGTTTCCTCTTATGCAAATTCTAGTTAGCGTGTGCTTTTAATTTTACTGCAAGTTTTAATTATGAGTGTGCAATTTCAATTTTGTTCTTTCAATTCTGTGTGTGCATTTCCATTTGAGTTAGAAGTACAACTTTCAGAATTCATTTTATCACAATAACTTAATTTCATAGATTTCATTTTATCACAATAACTTAATTTTATAGATTTACATTGAGTTTCCATAGATTAGTAGCAAATTCAGAAAGATCTAATAGAAACCCCCAATAAAGACCCAATAGTATAACTGGCTACATAGGACTCCATTGCATACAACCTAGGACACAACCTTGGTTTGATAATGACACTAGTAGATTAATCTATTAGTTTCTTGCCTATTTTACTCAAAAAGAGAGACGAAGATTGGGTCCGGGAAGATATTGAATCCTCCTATTGTTATCATGGAAATACCTGTAGACAATGAGAAAGAAGATATACTTGAGGAAAATGAAGAAACTGTGCATGCTCAACCAACACAAGACACTAGGAATGGTCAAGGAAAGAATAAGAATGTTCATACAACTCCTTTTCCTAAACGAC
The DNA here is from genome assembly GCA_018340775.1 of Taxus wallichiana var. yunnanensis. NCBI lineage: Eukaryota > Viridiplantae > Streptophyta > Pinopsida > Cupressales > Taxaceae > Taxus > Taxus wallichiana. Next base: position 494,836,015 of record CM031242.1, on the reverse strand, counting down.
ACAGAAACTTGAAACTGCAGAGGAAACACCACTAGTTCAAGAGTTGAAAAAGGTGAACATTGAGGTCCCACTTCTGAGAGCAATAAGGGATATTCTGAACTAAACCAGACCATTAGAAATGAATGTATCAAGACACCAAGAAGGAAGAAGAAATACCCAAAAACAATCAAGGTGGAAGGGAATTTAGTTGATCTTGTTGCTGACAAACTTATTTCACCAAAATATGGGGATCCTGGGAGTCCATTCATTACTATTTGTATAAATGATCAGTCAATATCTAACATTTTGGTGGATCTTGGTGTTGTCATCAATGTTATAACAATAGATATGTTCAATCTGTTGTCTTTAACAAGATTGTAGCCTACCAATACCGTTCTTCAATTAGCAAATCAATCCATTATTGTACTAGATGGTGTGATTGAGGATATAATGGTCACGGTTGAATCTTGGGAGTACCCTATGGATTTCATGGTCTTACAGCCTAAAGCCTAGAATTTGGGATATCCAGTCATCTTAGGAAGACCCTGGTTGGCTATTGTTGCTGCATATATTGACTGTAGGTCAGGAAAAATGACCATTTTAAATGGGAAAAAATCCAAGCATATTTCATTATATCCTCCTACCCAGCCCTATGTGTATGATTGTGAACATGTATGGGTAGATTCTTCGGATACTAACTCTCTGAGTTCTTCTTATCTGGCCACCATTGCAGTGAAAAATCACATGACAAAAATTGTTGAGTCATATACAATGTTTGATGAAGAGGATATTTTGGCTACAGAAATCAGAATTGAGGCTATGGAAATTGGAACTAAGGCTACAAAACCATTTTTTTTGAACACATCTCGATACTATTGCCTTGGTAAGTGACATTTCTAATGAAGATGGTAAGGAAATCTATGCTTATAATGCAGAATGCATAGTCACTGATTTCTATTGTCCTTTAACCAAGATTATGTCTCTTGACAATGTAACTATTTTACACATGCTTCAGCCTCATGTTTGTCCCTTGAATTCTTTAATCACTAATGCAGAGCTCGCTATTTTGAAAGATACCAAGCAAGTGACTGTTGACATAGGAAAAGAACTAACCATTGGTAATAATTTAGAGGCCAGCCAAGAGGCTAGGGTTTTTGAAATTTTGAGGAAACATTCCCAAGATTTTTCTTGGGATTATATTGATATGAAGGGAATTCATCCCAAGATCTGCACTCACCATATCTACACTGAGGATGTTAAACCCATAAGACAACCGCAACGAAGAATTAATCCAAAGACTCGAGAGACAAGAAAATGAGATAGAAAAATTGCTGAAGGTAGGATTCATCTATCCTATATCTGATAGTCAGTGGGTATCACCATTAGTTATAGTTCCCAAGAAAAATGGTAAATGGAGGATCTGTGTAGACTATAGGGAACTTAATAAATCCACCAAGAAAGACTACTTTCCTTTCCTTTTATTGATCAGGTTCTGGACAATCTCGCAGGTAAGAAATATTTTTCCTTCTTGGATGGGTTTAGTGGGTATAACCAAATAAGTATTGCACCTACTAACCAAGATAAAACCACCTTCACTTGCCCTTGGGGTACGTTTGCATATCGGGTCTTACCATTTGGGATTTGTAATGCACTGTTACTTTTTAGAGAGCTAGTCTTGGAAATTTTTGCAAATCTCACAAACAACTGTGTTGAAGTTTACATGGATGACTTCACTGTCCATGGATCCACTTTTGATGAATCTCTGAATAACCTTGAAAAAGTATTAAGTAGATGTGAGCAACACCAACTCTCCCTGAGTCATGAAAAATGTTTGATTATGGTTGATCAAGGAATTTTCTTAGGCCACCATGTTTCTGCCAAAGGAATATAGGTCGACCCCAAAAAGATTGCAATCATCACTCAGCTGCCTACACCAACAAATCAGATTGACATCAAGAGTTTCCTTGGTCATGTAGGATATTATAGGTGATTCATCAAAGACTTTAGTAAAATTTCTACACCTATGTTTTCTTTCTTTGATAAAAGATTGTGTTTTTGAATGGTCCCAGTGTCAGCACAGGAATTGATATTATCAAGGAGAAGCTAACCACTACTCCAGTCTTGAGAGGACCCGATTGGGGGAAACCTTTCCATATTCACACTGATGCCTCTAATACAGCCATGGGAGTTGTTCTTGGATAAAAATATGAAGAAGATCAGATGTATGCCATTTACTTTATCAACAAGAATCTGACCCCTACAAAGAGAAACTACACCACTATGGAAAAGGAATTTTTAGTTTTTGTTTACTCCCTAAATAAATTCAGACATTACATTACTAGGTACAAAATATTTGTTTATACTGACCACTCAGCCATAAGATATTTGATGAATAAACTAGTAGTCGGAGGTCGGATTATTAGATGGTTACTCTTGTTACAGGAATTCAATCTGACCATTATTGATAAGCCAGGGAAATCTAATGTTGTTATTGATTTTCTTTCAAGATTGAATGTTTCAGGTGATGAAGAAGTAGTCCAGGATCATTTTTCAGACGAACATATGTTTTTGTATCAACCCAACCTCCATGGTTTGTCGATATTGAAAATTATTTGACTACAGGAAAGTTTTCTGCCTATTTTACTCAAAAAGAGAGATGAAGATTAGTAAAAAATAGCACAACATATAAGTGGTGTAATAAAATTTTATTAAAATGTTGTCCCGATATGGTTCTTCGCAGGTGTGTTCAGGAAGATGAAGATTATGACATACTACGAGCTTTTCATGGTGAACTTGGAGGAGGAAATTACTCAAAGTGAAATAGATAATTCACAATGTCCTTGGAGTGAGGTATTATTGGCCTTCCCTCCACAAATCTGTAAAGAAGTATGTGTGGCAATGTGATGCATGTCAAAGAATGGGGAAGCCTACACTATCCATGGAAATGCCTCTCAATCCTCAGTTGGTCTTAGGACCATTTGAGAAATGGGGAATTGATTTCGTTGGACCTTTTGATCCCCCATCTTTTGGGAAAGCATACATGTTGGTGTGCACTAACTACGTCACGAAATGGGCCGAGGTTCAAGCATTGGCATCTGCCACTAAGGATGTTGTTGCTGAATTTCTATACAATCACATAATGTTACGATTTGGTGCCCCTCAAGCACTTGTATCTGATCAGGGACCTCAATTTGTGTCTAACATGATTGAGGCTTTTCGAAATCTACCGAATCAAGCACTCGAAAATCATCACCATACCATCCATGTTGGCATAGCAATCGTTTAACATGATGAGATCCCTCTCCACCACCAGTTCGATCTTTTGGTGTGTCGAAAAATCATTTCATATCGAGCAAGGCAAGCTTAAGCGGTTAAGCGCGTCGGCCCCCGTAGTAGTGTTGGGATGGGTGACCTCCGGGAAATTCTGGTGTCACTACCTCCTAATCTTTTGGGCCTGATTGGGTGTATACCCAACTCCATCGTGCGAGAGGGTGTTGGCATAGCAACTATTTAACATGATGAGATCCCTCTCCACCATTAGTTTGAGCTTTTGGTGTGACAGAAAATCATACATGGTATCAGAGCCAGGCAGTTAAGCACGCTCGACTGGAGTAGTATTGGGATGGGTGACCTCTTGGGAAGTCCCAGTGTCATTTCCTCGTAATGTCGTTGGGCCTAATTGGGTGTATACGTGGTGGGCCTAGAGCTCACGTGGTTGCATCCAGATTCATTGTGCGGGGTGTGTTGGCTTAGCAATCGCTAACACGATGAGATCCTCTCCACCACTAATTCAAGTTTTTGGTGTGACGGTAAATCGTACATTTTTTGGAGAACGCATATGTCTTATTAACTCATCCAGGACAAAACAGCCCAAAAGTACAATAAGGAAGGCCCTAGGCCAAGTACTCTTACAGGACAACCCAGCCCAAAGTACACCAAGGCAACACTAGACCACATACACACACCACCGAGTCAGACTCTGCCGATAATGCTCGGAGTTACATTGAATAATCCCCCTCCCCAGATCTTGACCACTCTCTTTCTGGTATCACCCAGCTTCACGAGATCTACAGACCCACAAGGACTATACACTTGCTAGTTTTCACAGGATTCCGCCCGCTTGATAGTTTTCACAGGATTCCGCCCGAGTGCTAGTTTTCACAGATTCTCGCCCGAGTGGTAGTTTAACGGGATTCCGCCCAACTAGTAGTTTAATGGGATTCCGCCCAACTGGTAGTTTAACAAGATTTTTCCCAACTAGTAGTTTTAAGGGATTTCACCCCACTGGTAGTTTTAAGGGATTTTACCCCACTCTTTCATGGTACCAGAGTTGAGATCGGGTAAACGTGCATTCATCATCTAAGTTGTGATTACTCTTGGTTTCATTATTTTTTTTACTCATGAAATTTTTTTTATCATTATATTCTAGAATTTTATTGCTAACGTTCTTAACAAATTTTTCTTGGAAAGTTCGAGCTTTTGGTGTGACGAAAAATCACATGGTATCGAGCTGTGCAATTAAGTGCACCACCCCAGAGTAGTGTTAGGATGGGAGTAGTTTCATATTTTGGGAAAGTATACTTGTTGATGTGCGCTGACTATGTCACGAAATGGGCCGAGGTTCAAGAACCGGCATCCGCCGCCGAGGATGTTGTTGCTGACTTTCTGTACAATTGCATAATGCTACGATTTGGTGCCCTCAAGCACTTGTATCTGATCAAGGACCTCAATTTGTGTCTAACATGATTGAGGCTTTTCTAGAAATCTACCGAATCAAGCACCGAAAATCATCACCATACCATCCCCAATCCAATGGGAAAGTGGAGGTGACAAACCAAGAACTTGAGAACATTTTGACAAAAGTGGTCAACTCGGATAGGAAAAACTGGGTACCAAAACTCCCCGAGGCAATTTGGGCCTATAACATGACCTAGAAAACCACTACTAGTTTTTCCCCTTATGAGTTGGTCTATGGAAAGAATCCATTGTTACTGTAGAGTTCAAGTTATGCACATGGAGAACAACACTGGAAATCAACATCAATTTGGATGAAGCACAACGAGAACAAGTGATGTAGTTGAACAAATTGGATGAAATGAGGATGGAAGCACAACAACAAATAGAAATTCTCCAACATCAGAGGAAGACATGGCATGATGCTCATATCAAATATAGGAAGTTTAACAAGGGAGAATGGGTCTTACTCTTTGATTCCAAATATCAACAGTTTAAAGGTAAGCTACGAACACATTGGTTGGGACCATATCAGATTGACAAAGTGTTTGATAATAGCTCTATGAGACTATTACCAATCAATGACAATGAAGGACTCTTCTTGTGAATGGACATAGACTCAAGATGTATCAGCATCCTCTAGACAAGGAAACCTTCACCAATGACATCATGTTGAGGAGGAAATGGATGCAGAGGAGGCGCTTAGCCCCTCCTGTCAGGAGTAATTGTTGTTTTTCAATTTAAATAAAGGAGGATGATCATGACTTTGATCTTCTTCCCTTAGTTAGTTGTCTTGTTTTCAATAAAAGTAGAAATCTTCATTGTTTAAAAGGCCACTAATCACATTATATCTCAGATTGCAGGACATGGAAATCTACAGATATCGGAAGCTGAACTGGCATGGGTAAGTGCATTCTAATTCACTATGGATATTTCCTTATGAATCAATTCCCCATTGCATGTACTTATCATAATTACATCCCTACACAATGTTTGATGCATTTATTGGAAATATCATTCCAAATATTATGACACAAGGTGGGACACCTTGAGTTTACCATTAAAGAGAAGAGAGGTTATTTCACCTCAAAATTTGAGTTGGAGTATCAAACGAGGAGATGCACTCATTACCATAATTCATCAATTATCAGAAAATAATGATAAACAATACAATGATGAATGGGTGGGACTGCAGGTAAGGCCACCTCTTCTCCTTAGCCCAACTACAACTTGGCAGAATAATGTTTCCCAATCCAATGAGAGTTTCACAGCTTGGGTCAAAGTAATTTCAAATACTCAGGGATGTAAAGGTACTAGGAAGCAATATGTTGACCAATTTGAAGAGTATGACATGGCCCAATAACTTGGTCAAAGGGCAGGGGCATAGATGAGTTGCATTGGGACATGCAACAGGTAAAGTGTAGGGGAAATGATGAGTACATTATTTGGCTTATTTATATCATTCATATGATTGATAATTTTTCATTTAAACATGATTTTATAATGCATGGGGATGCTTTGTATAGGTATATCTTAGTGAGTTTAATGCATTTTCCTTGCTTTTTCTCATGCAACTTGATTAACCGTATAACTTCCTACTAACTACCTTTGTGAGATAAATGTGGTGATGTGTACAGAAAATAATGAACGTTTATTGCCAATGCAATTAAGGAGCCCGAGTTTGGAGTTGGAGTGCAGAAGTGGAAGAATTTTTTCCATCTATCGGCCTATAAGTATGGGTCTTGTTTTTAGCAATCCTATAGGAATTTATGAGTCTTGATCAATATTGTTAGTGGAAGACATTAGTGCCGTAATTTTGGCGTATTCTATAACCACATGTGTCTATATAAAGACACCTCCTTGAAGAACAATGTAGTAGTTGGTAATATTTATAATCTGTGATATAACTTGTTGCATTTAGTACTTTTCCTTTCCACACTGAATATGTCATGGAACTTATTTGAATTAATATAAGGAGATATCATTTTGAGAATCTTGAGTTGTTAATATTTCCTCTATCCCAAGGAAGAGCAAGGGCCCACTCGACCAAGGAGACAGGAGGTTGTTTACATTTACGTACGCATATGGTTTTCTGATAAGTCATAATCACTCAGTTCCTTTACTATAATTTCTATTTCAATGTGTTTCATGTAATTCTTGTTCAAGTGTGTTTATTTTCCTTATTGAAATTTCCATTCAAAATGTGTGTTTCCTCTTATGCAAATTCTAGTTAGCGTGTGCTTTTACTTTTACTACAAGTTTTGATTATGAGTGTGCAATTTCAATTTTGTGTGCACATTTCCATTTGAGTTAGAAGTACAACTTTCAGAATTCATTTTATCACAAGTAACTTAATTCCATAGATTTACATTGAGTTTCCGTAGATTAGTAGAAAATTCAGAAATATCTAACAAAAACCCCAATAAAGACCCAATAGTATAATTGGCTACATAGGACTCCATTGCATACAACCTAGGACACAACCCTGGTTTGATAATGACACTAGTAGATTAATCTATTAGTTAAATGATTGGAAGAATATAGTGACCCATCACAAAAGCTTCAGCAATTCAATCACATGAACTCGCAAGAGCATAGTTCTTTTCAGCCATGGGTGAATGACGTAGATTTTGTGGTTTGTCTTGGAGGCCATAACTTTTGATCCGGGAGTCAAAATGAATCCATTTTTTTATCGAGAGCTCTCAAAATTTCTTTTCCATCATAAGTGGCACTAGCCACTCATGGTCCTATCTTAAGAATTTTGGAAGTCGAAATCATCCATATAGGTCTTGAAAATTGGGTTCAAGTTTTTTTCAGTTTTTTTCAAATTTAAAAATATCGTATCTTTGTAACCGTGAGTCAAATTGAGTTGCAACTCAAGAAATAAGTTAGTTTAGGTGTGTGGTTAATGTGCACAAATTCGTAGGATCTAGAAAGCTAAATTTAGAACTTACTAAAAATAACTATTGCTAAAAATAGTAAGTTTTACTAAAAATAGCAAGTCTAGTCAAGTTTAGTTTAGAATTCAAGTTTAATTAGGAGTATTTTGGAATTTGAATAAGAGAGCATTTATTGTAATGCAAAGATCAAAGAATAAAGAGGATTGAGTGAGTTTTATTTGAGAATTTGTATTTTTTGCCTATTTTAATTTAGTTATTGTAGGTCGGACAATCACATTGAAGATAAGGAATGCGTAGACTAAAAATATTTTAAACATACTTTATTATCAAAGATTTCTCTTAAAATTGAAAATATTCTTGCCTTGCACACATAAATAAATGAAATAAATCAATATAATTTTATAGTATATATTAACATATCTTTCATCACTCTAATCTTCTCACTTTTGATGTTTTTATTATTTCGAAATTATAATTTAGATAAGATTTTAATCATTTTTAATTTATTTTAAAATATATTATTTGTGCTATTGAAATCATCACATCCCCACATATATGTTTTTTTTTCTTTTTTAAAGTCATCTTCATAATCTATAAATATGCACATTATTTTGTTCATATTCAAACATAAATTCGAAAGATTTTTTTGTTCCTTGCTATATATTTTTTAATCCATTTCATTCTAGTAATAATGTTTTCTTCAATCACTTTTCTATGTTTTCCTAAAAATATATAAAACATCTACTTAGCATCCTAAATTTAGTTCCAAAGTTGAGAATTTGGTCTTTTTAAGGCTTTCTCACATTAAAATTTTAAAACTTCTCCAATTTTCCCTAGTGGTAACAATAGTCATCTCTTATTGCTACATTATCCCTCTTTCATCATGATTTATTAGATAACAAAAATATAAATAATTTATAAAATGAATATAATTTCATAAGCCATATGATTTATTTGGTGTACATTATATGAAATGTCCCTTTCTAGAATGACATCTTAGAAAACATTGGCCTATTTTGTCTACCCGATGGCTAAGGGGGATTTATAAGGGTGACTTAAGTCATTTTTAAATTATTATAAAGTGTCATTAGTAAAGAAAAAAATATATATCTAGCACTTATAATAATTTATATGACTTAATAAAATGTTTAAAAGATGCCAATGTAATTTTTGATCCATCCTAGGAGATATGGTGACTTGCCTTAGAAGGTAAAAGGGAAATTAGAAGGCATAAAATAATATTATATATTTTTGTATTCCCTCTAAGGGAAATTGCGACTTGGGTTGGGATGGAGTTTAGGTACATATTGCATAGAAATCACCCCGTTTGCTGATTGGGTGTGTTGGAGGTAATTTTTGGGTCACTTCTTTCTTTTATGGGAAGGGGTCGACTTGTTTTGGCATCATTCTACCATTTCATATTTTGCTATTTTGGCTTTGAGCTGAAGTATCACTGCTGTAATTTTCTGAGGACGAAAACCCTCAAGAAATTAAAGGAAGAACGAAAACTCTTCCTCTTTTGGTGTGTTGAAGGTCCAGCATTAATTCTGATTTTTAGATCATATTTATTGCAGCTGGAGCAACCCAGTTTTGGGTAATTTTCTCAGGGTTTCAAGGGTTGGAAAATTTTGTTTTGTATCAGCTGTTGCAAGGGCATTTCCAGAAAATTATTCCAATATTTTTCAAGTGTTTTGTTGGGGTTTCAAGCCCATTTTTCACTGCTGCAAGTACAGGTCAGATCTGCAGCTGTTCATCATTGAAAATCTGATTTTGGACTCAGTTGTTGATGCTTTTCTTTTACATTATATTTATAAAAATTAGTTCTTCCATAAAAATCAGAAAAGAGCAAATTTTTGTGTGTTTAGTGGTATTTTGCTTCTCCTTCCAAATCACATTTTCTAGTAAAAATCAGATCTGCAGTGTTTGCCTCTAGATTTTGTGTTGTTTCAGCTGGGGTTTCATTCTTTTCCATTAAAGTTTTCAATCAGATCTTGGTGGGGACATTACATTATATAATAATAAATAGTAAAATTTTATAACTGATATAAATTTTGGAGAATATATATATAATTCTTAATAGATAATAATTAATAATCACTAGAAGACATAAGATAAAAAAATTAGAACAAAAACTCATGATTTCATATGCTCTTAAGATAACTTCAAGTAATTTTAGCCACTATAATATGTATTGTATTCCTTTAAATTGTATTAAACTCCTTAATGGAGAAGTAGTTTGAAGTCTTAACACTTGTATGAGTTTTTATCATATTTAATTTTTTCAATTGAAAATATTTTCCCATGTAAATTAATATAAATATAAAGTTAATCATATAAAAAAAGAGTGGGTGAGTGGTTGAATCAAAAAAGTTACAAAATAGATTAACAAATTATACAAGTCTTTTCAATCAAAAAGATATAACAAATAAATACCAACAAAATATAAAAGGCTTTAGGTAATAGGAGCCACAATAAGTATAGGTTGCAGAGGCAGGATCATCGGGTTGGTGGGTTGGTAGCATCATATATCGAGTTTCATCTTTTTTTTTCTTTTTCATCCTTAGCATTACCATCTTGGTGATTAAGAGAAATGACCAAAGCTAAGAGAGAGATTGCCCTTACAGAGGCACCTCCTAATTAGTAGTGTCAATATTACGCCATTGTTTACACCTCCATTTGAACTGTGAGTAGTAGACCACCAAGGAGAAACACTTGACATTTGTTACATATTGTATTTCATTTAAATAAAGTATCTAAAAATTATTAATAGATAATTTATTGATTATTGATAGACATTTTTAAAAAGAGAAATAATTTCTAGATCTTTTTATGTTAGAATATTTATTAATGTTGAAGTTAGTATTTCACAAGCAATACTTTTGGTTCACAATATAACAAAAAGAACAACACAATACAAAATCTGTTAGGAAATAGGAGTCACAACAAACATAGGTTGTGGAGGCAATGATCATCAGGTTGGTGGTTCGGTAGTATCATGTATTAGGTTCTATTTATTATATTTTTCATTTTCATCCTTATTATTACCATCTTGGTTATCAAAAGAAGGACTAGAGATAAGAGAGAATTTCCCTTATAGAGGCACCTCCCAACTAGTGGTGTCAATCAAAATCCACTCTGTCACCTCCATGTGAATGTGAGCTAGAGAAGGAAACCATCGCTAAAGAGAACCACTTCGATTTTTGCAACGTATTGTAGTTCATTTAGAGAAAGTATCTAGAAATTATTAATAGAATTTTTTTGAGTATTTTGTAGGTGATTTTAAAAATAAAATAATCTTTATATTCTTTGTTTATGTTAGAATATGCATTAATGTTGAATTTAGTATTTCACATGTAATTTGTTGGTTCACAATTTAAGATGTATATAGTATTGTAATGATTTATATTTATGTAAATTATTATTTTAATATATTTTTTAATTATTTAAGAGATTAACAAAGACCAAGATAATTATACTACACTTTGTATTTACCAAAGTTTGTAAATATCACTTTTTAAGTTTTAAATGTTATGACTACTAACAAATTGTTTTGTAAATTTGAGATATGAATCTCGAGTTAAAGCATGGATAGTTAACATAAAAATTGTTAAAGGATTGTATAAAATATCTATATTATAAATTAAGTTATTTAATTAATATTATTGTCATATGTATCACAACCTCTTATTTATATATGATACTCATACCCCACTCTAATACAATAGTTCCAACTAAAACTAATACTGATTGGATCAAAGCATACAATGAAGGCATAGATGATAGCTTTTTCTACAACAATAGAAGATTGATATGAAACAATTAAGTTATTTCTATCGAAAGTGAATGATAATTTATTTGTATACATCGTGATGCTTAATGAAAAGTATTCATATTGCAATTTAATCTATCTATTTATCCATCTTACACTTTTAAAGAAAAACAAATTCAGGGCAAAGTATATAAGATTTCAAGATCATAGACTTTTATTCCAAAATAAATTTTGTTTATAGTTAAAATTAAATGCTACATTCAAGCAATATTAAATAGCCTATATGGTTAAATCATTTTTATTTTAAAATTGGTAAGTAAACAAATAATTTCTAGTTGAAAGGACCTTTCATTGTGTTATATTGTATAATGCACTTCTTTTACATTTATGTAGACTTGCAAAAATAGTTTATGTAAATAATTTATTAAATTGTACATTTTTAATATGTTGTTTATATACTTTTCATTTAATCTAGATTATGTTTATTAGTATATTTTTCAATTTCATATAACCCCATCTTTATGTTAGATTTTTCTTTTCTTACTTATCTCTCTTGAAAAATCTCATCCCCTCACTCTCATGTAATTTTAGGATTATGCGTTGCATCACACTCGGTTTTCCTCACAAATGAACTACTATAATCTATAATTTTTTATCTTTGATCTTATACAACTTGTACAAGAATCACACAAGGAAGAACTTGATATTTCCTTAGTGCGTGGACGGAGAGATTGAGTGTGTAGTAGGTGGTAATGCACAAGTAGAAAGGTTAAGAAATAAAGTATTTTTAGCTTCTCATCTATTTGAAGTGGTGCTCTACAAAGCATGGTGAATGGCAATGAGTAGACTACAAAAACTAAGGGCTTTGTAGATTCATAGTAGTGTGTCGCAACTTGAATTTTGCTTCACAAATTCTTATTGATGCCTCATTATTCTAATTGCAAATCATGGCTCATACTTCACAAGTGAAGCCACGCATAAGCTAAAACTTAATTTTTGAATTGAAGTGGTAATTCGTTAAGCTGAATCAATGTAAAATTGGTTAAGTATGGAAGAGTATTAGAAAGGCTACGATATCTTACCAAGTTACACGATAGTGTAAGCCCAATGTTTATAGTCCCAAAGAGGAGTTGAATTAAAGTGTTAAATTCACCGCATCCCAAGGATATGATATTTTTCCATGTGGCACAATCTCATAAATCCATAGTCACAAGGAATTTGGGAAGATCCAAAGAAAGGTCCAAGTTTACATGTCATCCATGACTATGATATGGTGTTGTGTGTCACACCTCTGCACACAACCATGCCTAGTATATACATAGAATGTACAAATGAGGTAACGGTAGTGAATATTATGGAATGCAAACCTATGATATTGGGTTGTGTGGCATAATCGGGAAGTTCCACAACATTCTAAACCCATATGATATAAGGTTGTGTTTGGAAGTGTGTATGTGGAATGGAATGGAGGCTTGTTATGTGGTCTTATGCAAAAAAAAAGTCATAATGCATCAAGTGTAATAGTTGGGAATTTGCAATATGAACTATAGTTACAAAGTATTTTGCCCAAATTTAATTGTGTGGTTAGTGATGCGAAGTTTTATTTTTTCAGCTATAATTTTTTATTGGGAGATCCATCTAAAGAATGGTTTGTGGTTTTAGAAATCTTTTCTACATATATTTAAAGTAGTTATGGTGTTGGGGGAATTTTTGATAAAATTATGTGTACTTATGACACCAAATATACATTCCGTTGGTCTCTTATGGTAAAAAGGCCTTCCCTCCAATTTTTCATCGGTTGGAAATTATGCAATCCACCCAAAGAAAATGAATCATCCATATTTGCTATTTATGTAAAATTATAATCTCAAATACAAGTGGCATTTCCATATTCCTCTAATTTCTTGATTTCACATAATTGTACATGTTCCTTTCCTTTAGAATTCATTTCTATTTTCTTAAGGCACTATTTTAGCATATAATTTGCTTTCGTCTAATAAAGGTTTGTTTTACCTCCATTTCAAATCAAAATCTAATATATTTGAGTGATCCAAGCATGTTATGCTATCTTCACTCATTGGTGAGATGCATGATCTCATTTGGCGTTGCCATTTGGGTTCTTCTCAGCCCCTAATCACCCCTCATGGCAATATTATGACAACCTTTTCTTTCCACTCATAAGATATTCTATAGAGATGAAATATCATAAATTGAAGGAAAAATTCTTCATCCGGTATTTTGGCTCATGAACAAATTTTGTTTCTGAAAGATAGATTTTGTTTCCTACAAGTTTGAGTAATTACTCGTGATAATCTTTATGATTTGAGGTATACTTTGTGTTGTAGAGTGCTAGGATAGTATTGTAGTTTTATTAGAGGTCACTAAATTTGAAATTGTATCTTATTAATTGAGTTATTGCTAGAGATGTTTTATCATATTATAATAGTAAGATCGTAAAATCCTTGTGAGGTATTAGTTCTATTGAATTTCAAGAAAATTTATATTAATGCTTTGCTTTAATGTTGTATAACACATTATATCGATACACATGGGGAAATCTATGTAAGATTTACTTTTATGGGTATTAATTGTGTTGGATTCTATAGCAATTGTGTAAGTTTTTGTGTTTCTTTAGTTCTTACTTGTTCAATTTGTTTAAATCCTCAAAACTTGACTAATTGATTCTTAAAATTAATCATGGTTTATATGTCAAAAATTAACACTTTATTCATTAATCTTTGTGTCCTACAGAGATCTTTATAATATCCTAAAAAAATTCGTTGGGATTTTTCTATTATAACTAAAGATTCAAGGTTGTAGATCCTTCATGTTGATTTTTTGTGTTTTAGAATAATGATATTATGTATTATGGATATATTTACTCTAAACATCTATTTTCTTTTAACCTCTAACCAATCTTAAACAAATTTATGATTCATCCTACTAGCGACAACAAATTGGGTGGAAAATTACGGTGATTAAGCTTGTTAATTGGATTTTATGTACTTATCCTATCAATATCTTCCATTTCATTTGCTTCAATATTACTAAGAATATATCCCTTGGGTATCAAAAAGCCTAAAGGGAAACGATTTAACCACCTCCTCATTTCTTAGCCTCAAATAAAGGCTAATTTGAGAAGGAAAACCTCACTACAATGATCCACCTTTGTTTCTTCATCAAAATCCCCAAGGGTGTAGATTTGGGCTCCAACATATTGGCGTCATTGTTAGGGATTTCACTAATTTGGCTTTTATAGGTTTAATTCTTTGTTTTCTCAAGTTTTTAATGCAAATGTGTAGTCTCAACAAGTTTATTTAATGTATAGTGAATTTTTTTAAGATATCGTGTTATCTATTTGAAAATTTTCACAAACACCTTAGATCTAAAGTCTATGAGTTAAATTTGTGTATACCTTTGAGGTACTGGTGACTCCCTTGAGGTTGAGAACCAGTATAGCCTACGTATTTGTTGAATTTAATTTAATTTCTTGTCTTTTTTCCTACTTTTATCTTCGGTGGCTCTAAATTTTCAAAATTGGAGGGCCTGCATTCTACCTTTAGAGTAAATTCATCTAATAGGTTACATCCGAACTATTACTTTTAAATTCAATATCCAAATAAAGGAGAATTTGGAGGCTTGTGGAGAGACAAGGTAATTCTCATTCCCAGAATTCAAAAATTAGTATTACATTGTGTTTCCTTTTAATCATGGTGAAAATATCTTAATACAATACATGGGGATAGATCATAAAATTTTGGATTTCTCTAAATTTTGGAATCACACAAACAAATCATCAAACTCATTCTCCTTTTATTTTTGTAATAACTAGTAGATTTCCATAATTTCAAAAGGTTCTCAATCTTTTCCCTTCACCTTTATTTGAATAACAGAGAGTGTTTTAATCATCCACCTTTCATTCAAAGAGGTTAATGTACTTAATATTCCATATCAATGCCCACATGTATGTGGTATATTGGAAAGTAGAAAAGTTATCGAGCTTGCATGAACATAGAGACCAAGTTTTAAACCCGGTGTGAGCATGAATGTAAATATGTCTTATATATATGAAACATATTATCAAAATAAAAAATGTATTCCATATCAAGTGATAAATCCTTATGTGGATCCATCTACAAGAGATCAAGATGCCTCCAAAACACACACACACAATTTTACAAAAATCCATAAGCTTCAAAATATTTTTATTCTCATTCCTGAATTCACACAAATCTTTTACAATATTACAATCTTCCTTTTATTTCCCACTATCTATAAGAAAACCCTAAAATGCAAAAAAAAAAACCTAAAACACAAAAACTGTAAAAACTAAAATACCTCGGATGGAACCCAATTTTTGCATACAAAATATGCCTATATAAATCAAGGTGTATGCAAAATCTCGTCTTATTACATAAAACAAAGCAAAAGTTATTAAAACTATAAGTTCTAGACAAAACAAAAAAAGTTCAGAGCCAATTTTAGACCACTAGACGAAAGAATTTGGCCCCAAAAATATGCCAAAAATTCACCCAACCTTTGTTAAAAATTTAGTTGTGGTATATTACTAATCAAGAAGATTTAACACCTGGAAAATTTCAAGATGATCCAATGGTCGGATCAAAATTTATGGTCTCCGGAAGTTATGCTCCCGCATCATTCTCCCCTAGTTGAAAATAATTCTACTCTTGTAAATTTAGTTGATGGAATTCATCCAATTTTCCATTGTCAATCTTCTTCAACTCCCACTCAAGAATCCAAATATTTTCTTCTTGTTACAAACCTTCCCATTGTACCAAATATTTTTGTAGCTCCCATGCCTAGTAGTGACTGTCTTTTGGTCTAAGACACACATTACCCTCTCTTTTTTTCTTTGGCATTTGTTGCTCCCAATTTATTTCTTCCTCCTCAACATTTTCCACATGACCTAAAAACTCATATAATTGAGAAACATTAAAAATTGGTGAAATAGAAAAGTTTTCAGGTAGCTTCACCTTGTAGGCATTATCATGTATTTTCTTCATGATCTTACATGGCCCAATCTTCTTATACTTTATTTTATTATATGCCCCCTTTGGAAACATATCCTTTTTGATATCAACCATCTCCATATCTCATACTTTCATTTGTAGCTTCATTATATTTTTCATTACTAACTTTCAACTTTTCCCTCACTTCTTCTTGCAATTATAGCATGTGTTCTGCAAATGCTTCTGCATCATCATTGGTTTTATCTTCACCAAGTAGCACAATCAGATCTAGAACTCCCTTGGGGTTCCTACCATAGACAATATGGAAAGGATACCTCCTTGTTGAGTTACTTACCAAGCTATTATAAGTAAACTCGGCCTATGGTAAATCCAAATCCCATTGTTTTGGTTTTCTCCAACTATGCAATGTAGAATATTTCCCAAGCTTTTGTTCACTACTTCGTATGTCCATCAGTCTGGGGTGATATGCACTATTGAACTTTATTTTTTTCCCCATTTTTATCCACAGATTCTTCTAAAAGTGACTCAAAACTTTATGTCTCGATCTGAAGTGATAGTTCTGGAACTCCATACAACCTAACAACTTATGAAAAAGTAAATATGTAACTCTAGAAGCATCATTATGTCTTACAAGCTATGAAATGTGTCATTTTAGAGAACCTATCTACCAAAACAAAGATATAATCATTCCCTTTTTGTGTGTTAGGAATTTTCACAGGAAATCCATACTCAAATCAACACATGGCCCTATAGGGACAAGTAATGGCATATACATGTCAAGTACTTTGTGCATGGCCCTTAGCTATTTGACATACTCTACATCTTGATATGATCCTACTTATGTCCCTCTTTACCTTTGGACAATAATACTTCTCTACCACAAGATCAGTTTTATTACTTATACCAAAGTGTCTAGCCAAACCCCCACTATGTAGCTCTCTTATAATATTTTCTCTCATTGAGCTAACAAGGATACACAATTGCTTTCCCCGAATAAATAACCATCTTGCATCAAATAATCAGAAGAACCACTACCTACTTTAGGGTCCTTACATTGTCTCACAACATCACCAAAATCTGGATCACTTTCATACAATTCCTTAACTACCTCAAACCCTACTACTTCATTTTCCATTGTTATCAAAAGTGCTACACGCCTACTCAAGGCATCAACAACTTGATTTTTCTTACCTGACTTATGCTTTAAGACAAAAGTATATTCTTGCAAAAATGAAACCCACTTTGCATGCCTATTATTTAGTTTCTTTTATGTGTTTACATACCTCAATGCTTCATGGTTAGTAAAGAGTACAAATTCCTTAGATACCAAGTAATGTCTCCAATGCCTTAATGCTTGAACAATAGCATAAAATTCCACATCATAAGTAGAATAAATCTTCTTGACTTCATTTACCTTTTCATTGAAGAATGTTATAGGGTGTCCTTCTTGACTCAATGCATCTCTAATCCCGAGATGTGAGGCACCTCGACACTTTCTTCTTCAACAATTCAAAACTATTTGGTGCTACCTTGGTAACTCCTTTCCCTTCATGCACTCTATTATAGGTGTGGAAATGCTACTTAAATTCCTGGTGAACTTCATATAAAAATTTGCAAAGCCATGAAAACTAAAAACCTTTATCACATTCCTTGGAATAGGCCATTCCAAAATTGCCTTCACTTTTTCCTCATCCATCCTCACTCCATCCTCTGAGATGACAAACCCCAAAAACTAGACTTTTCTGAAGAAATCTACACTTCTTTAAGTTTGCATACAAACTCTCTTTTCATAACAGTTCTAACACCAATTTCAAATGCAACAAGTGTTCTTCCATTGTCCTACTAAATATCAAAATAGACAACCACAAACTTACCATTGTATTCTCGCAGTACTTTGTTCATCAACCTCATGAATGTACTAGGTGTATTAGATAACCTGAATGGCATCACCATCCACTCATACAATCCATATTTTGTTTTGAAATCCATTTTCCATTCATCCCCTTCACATATTTGGATATGGTAGTACCCACTCTGAAGGTCAATCTTACTAAAATATCAAGCTCCCACTAGCACATCCATCATATCATCCAATCTTGGAATTGGGAATTGATACTTAATTATGATTTTATTTATTGCTCTATTGTCCACACACATTCTCTAGTATCCATCCTTTTTGGGATTCAATAGTGTTGGAGTTACACATGGACTCATGTTTTATCTCACTAACCCTTTCTATATCAGATCTATCACTTTCATGTTCAACTCCTCACTCTGTATTGGGCTCATCCTATAGGCTACTTGATTTGAAAAGGGCTAATCATGGGATCAAATCAATATTATGTTGTATATCCCTCTTTGGAGGTAGCCCATCTAGTAGCTCATCTGGTACATGACATATGTGTATTCTTTTAGAACCTCGTTGTCGTAATGGGTATACCAAAATCCTTTATTCCACATTTTTAGCCATCAATACATAACACCAACCCACTAATTCCATTTCTATAACAAACTCCGTTGTAGCCAATAAGCCCTCACTATTCTCTTTTTCCTCAAAGGGTAACAAGACCAGCTTTACACCATCCTTCCAAAAAGTATAAGTATTCTTCCCTCCATCATGTGTAACCTTTATATAATATTACCAAGGCTTCCCAATAATATATGGCATGTATTCATGGATAACATCACACCACACCTCATCCTTGTATGTATTCTCAATTGAAAATTTTATTAGGTATCTTTTATCTATGGTTACCTTGTTCCCTTTCTTGAACCATGATATGTGATAAGGATACGGATGCTTCTCATATTTCAAACTTAGTTTATCAATCATCATAATTGAGACCATATTTTCACAACTATCACCATCAATTATAATTTTACATACCTTCCCTCCAGAGGTGCATCTTGTTTGAAATTTATTTGTCTGCAGCCAAGAATCACCACTGGAACCATCTTGTTTTTTATCCTTCCTCGGGACGATCATCATCCTCATTATCATGAGGATTTCACCCAAGTCTGCAATAACCTCCATTTCCTCTTCTTCTTCAGCTTCAACTAGGTTTACTCATGGTTGTTCTACTTGTCATCTATCTTTTGTAGGATAGTTCATACACTCAAAAAAAAATTTCCCTTCTTCACCACATCATAGCAAGTATAATGCCTTTGGGGCTATTCCAACCCTGTCCTCCACCATATCCTCTTCCTCTTTGAAACCCCCACCTCTTTGGTAGTTACTGCAACCTTGACCATATTCTTATTGCCCTTCTACATTAGAGGATTCACCTTTTAGGGAATAAAATCTACCTCTCCCTCTCATTGGAGATGAAAATGGTCCTCTTTTCACTCCTCTCTAAAATTACTCCTCTTGTTATTTTCTTTTGCTTTTAATGTGATTTAATAAGCATCATTAAGGCTATGGATCTCGAGCATACTCAATTCATCTTGTATGGTATAACTCAACCCATTTACATACCTTGTAGCCATTTTTCTTCAAACTCTCCTTGTTTCACCCAGATTGATAGCTTGTAAAATTCATTGGTATACTCTTCGATGTTAAGATCCTTCTATCTTAGGTTTTGAAACCTTCAAAATAGTGTCTAGGAATAATCTACAGGAAGAAACTTTTCTTTTAACTTCTTCACCATTTTATTCTAGTTCTAGATCTTACCCTTTCATTTCCTTTGTCTTTCATTTTGCAGGTGATCTAACCAAATCAATGCATGTTCGGCCAACTTAGTACATTCAAACTTAACCTTATTCTCCCTTGAAAGGGTTTTCCATTCAAACAATTTGTCCATGTGATTCAACCAGTTAATCAAATCCTTTGGTTATAACCCTCCACCATAATCAAAAACATTATTCTTAATACCTGTCATTCTTTCCCTCAAAATCTTGGATCAATCTCTGCTCGAATGGCTACTCGTTCAATGTTTCTTCATCTCTCTCATTTTCTTCTTCATTTCCTCCTTCATTCCTTAACGAAGGTAATTCTTCAATATCACTATCTAGGTCTACATCCCCATTTGCATGTCTTTATCTTAGGTAGGTAACTCCTCCTACGAGCTCAGCAACTTGTCTCTATAGCTTTTGCATATGCCTATTCATCTAGGCATAACCTTCACTGTTCCTACAAGATCCAAATCCTACTCTGATACCTATTGATGTGGATCCATTTGTAAGAGGTTGAAATTACTCCAAAAAACACACACACAATTTTGTAAAACTCCAAAAGCTTCAAAATATTTTTCTTCTCATTCATGAATCCACACTAATATTTTACAATATTACAATATTCCTTTTATTTCCCATTATCTCTAAGAAACCCTAAAATGTGAAAAAACCCTAAAACACAAACAAAATTGTAAAAAGTAAAACACCTCAAATGGACCCCAATTTTTGCGTACAAAATATGCCTTCATAAATTAAGGCATATGTTTAATCTTGGCTTATTACATAAAACAAAGAAAAATATATTAAAACTCTAAGTTTTAGACAAAACAAAAAAGGTTTGGAGCCAATTTTAGACCACTCAACAATAGAATTTCGCCCCAAAAATTCACCCAACCTTTATGAAAAAAATGGTTGTGGAATATTACTAATCAAGAACTAACACCGTGGAAAATTTCAAGACGATCCAATGGTCAAATCAAAAGTTATGGTCTCCAGAAGTTATGCTTTTGTATCAAATCACTTGGATATTTAAAGAAATAGTCAAGATATGATCCCTTTGATCATATTTTTATACATTATATTATGTAACTAAATCAATCCAACCTAATTATAATGCATAATCATTAGACAATTAACAATAGGTTAGCCCATAATATTTTGGATCCAAATCGAACACCTTTGTGCATGATATGAGAGTTCCCCATCCTATTTTTGAGACTTAATATATACAAGAAAATCATTTTTTTGAGATGCAAGGCTTTGCCAATGAATTTCTAGTAGAAATTCAAAATATAATACCCAAATTACTAGGTAATAATGCAATCTCAAGTGAACATAACTTAAGAACCTTCATTGATTCAAATGATGATTATGATATTATGGATGAGGATGTGGCGATTAATATTTTATTCATACATTGGATTAAAATGCTTATATTTGGCATAATGCTCTACCCAATGTTAGTATTTATTCTTGGTCTAATATAAAAAGATAATTTAAACTTCAATTTGGGGACAAAATTGACTTGATATTTTAATTGGTGAACTTTAAAGTATTAAAAATCATATGAATGAGTGTGTTCAATATTTTAATTTTATATTTAATAGAACTATGATGCTACTTCTTGAAAATGTCAAAACAAGTGTTGCAACATGTTTGATCAAGTATTGTGAATATTTTTATGTAGATTTTTGGTTTTACCTCAGCGATAAAGGTCCATCTAATTTGATACAATCTTATGCCATGGTGACTAGAATTGAGAATAATATTAGAGATAATGTCAAGCCTTCCAAAAGAGGTGATGTAAAAATATCCCACCAAATGAAAAACATTCACCATATAACTCATTGAGTCTTGATAATAAGCAGGAAAAAATAATGGTATCCCTGAAAAGTTGTCTTATAGAATGGCTCGTAATAAGAAGGGATTTCTCCAATGTAGACTAAGTAGCACATTAATGACAAATTGCACATTCAAGATATAGGTTCTATACATGTGAAAGGAAATAATCTATCTCAACAAGGATATAAGGCTTGAATATAAGTTCAATGAAAGAGAGATGTCAAACCCTCTTACTTTTGGTGGTGATGAAATTAACCAAATTAAATATTTATAATGGTGTGAATATTTTTTCATGCCTCATTCATCTTATTTGTTGTTGTAGATTATATGTGTCTTAAAATTGATGTTGACAAAGTGATCAAGAGAGCTTGGAATCTATCTATATGTTTGATTTCAATGATGTCTCAATTAATGTAGCACAAATTTATGAGTTATAAGTTTATTTGATTATTTGAGAGATCAAATAATTATGAAGTATAATGGTGGGAGACCATCTAATAAAGAAGTCCTTTCTATGAATAATGCTACAAATTCTCAAGTGAAGAGTAATTATAATTTAAGGAATATGAAAGATTAGCACAAAGCATATACTTCCAAAGAATCCTTAGTTGTGATAATAGAAAAGAAAAAGAATAATGATGATGAATATCCTATTTCTACTCCAAAGAAGATAAATCCATTACACCTCACCAAAGAACCAAAATTTGAGCATAAATTGAAAAGTAAAACTCCTTTTCTCACTAGGGTGATTAAGAAATCATCTATTTCTAAAAGTATTGATAAAAATAAAGGTAAAAATTTGATATTAATGCTACCATATTACCCCCTAATATTCCCTACCCAAGTAGAATGTTTGTTATATGGCTACAGTTGAGCTAGTTTTAAAATTTGAGAGTTATATTAGATATTAATGCTAACACATTTCCTCCTAATATTCCCCTACCCAAATTGTTATTCCACTTACATAGTAATCACCCTAGAAAATGATTATCAAAGGATGGAAGAGCTAGGGTTTTGGATAGAGCAGTGCAATGTGTGCAAGTGGAATCAATGGAGCAATGTGGTAAGAGTTGGCGAAGTAGTATAAAGAAGTGGTCCAACTGGATTTCCTACTAGGTCATTGTCCGCGTAACGGTGTATGGAAGGATTAATGCTTCATTCTGGTTTGCTCAAGGCTAGTTTGGTGAAAGGGATTTTTGAGGAAGCACATCGGTTTTATAGGTACCTCCTGAGCCAGATGTGAAGGCCTTCCGGCTCTCGTGAGGGATCTCAGTCATGTTTCTCTCAAGCCCTTTCTGGTGGAGGAATTAGAGTCTACGTTTGTTAGGTTTTATTCTTGTTTTCACTACACTCAGGTTGTGCCATTTGTGGAGCCCCTACCTGTTGAGGTTGTGTATATTTATGGGGTTCTTCCTACTATGGAAGATCTTAGGATGGCGATGGAGAAGATTTTGGCTCCTAATCCACCAACGGATTTGGTTTCTTCGATTCCTGTGCTTATGGGTGGTCCTCCTGAACTACCTAGTCGTGATTTGAATGACAATTCCTCATTAGTTGGAGGTTTTTTCTGGTGCTGAAGAGACTATTTTGGGGATCTTTTTCTTCATTCATTCTACCTTCTAGTCTGCATTATATCTATTGGTCAGGATTGGTGACTGAAAGGAAGCTTAACAGTGGATGTGTTCTAGTTTCTTGGTCTGATACAGGGTCTGTTGGGTTCTTATTCTTCCTTTTTAGGGCTTGGCAGTCTTGGTTTCCCAAGCACCGTAAAAGAATGCATCCATGGTTTTTTCAGGCTCCCTTTTAGTTTGACCCGATGTACACTAGCGAATGGCGTGTGCAGGTTTGTCTTATTTTGTGTTTCATGGTTTGTGGTTTTTGTTTGTTTTAGTCTCACTTTGGGCTTCATATCGAGCCTTGCTATGTGGGTGGTTATTTGTGGTTTTTCGGTAGTATGTTGTTATTAGTACGGCTTCATGGTTTTTCAGCTTGGAGGGGGTAGGGTTTACATGGCTATGTTGGGCATGTAACGGTTTGTTAGTATAGGGGTGTGGACCTGGTTTCATCTAGTTGTATTTGGTATGTGTGTTGTTTCCCTTCTAGATTGGAGGCACCTTCTTTCACTTTTGTTTGCCTCTCTTTCCCCTCATGCACGATCCTCGTTCGGGGTGGTAATGTGTGAGGGGCGTGGTGGCCTTTTTCGTGGCATTTTTGCTCGAGGGAATTATTTGGGTAGGGTGTTTTGTCCTTTATTGTTGGTATTTCATTTATACGGGTCATCTATGCATTTGGTCTTTCAATGTCTATATCTTTTGTAATGGGTGGGGTCCCGCCAACCCCTGTTCTAAGCTCTAGTCAAAAGCGTTTAATGATAAAAAAATTCCCTACCCAAGTAGAATGTTTGTTATATGGCTATTTTCTAAGATAGTTTAAAATCACACTCCCCTTGATTGAATTTATACACATTCCTAAGTATAAAAACAATGTTTCAAATTTTCTTGGTGCCCAAAATTATTCTACTTCATCCACCACTACTAAAAAAATTAAATAAGTGAATAAAGAGATAGAAGAGGCACTAAAACTCTAGTTGGGAACAACATTGTTTGAAATTAAATTGGATGTAGATCTATGTTATGTCGTTTGACTTTTTAATGGATGGTTATTACATAATTATATGTTGGATTAAGGAACCTATTGTAACATTGTGTCCCTTTTTTCATAAATGACCTCATTATAAGTATTTCCAAAGCATATGGTAGTTATGGGATGTGTGAGAGGTTTGGAGGTTCATCTTGTAACCTATCCTGGAAAGTTTCTTACAACATCCTTTTTGTTGATTTTCCTCCTAAATGGGGATCGTTTCTATCACAAATTGTAACTACCTTAATTATGGTAAGTATTTAGATGGAAATGGCACATGCCATCATTCTAATTGATAGAGATCAAGTATTACTTTTTATGAAACAAATGATGATGCGCTTGACTAAAGATCCATAAAGTGGTTTGAATGAAGTATTGTATGTTGATGTATATGTGATGAATTTTACGGGAAATACTTTTTTATTAAGAAAAAATTACTCGAGTTGTCTATAGTTTAATAATGTAGATTTTTTATTTATAGACAATGTTTACTAATAGAGCATGTTCAAAAGAAGGAGCAGGGGCTTGCTTTGTTTTGTGTTACCCACAAAGAGATTTATTTAAATTTTCACATAATATATATTTTGAATACGCAAACAATGTGGAATATTTTTAAAATTTATTGATTGGTATTAATTTGGCCTTTAAGTTTGATATCAAAGGTCTTATTTTGAAAGGATATTTAGAGATAGTTGTGTACCAAGTAAGAAATGTGTATGCCACAAATAATAACAAACTTAAATAGTATAAAAATGATGTTTTTTATTCACTAGATATTTTCAATTCTTTTAATACTATGCATGTGAAGTAGTCACTAAATGTTGTTGCAAACTATCTTCTTCTTCATGCTACCCTTTATTAAAATGAAGGGATTGCCCCCTTTGTATGTATAATGTTGAGATTTTTGTAAGGCCATCCATGTTGGAAAATGTTACTCATTGATAAGTGTTTGAAGATGCCAATCAAATTATCGGGTTTATGAAGGGCACAACTAAGTCTCGAAGATCGACTCATTAATTTAGAGCCTCTTATTGAAAAATCAAGAGGGAAAAGAAGTTCTCTTTAGTAAAATGGAGATTCAACTAAAGAAAAATAAAATCTCAAGGTGATTAGTGACATTGGAGAGAGATTTTGATATTGATGATAGGATAAAACAATTAATTATTCCAACAATGTAAGATATTGGAGAAATTAATTTGGGCTCAATTCTAATGTGCACATCAGTTTTTATTGACAATAGCATGAAGTAGCATGAAATAAAGATATTATTAATATGTTGAGGAAATATAGAGACTTAATTGATTGGTCACATGATGAATTGAAAGAATAAAGAGATTATCTCTTTTAGTATGACATCCTTTTCAGTATCTTGGTGAAAAGCCTTTTAGATAAAAACAAAGGCCTATCAATTAAATTTTAGCAAGAAAAATGGAGAGTGAGTTAAAACAATAAAGGTGGAACCATTTAGCCAATAAGATTCTCCTCATGGGTTACAAACCTTGTTCCATAGATAAATAATAATGGATATATTTGAATGTGCATGGACTTTGTAAATTTAAATAAAATGTCTATAATGACAATTATTTTTGCCCAACATGGATCACTTTTTGTAGAAGTCTAATGGATCTATATTAATGGCAATATTGGATGGTGTCTATGGATATAATCGGGTTGTCAGAGACAAGGAAGTGAAGAGAAATATAAGACAACATTTACCACTTCTTGGGGCACTTATATGTTTGTAAGGATGCATTTTAGTCGCATTAAGAATCATGAATTATGCTTTGTAATATTAATTAATGAAATCATGGTGGTTTATCTGGATGACATTACTATGTTTAGAATGTGGATATAATTTGGGAAAGGTTTTTTTGAAGTGTAGAGGGTATAGGATCTAACTCAATCTTAATAAAATGAATTTTTGGTGTGGAAAGAAAAAAACTTGCTGTCACATTGTCTCAAAGGAAGTGTTGTTATGTCCAAAACATGCCCCTAATTTGACAAGTGAAATCATGGAACCCCTTGTCCCTTCTCAATTAATTCACAATTGTACACCATAATTTGTTTTATCTAGTGCACAAACCTTTTTGAAGATTATTTGCATGACTTTCCAATAGTCACATATGCACTCCTATTAACTTATACATTTTTTTCCTTTCACATAAAGGCCCATTTTCTATTATATAAAGAACTTTTGTGTGAACTATAAAATCCAAGCATGCACACCCACATACTTGAAATATATTTCTTAAGTGTATGCCAATGCATAATTTCATTGTGTAACACTCCTTAGCTTACTCATCATCCCTTTTAATATCTATGCTCAATATATTTTAGTCCTTTCATGCTCAAAGAAACCTTCACACAATCCTATTGCACATCCATTCCAAGAATCTTGTGACACCTTTTATTCAATCTGAAAATTCCCTTGCCTAACACTTAACTTCCTAGAGCCTCATGATCACACAAGCTAGTGTACACACATTCACACTGAAAGAAATCTTTGGAGAATTTTCTAAGTACTAATGTGTGCCCTTAAACATGCATAGTCAATTGCACAAGGACTTCATGCAATAATATTAATGGATGGTTACCCATTTCCATCACATGAAAAATATCAAAATGACATGTGTGTTAACACCTCATGCGCAGTGTAATTACCTATCCCTTGTCTAACCTTTTTACACATAGTGTTAATTAATTCCCCTCTCATTTTATGTGCACATGATAACTTTTGAAGCATTGCACAAGGATGGATGAGTACGTGATAAAATGTACAAAGATATAAAATAAAAACAATCGAAGCCATTGTGGATCAAGTTTAAATAATACCCCTCCAAGGAAGAATTCAACATTGCACAAGGCTAAATGTGTGCACTCAAGGAGATGGCCTAAATTCACACCCACTATGCATAACCAAGCACACACTATCATGCAACACACAACAAAGGATGCATTAAACGATAAAATGTAAAGTATGCCAAATAAAAAATAAGATTGCCCACAAATCAAAACACCATAATCAATTTTTGTCAAATTATTAGGATATTTGGCTAAGTGCATGTACATGTTTTGTCAAAGGTTAATAATCGACTTAAATAAATAATTTGACTTATGCGGCCATACACGCCACCCTACATTAGAGTCTAGAATTATGAGAAGATCATATCCATGATTATTCTTAAGCCTATCAACATTTAAAGAAGATATTCTCCCTTACAAGGGATATTCTAACATGTCGTGCACTTCTAAAATGCCAAATTAGCATTTAATCTTATTGAACTATGTATCTATAATGTAATTAATTTTTCAATTATAACCTATAACATAGCCTACTTCCATTAATGATTTTAAAAATGTTCATCACTTGGTTTTTCCTATAAATACCTAGACCAAACTATTTCTAAAGGTCATGGAATTTGGAAGAACACTAAGAGGGGGTGAATCAGTGTTCAATTCAAAGTTTGTTTGAAAATTCAACCTTCAATCAGATGCTTAAGTTATGTAATAACACAAATCAAATGAAATAATGATCACACACAAGAGAGAGACAAGATTTTTAAGTGGGAAACCCAAATGGGAAAAAACCCACTGAACCAAAGGACTAATTTCTCAATGGTTACAATATTGTTGAGCTACAACTCAATCGATGAAGCTACAACTTCATATCAAGATACAACTTGATGATAAGCAAGCTACCACTTGCAAGAAATCTACAACTTTCTGATTATACTAAGCTACAACTCAGTGATTTCATAAATTTGATCACACACTTCAATTTTGGTTTCTAAACAATTGATTGTGACCCTAAATTTGCTCACCAACTTTCTTGTTCCACCTGAAATTTCATCAGTTCATCAATGCATTACACACTTTTCACTCCTTTCTGGCCTCTTTAAGCATTCAATATCTCTCAAACCAAGTAATATCACCTTCTTCACTATTCAATATCATTCAACACTATCGACATTCAGCAATATGTACTTTTCAAGTAATATTTTAGACACATTTTTAAAGCATATTCTCTCTCTTTAGTACCTTTTGCTCAAGATCTCTTACTCACTCTTCATTCACCTACACTTCATCTACTTAAATCTCTATTTTGTTCATTGTTTTCAGCAGATCACTTGTTTCACACTCTTATTTCATGTATCTACAAAAAAACTAAACAATGGTATATGCCTTTTTACATTCTTAATCTCCCAAGACTTTCTCCAACATTCAACTATATTGCTCAAGATTTCTCACTTGGGAATAATATTTTCAAATTCTATACATTTTATTTCATACCTTTTGGACCTTACATATTGTTTGAACAAGACAAGTCCATTCATATTCTTGTCTCTTTCTCAAGAATGGTTCGAGCTAGATGAGGCACTTACAAGCTTGTAACTAAAAAAACCTTTTAGCTTATTCTTCACTTCAAACAAGGAACCAAGATTTATGATTCATGACTTTTGATTTCATGGCTTCACTATGAGGAAACAATCAAAGTTAGGAAGCTCAACCACTCTAACCCTGTTTTGAACATCAAAACTAGAATTAAGTCAACACCGCTAAGTACAGTTCGAGCACTAGAAACACATTTCATTCAAGCTCCTTTGATGTCAAGAGGATCATACATCATTGTTGCAAAGGTATTTGAATGAAAAGAGCATTCATTATCTACTCAAAGATAGACAACGAGAAAATTGGATCTCATTTACATCACTTTGTCACAAGACAAAAAGTGTGTAACATTCAAACCAATTTAAAAGCAAGGTTTTTTCAACTTCCTTGAATACTTTGGTGTTAAGTAACTAATGGTAGAGATCTCCAAAACTAAAAAGGATTTTAATTTGGAAAAACATTATTTTCTGCGCACTTGGCACGATTATGCACAAATATTGTCATAAAATTCTTCCTAAATTTGAAATGAAAAGGTTTAAATTATTTTTGTAGAATCTTTGTGACCATCCATAGAGATACCTTCAAAAAATTTGGAATTTTCATTAGTTAAATTTGTGTTTCGAGCATTTTCCTTCTCCAAACCCTAGATAGCAGAGGATTTCACAAATTTTTCAAGACCAAAGGGCTAAAAAGTGAATTCATTGATCATTTTCGATGAAATTCAAAAAAACTTTTTGAAAAATTATGTATAAATTTTTCAACTTTCCCAAACCTCATTTCATCTTCAAAACCAAAATCATTCCCATCTATACACATTTTGATAATGAAGAATATAATAAAGATGGTGATAATGCTTTTTTGTGGTACAATAGTCTAATAGAAATTATTGCATAGCTTAGATGGACTCACTAAATTATCATACACCCCATAGTAAATCAAATGAGTACCTCCATACCAAAATCTCAGCAAAGCATTTGTCAAACTTCCGAACATGTGCAACATAGGATTGTTGGCGTCATATCTACAACTAGCTTCATAACTTCATTATAGCCTTATACATAGCTTCAAACACCTTGATACCATGTCTTGTAAGTGTGGAACATATCACAACCTTCAGTTCTCTTAAAATCATGAGCTTGAGAAGTGAGGTTCATATCTTGCAACTCAAAGGGTGCTCTTTATGAGTTTGGCATAGGAGGCAAAACATTTGAAAAAAAAAAGGAAATTTTGATTCACATTTTATCCTACTTAGCACAAAATTGATCATTTATCCTCCACAGAGATACCTAGAAGAGATATTAAACTCCTTTTTGCAAGTTAAACTATTGATTCAATAATAATCAACTTCAGACACTATCATTTCCCACAACACACACTGTAGACACAAATCTTCTTACATACCCCGAGAAACCTTGTACTTGAACCTACTTAGAATGAAGAACATTGAAAACACATAGATCATGAAGAAATCATTATCAGACCATAAAAATAGTTAAATTTTCTCATCCAAGTGATTTGGATATAAGAAGACTATTTTTTTCTACCACCACTTCAAGAAGGTGCTTGGGAGAGAGAGAAACTGGCTAGAAAAATAATCATAACTTCTCTATTACTTGTCCAAACTCCCTCAAAAATTTTGAAATCACCCAGGCTTGGAATTATATTCAAAATTTCCTTCTATGAATTATCTGAAGAATTGTTCATTTTTTTTGGATGCTAAGAAGACAAGGTGCTTAAATTTGCATTCCTTAAGAAACCAGTTTTAGAAAAATTACATAACTTCCACACACCTCTTCAAAACTTGATGAAATTTGACATGAAACACTAAAATACACCCCTCTACACACTCCATAGGTTTTTTAGCCATGAATTTTATTTTACATCTTAGATCTATCTCATTTACCTCAAACTTCACTACTAGTCCTCAAAGGCAATTTTGGTGAACTTTTAAATTTTCCCTCCAGGAGCTGAAATAATCCTTATTATTACTCATACATGCACTAGAAAATGTCGCTAGAATCCTCCCATGCTTACATATCCTTTTCATGACTTGTATTAATCTTTCACAACTCATTAGGCTCTAGAACTAGACCTAAATGAGCTAGTTTCAACTGATACTTCCAAAATATGACTTGAAACTCAATCCAAGAGCTCTTTCCCATGATTAAACCATCATATATGACTTGTAGAAACATATTATATAAGCATACCAACTAACTAGCACTACCTTAGTGGAAACAAGAACTTCACTAGTTAAGCATCTAAGCACTCTGAGACCACCCTAAACCATCCTGAAAGCTCAAAGAACCAACTTGAGACCATTGTACATCACTGATAGACACCTATCTACATGAAATTTCACTCCTCCTTTTCCATCAATGTCATGTGACATCAATGAAAACACCAACCAATGTGCAACAGGTTCAACAATCTCCCCTTTGTCATTGATGACAACAAGCTCAAAAACTTTGATGGCAAACCAATGCACCAACACCTTCAGATATGCAAGCCAATGAATCATTTTTTCTAACACACACTCTCTCCCCCTTTGACATATATGAAAAGGTGCACACACATAACAACATGAGTAGCATGAAAAAAAATGATAAAGCATTTCTTACCCTAGAAAGATGTTTCTCTTTTGCTTGATAAACTCAATCGCTGGAATCCCTTCTTCATTTAACACCTACAATACTCCTCTTGAGCTTAGTCCTTTGAATATTCATCCTTTTCACTTTCTACTAATTCCTTTTATAGACTTCTTTACTTGTGCCTTGGGTTAGAGAACAAAATCCCCCTATTTAGACTCAACCTGAGCCTTCTTGGAGAAACTTTGGCACTTGAGCTGCTCCCCTATCATTCTAAGATATTTAGTGACTATTAGGGTTGATCTTACCCCAATTTATGCCTTAACTATTCAAAACTTTCTCTAGGAAAATGTTTAGTCATTATATCAGCCACTTCTTCTTTTGTAGACACATGTTCAAGCCTAATTATTTGCTCATTGACTTGTTCCTCTCATAAAATGATATTTGATGGGTATATGTTTTGTCTTAGAATGCAACACTAGATTCTTTGAGACACTTATAGCACTTGTGCTATCACAATATAGAGGAATATGACCTTCACTTTCAATTTTTAGTCTTCAAGAGTTTGCTTCATCCACATCACTTGTGTACAACAAATGGTTATTGCAACATACTCAGCTTCACAAGTAGAAAGAGCTACAAGAGATTGATTTTTACTCAACCATGAAACAAGGCACTTACCTATAAAGAAGGCTCCACCAGTTGTGATTTTTCTATCATCTATGATGCCTGCCCAATCAAGCATCTATGAAAGCTTTGATATGAAATTCATTACATTTTGGATACAAAGACCATAGTCCAATGTCCCCATGAGATACTTGAAGATTATTTTTTGACTGCTTGGAGATGAACTTCCCTTGGGTCTTCTTGAAATCTTCTAACCAAACCAATTTCCTGCATGATATCAGGTCTAGATGTTGTTGAATATAGAAGGTTTCCTATCATGGATCTATATAGGGTCTGATTTACCTTTGGTGAGCTATCTTCCTTGTTGATTTTACATCCTACACTCATGGGAGTGCTTATTGGTTTATAATCTTGCATCTGGAATATTTTGAGCATTTCTTTGATGTACTTTGTTTGTGAGATAAAGATTCCTTCCTTGTCTTGAAGAATTTGCAGCCCTAAGAAGAATGAGAGTTCACCTAACATTGACATTTCAAACTCCTTTTTCATTACCTCTAAAAAACCATGTGACATACTCTCATTATTGCTCCCAAAATGATGTCATCCACATAGACAACAACAATCAATAGGTGTTCTTCTTCTTCTTTTTATGTACAAATTGCTATCAACTACACATTTTATGAATCCTTTCTCAATAAAGTACTTGTCTAACCTATTATACTAGGCCTAGGTGCTTTTTTAAGCCCATAAAGAGCCTTCTTCAGCCTGCACACATAATCCATGTCCTCAGTAAGAGAGAAACCATCTGGTTGTTCAATGTAAACCTCCTCATTCAAGTGCACATTGAGAAATGTTTATTTTACATCCATTTGATATACTTTGAAGCCTTTATGAGTTGCATATGCTAAGAAGATCCTAATGGCTTCCATCCTAGCCATAGGAGAAAATGTCTCATCAAAATCTACTCCTTCCACCTAAGCATATCCTTTACAAACCAACCTTTCCTTATTTCTAGTAACTTCACCTTTTTCATTCAATTTGTTTCTAAACACCCACTTGGTTCCAATAATGTTTTTGTCCTTTGGTCTAGGTACAAGCTCCCATGTTTCATTCTTTTCAATTTGGTCCAGCTCTTCATTCATTGCTTTCACCCAATTTTGATCCTTACTAGCCTCCATGACATTCTTTGGTTCTATTTTGGATAAGAGAGCAATATTTTCTTGATTTTGAGCAATTTTCAGCCTTCTTCTTGTTTGGATGTTACTTCTTTGTTTCCTATGATTTGACTTAGGAGGATGGTCTCTTTTAACCTTCCTTGAAGGTTGCCTTAGTATCAGTCTCTCTTCTTCTTCATCTTCTTCTTCATGTTCAACTTTTGAAATTTCTTCATCATCCTAATTTGCAAACAACTTGTGGAGTCTCTTTGGGCTGAGTTATGACCTTCTTTGGATAGGATTCATCAATTGTGACATTAGTACTCTCAACTATCTTTTGTTGGCTCTTATTGTAGCATCTATATGCTAAACTAATAGCTGAGTAGCCTAAAAAGATACCTTCATCACACCTTGAATCAAACTTACCCAAATTTTCATCATCTCTCTTGATGTAGCACTTGCTTCCAAATACTCTAAGGTGCTTCACACACTTGTAGGTATTCCTTTCCAAAGCTCATATGGTGTCTTATTATGATTAACTCTGATTTGAGCTCTATTTAAAATATATACTATTGTACCCATTGCTTCTCTCCAAAGTATCCATTAGGAAATTTTGATTCATTAAGCATAGTTCTAGCCATTTCATGTACAATTCTATTCTTTCTTTCTACTACCCCATTTTGTTGAGGTGTCCTTGCAGCTGAGAATTGTCTTCTTATTCCATGAGTCTCAAAAATTCATCAAATTCATCTGACCAAAACTCTCCTCCTCTGTCAAACCTTAAACTCTTTATTTTGACATTATTTTCATTTTCCACTAGTGCTTTGAATGCTTTAAATCTTTCCAATGCCTCTGAATTTTCTTTGAGGAAGGAAACCCATGTCATCCTTGTGAAATCATCAATAAACAACATGAAATAGCTATCTCCTTATATGCTTTTTTGGTTGGTCCTACAAGATCAGTGTGTATGTTCTCCCATGAAGACATGCTTTATAACTTATTATTAGTAGTTTTGAAGGCATGCTTTATTAGGCATGTTTTTTATCTTACACATGTTCCACATATGGAGCTAATTCGAACAAGATTATCAAAATTTAGGTGTCCCAATCTTCTGTGCCAAAGCCAACTCTCATCCACTTTACTAGTGAAGCACTTTTCTTTGTTTACCTCCTTTAAAACATACATATTATTTTTGGTTCTCTTTGATTTTCCAACCACATTACCTGATTTTTATTTCTTTATGTTGCATCTCTTATCATGAAATAATATTGTATATCCTATTACACATTTGAATGACACTCAAAAGATTATGATTCAATCCCTCAACATATAACACATTTTCAGTGATAGTTTTTCCATTTTCAAGACTTAGCTTACCTTTTCCCACAATATTAGCTGAGGTATTATCTCCAAATATCACTATACTAGAATCATTTTCCTCTAGAGATATAAACTTACTTTTGTTTCTTGTCATGTGGCTAGAACACCCACTATCAATATACCACTCCATGTCTTCACTTTGAGAATGAAAGGCAATTTGGGATATCAATCCTTGTTCCTTTGATTTGTAGGATCTGATTTAACCATGTAAACCTTCTTTTCTAATTTGGAGGTCTTTGATAACAAAATTTGGCTATATGTCCATACTTTTTGGTAGTTGTAACAAATCAGCTCATCCTTGCTTCTCAAATGATAAAAGTTAAGATGTCTACCATGACCTTTAGCATGCATTCTACATTTTGAGGCTTTGTGACCAAATTCATTACATGAAAAACAATATCCATAAAATGAATGAGCATACCTCATAGCATGATGTTGTTTTCTTGAATGATATCTCTTCCTAAAATCAGCTCTCTTAGCTTTAGGAGGTTCTTGAGTTGTCTTGGTCATCTTCTTGCCTATTGATTTATCATCCTCATTATTCTCCTCAAATCCTAGACCAAATTTGTTATTGACATCTCTTTTCTTGCCTAGAAGGTCAACTAGATCAGTTGTGCTCTTTTCAAACTTGTGATAGGTCTTCAATTTGGTGGAGGTATGATCCAATTGAGTTTGCAGCAGCTCCATTTCAGATTTGAGCTTTAGGTGCTCTTCTTCCTTGATTTTGAAGGATTATTCAATCAACTTTATTTGTGCCTAAAATTCCTTGACCATATCTTCATGTTCTTGGGCTTATTTGTTTTGTTTCTCCTCAAGAAGACTGATTTTTCCTTCATACTCTTTCACCATCAATTTCAGTTTTTGATTCCTCTTTCTTTGATGTTTCAACTCTTTTAAAGCATTGATTAATTCAGCCTCAAGGTTAACCTCGCCTCTTCTTCATCTAAAATTTCATATTCAGTATGAATTTTCCTTTTGAATTACTTGCAACAAATACTTCCACATCCATGAACAATGTTTTAGTTTTTGTCCCTTCATCATCACTCTTAGAGCTGCTGGAATCACTTGACTGAGAAGAACTTGAACCTTCTTGTGTGTAGAAATTCTTCTTGTTTTTGAAGTATTTCTTTTTGCCCCCTTGTTTCTTGAATTCATTATTTTTCCTTTGAGAGGATTCTTCATCATCTTGATCCCCCTTGTGTTTGTTAGGACATTTTGAAGAAAAATGACCAACTTGGCCACATCTGAAGCATTTAAATGTGACTTTCCTTTGAACTTACCGAGCCTCTTTTCAGACTTTCTTCAAAATAAGGCTTACATCTTCTTGTAGTCTTGTTTTCTATACTCAAGGTATAGGCACACTAACACTTCATTCAGTTAGATCTGAATGTTTTCCCGAAGTGCGTAGCCTACCAGGTCCCTCCTTTACACTATCTTGTCAAGATGTTAGCATGCATGTTCAGTATTACCATTATCAAGCATACGTTCAAATGTAGATCTTCACAAACATCATAATGAAACACGTGTAATAAGGAAGTATAACATATCAAACCATTAATAATATCATTAGCACCATGTGACAACCATACTCGAGATACGGTAATTACCAGAATCCATCCACAATTATCCATTCATAACCAAAATAATTTACATAGCAGAAGTTGAATACATAACAATAGTCACCAAATAGAGTCATGCGCACTAGAACATCATAGCAGCATAACTCTTTTACGTCACGGGTTTCTACATGGTGTCCAAAACTATGAGGATCAAGTATTATAAATAGGGGTGGGGACTTGCCCTTCACCGCTCATGCATCTCAAAATAGACTACATCCTTAAAATAACCATGCGTATATACATGTTATCATCCAATTTTGACTTCGCAAGATCAATTAAAAAAATAAAAATGGAAATTTTGAAATTTTTCAAAAGTGTTACTTTGCATGGTTTATCACCCTCATGACGACCATCTCCTTTTTGTGATCGTTTCGGTCTTCGTTTCGTCCTTTTCGGGTGAGAACTCCTCCCGCCAAGCTTTAAATTGCATTAAAGTACATTAAATTAATTAATTGCTCTTTGTTTGATAAAATTAATGTTTAAATAACTTGGGAGTATTTAATTAAATAAATATTAATTGAAAAATTCATTTGACAAATTTTTATTAGATTGGGGAAGTAAGCTTATGCTTCCAACTGCCGGGAATGCCAATTTGGCTTCCCGAACCCGGATTTCCCCTTTCCTAGCAATCTTCTTTTAATTTCCCGCTTGTGGGATTTTCTCCACCATTTGCCAAATTATGGATTGGCTAATGGGCAAGAAATCTCCCAATTTCCCACATGGGGAAATTACACGGAGACTGCCATTCCCATTGGCAATTGGCCGTTGCTTTCCCCATTTCCCCGGCACTTAATTCCACTACCCGAGAAGAAGGGAAGTTGGTTTAGGCTTCATAAATTCCTCTGTCGGACTCGGTGGAAAGAGTCGTATGAAGCTTCTCACTTCTTCTTCTAAGAACATAATATTTTATCACATCCCACAATATTGTGAACGCCATTGTGAAGCAAGAAGAAGAGAACATATGATTTGCAAAGGATAAAGAGGTGGAACAGTCCAAAAATTGAAAACAACAAAGAAGCCACCACGCATGGATTAAATTTCATGCATTTTGCTCTTATGTTTGTTTTTTTGCAGCAAGAAATCTCCACACACTCACCAGATCTATCCACATAGCATGAAGGAGGAATCCACGCATGACGAGAGGGAGAGGACAGTCCAAGAACATAAAGATTTGTGCAATAAAGTTTAAGTATCCACGCATTCCTCTTGGCAGTCCCATGTCAATCCAAACGAGAACCCACTAAGGAGAGAGAAGCATTAAAGAACAAGAGATCACCATGCAACCAAGGAGGACAGTTTCCCACATATGAAGAAGAAATTCCACGTGCCCAGCTAAGTAAGGAGGGGACAGTTTTAAAAACCCTCACATCGGCCAAAGAGAAGAGGATGTTTCCATCACGCAATGCCCATGCGCCTGAAGGAGGAATCCACGCAGGAGTTTGATAGCAAAATACTCATGCAAGAACAGTCCAAGACCACGTGGAAAAGGAGAAAGGAAGTTGGAAAATTTTTAAAAGAGGGTCTTTAAATTCCAACACATTTTCCAAGGAAGCAGCACACACCAAGAACAAAAGATCTCTACGCATGTACCAAAGAAAACAATAAATTTTGCAAAGAAGAACATTAAATATTTCATATTTCCGCCACAAGGAATCACGCGTTCTCAGGAGGATTCATGCATTGACCTATAGATCACAATGAAGAAGTAAAAATCAAATATCGGGATATTAAAATCAGTGATTTTGTTTATTTTAAATTAAAAATAAATAAATAATCGTCACCGGAATCAGAAATTGTAACCTAATCAAGTTATTGTCATTATTATTATTATTATTATTAAATAATAATAATAATATTATAACGGAAAATATTTTTCTTACATCAACGGGGTTTCAGAGACTGAGACCCGGCCCCATTTGCGTTGTCTTGCGTGCTTGAGTCATTCTTCTGTAAAATTCATAATGGCTGAAAAATCCAAATCTATGGGGAGATCGAGGAAGCCAATGGAGAAATCTAACAAATCCACCCTGAAGTATGAATTCCAAGGAATGATCCCTCCTAGTTCCATTAATTCAGCATATGAAAACATCATTGATACAAATCTAGGTCACATCAATGTGCAGCAATTCTACGAGCGGGTGAAAACTCAAGGCAAAACCATTTTCTCATGTAGACTCTACGATAGTGGTCTACCCCAAGCGGAAATGACATTTCATGTCTCGGTGCGAGTGTGTCGGAATTGGTTATTGCTTGCACAGAGCATTATGATCCACGAGAAACGAGGAATTTTTAAAGATAATCGCGAGCCTTTCCTCTTAATCACACCATAACACATTGAGGATTTACTCGCATACCCGACTTTCCTGAGAATGTGGATATCACTCACCAATCAGACAAGAATTCTGGGATGAACAACCCTTGAGATGGAGCAAGATGGTTAATAACAACCTGGTTAGTAATCAAGAGACCTCTAATTGATAGGCTTCCCAAAGAATTGTACCGTGTTGAGTTCGTGGAAGAAACCAGGGACATGATTACTCTCCTAAGTTGATTTTTTGGTCTAACTTCTGCTAGGATTTTCCACGCATGGATGTATCAGTTTATCTATATCATCCTAACCAAGAAAGAGTTTTTGGATTGGGCCACCATCATCAATAACACCCTTCACAAACAATTGATAGAAGTTAAGATGACTGGATGCTTCTACATAACATCATATTTGACTTATGCGGTAGCAAGAAGAAAGCTATTTTGGGACTTGAAACGAGAGGAGTCATGGGGCCATCGAACAGTGTTTTTCATTATTACCCTCAACTCAGTTTCAAAAATAGTTCTCACCATTTTAGAAGAGTCAATGATGCATTCACCTTCCATGTGATCTAGAACCTGAATTGGAATACTGAGGAAAGGTTTTCTAAAGAAGCCATGAGTGTCATTTCCCAATGGGGAACCTAGTTTATTCAATTTTCATCTTTTTCCTACATTCACGTGAGTGGCTTTGCTGGTACCCCGTGGAAACTTCCTAAGTATGTCAGTGACAGATGGGCATTAATGGAGCTGGCGTGACAATTATTCCAAGTTCACTGCCTTCTTAGTGACAAGCACTGTTTAGGAATTCATTTCCCAATCCAAATTGGGGAATACCAATGTCCAAATCTTTTCAGTGCGCAACTCATGGAAAAAGAGTTCACTCTCATAACTATCCATCCATATGTGAAGAGAGCCCAGTTTGATATTAATGGATATATGCAAAAGATTATGGGAGCAAAGTACCAACATAATCCTACCATGGAAGATTTTTGGGCTGCTTGTTCGGATGAACATGAGGTAAGAAGACGGGAGTACTCTCACCTAACACTTGCTCAGATCAAGGTTTTCGCATCAAGAGTCCTCCCGATTCATTCATAAATGATGATGAGGATGTCATCAATCCCTCATATGATGTCATTGCCTTTACCCCATTGCCTCGAATCGACTGGACCAAAAGAGATGAATTTTCTCTTGATGGCAAGAACCAACCAATTATTGAAAGAAGCATATCTTGGTATGACAGAGAACTTACCAAATTGTAATCAATTCCAGATCACATTTTGGGATCACAAAAATTACCAATACGAAGGGGCCTCCATTTGACCAAAGTCTCTTCTCGATCAACCTCATTACCATCCAATCATACACAACAAGAAAGAAAGGAGTGGTTGCCAAAATCCACTTCGCCAAGTAACGTGTCACAAGGAGAAAGATCTAAAGATCCTAACCCCGAAGAAGGAAGAGAGTGTGTGTCCGAATTTTCTACCTTGAGTAGAGATTCTTCTACCCACATCATTAATAGTGCTTAGAAGCTAGTAGCAAATGATCCTCAGCCATGCTTCAAACAAGCATCCACTCAGGTGCAAGTAATTCAAATATCAAACACTTCGGAGCATGTGGTTCATGAAGGGATTTCCCAAAATCTCTCGAATAATCAAGAAGTGGATATTAAGGTTGTTTCTCCTCAAATCGAAGTTGTAGGTAGGATTCAAGCAGGATCTCATGATGTTAGGAATAATGAGAATATTGATTCAAGCTCTAGGATTTTGTATGCTGAAATAGTGAATGATACTCCTTCCTGGGTTGATTCCGAAGTGAAGAAAAGGAAGAGAGTTGTCAAGCCAATTGACATTGATTTTGATGCCCTTTTCAAAATTTCGAATGACATCATTCCTAAGAAGCCTAAGGTGCTTTCTCGAATAACGGTGGATAATGATGGAAATAAAATTTGCAGACCTTGCCATTCCACAAGTGGATAAAGAGCACGATGCTATGACACCTGTCGACTATGAAGTTTCCAGACTTGGACTTGGAAGATGTACATTAGAAAGTGACATGGTGATGGCTCGAGATTCAATTGATATCATGCTAAAAAGACTTGAGAAATACAAGTCTCAAACCTCTCAGCTCAAGGCCGAAAAGAATCAATTAGTGGAATATGTTCAACATTTGATAAATCCCATATCATCCACTTTCCCGGTACCTGATGCAGTGGCTGCCCCATTTGAGGATACGCTCAATTTGTCAAAAGAAATAAACACATTGGGCCATGTCACTAAAACTTGGCTTTTAGAGATTCTCGTTTTAGGCCAGGGGACGATCAAGACCGTGGTTAAGCTTCATGAAGATGTCAATGCGTATCTTGATCCAATTCTTTCTTTCAAAGAAACTTTTGTTTCTACTATATCAAATTTGGATGAGATATTGCCCAATTTATAGGAGATGACAAGTATGGAATCTTCAGTTTTAGCTATTGAAGGAATTCTCGAATTTGAACATCGAGGGACACGTTTTCTTTGGTGTCTGCATCTCAAATCAATAAAAATGCTTCTCGAGGATTCTATGATCCATTATGAAAGCATGTGCAATGAAGCCTTCACTTCACTCTCCTTGATTCAAGAATTCATGGCTGAGATTCCTTGTAACCTCGTAAATGAGCATAATCAAAGGTGTTCATCGGAGCAGGTGGAAGAGAAATTTTCACAACTATTTAAGGACATGTACACTCCTGCCAAAAATTTCTCGTCAGTTTCAATGGAGCGGTGCATCAAATTAAAGAACTTATTTGAGAACGCTCAATCCAAAATTGTTAATTTAAATGATATGCCAAGTAGAATTCTTGAATTGCAGGTATTTTGTGAGGCTATTCTTCAACCAAGTGAACCTCCGGAAGAAGAAAAGATGTTTGAAATTTTGGGAAGGTTTAGATCCTTTCAACTGGAAAAAGTGGCAGATCCTAATTTCACCGGCGGTTCAGGGAGTTGATTTTCTTAGTATCTAATGAAGTGGGAGAGTCCATTTCTCATACGCTTGAGATAGGCGGACTCCATTTCAATGGATAAGGTGCTGATTATTATTGTATATTTTAAAAGGTATTGTTATTTGTTTTCAGGAAACTATGGATATTTTAAGTAATTTCTAGTTTTGAGTTGTCTTTAATAAAGTTGTTGAAAAAGTCAAAGGTCACTTAAATGCCTTATTTAATGATCATGTAAAACCCTAACTACTTTGTAACCAACTTTTGGGTTATAAAAGGAAGTGAGGGGCTCATTTGTAAAGGGTGACTTTGAGAGAGAAGAAGAAATAATTTTGTGTGCAAGCTTTGTTTCAGGAAGAAACTTTGTGTTCTTTTGTGAAAACATTTTGGAGTTAATGAAATACGAACTTTGTGTCTCATTCATTGTCTCTTGTAACATTTGATGTTCTTATGTTCATTAGATGTTAGGTGTTTGAATCTTGCATGCAAATATTATCTTTGATCTTATTGTCAATGTTATTAATCGGTTGTTCTAGTTCACAGTGATCAAGCTCTGATTATCTACTTGCTCATGTGTGTTCCCTTTTACACGTTCTTGTTTGGCTAACTCAAACTCCGTTTTATTTGTGTTAGTTATTCATATTTCTTCTTCGTGCAATATTAGGCTTTGTGTTTACCTAATTCTTGCATGTTCTTTCAGTTCATTCCATTTCACTCCTTTCCTTCATCCCATTCCATCTCCCTCATTCACTTTTCTTTCCATTGATGTTCCAAAACACCCCCCACATACAATTTTGAATGTATAGATGTAAATACAGTTTTGGTTTTCAATAAAGGTAGCCTCACCTTCATTGAGGAGGGACTTCGTTCCCACACTATTGCATGTCATTTGCATGTGTGAAAATCCATATGCTAACAATACAAAAGCAACTAGAATGCATGCATGCTTTCATATCACCTAATAATATGTTAAATCTATAAATCAATTCTTTTAATGATATTATTTACTCAAACTATGCACGACCTTTGATATTCACATGATGTGCATTATTTCCCAAAATAGATGTTCCTTTATCTTCAAGTTTTCATGATTTCTTATAAATTTGGAACGTTGTTTTAACGCCACTCAATCCCGGCATTGTCTATTTTTAGTCCATGGCTCCAAAATTGGCTAATTCTAGGATAGTTCATGTTTGGTCGTGAGCCTTCATGTATCATCTCTTCTATCCTATGTGCCTCCCTTTGTGCCTACCTCACGCACGCCTTACATCCTCATGCATGACATTTACTTAGTCAAAATGGGTCGTTAAACATTACCCCACATTAAATTGGATTGTTGTCATTGGCAATATCTTAGTCATCATAAACATAGATGATCACCAATGAGAATTCAATGCCCAAAAATATTCATCTTTCCTATCTCAAAATCAGATTAGGTCGAAGGAAATTTGGTGGAAGAGTTCGGAAACTCATCATCTATTTCACTCTCAACTTTCTTCCATTCCTCAAGCTCTACTAATGCTTTCTCGAGTGCCGCATCTACAACCCCGGCACTTGGTCGACACCAACTCTTCCACCTTACTCTTGAGCTCCTGAATGACCACAGTCAATTCCGCACACACTCCCTTAATCATGTCCATGTGGTCCAACACCATATTCAAACTGACCTATCTCAAGCTCTAACTTGTCCTTTTTGGCCTTAATCACTTCTTTCTATTTTGTTTCCTCAGCCATAACTTAGGTGCACTCAATTTTATTTAT
Source organism: Taxus wallichiana var. yunnanensis (assembly GCA_018340775.1). Lineage (NCBI taxonomy): Eukaryota > Viridiplantae > Streptophyta > Pinopsida > Cupressales > Taxaceae > Taxus > Taxus wallichiana. The sequence goes on along the minus strand of CM031242.1, from coordinate 494,792,683 downwards.
GGGTGTCTTCTCCTAGATAGTTTTGAGCACTGCTTCTTCATCAATCACATGTGCATCAAGAATTGGTTCACACATTTGACATATGTTAAAGGCTATATCAGATTTATTGTTGGACCTTTGTCATTTTTCATATATGTTGTCATTGATGTCAAGTTGTATTGATGGAAAAATTATTTGATGTCAAGTGGCATTGATGGAAAAAGGATCAATTGGTAAAGTGAGAAAGTGAGAAAGATGAAGGTTGATTGGTAGTGTCAACTCACAGAGGCTTCAAGATGGTCAAGGATAAGTTCTAAGGGACTTAATCAGCTTTCGTGCAAGCTGCGGACATAAGAAAGTAGTCATTTGGAGTCTGCAAGATGTCACGAAACTCTAGAAGAAGCCAAGGAAGCTTAGTGAAGGTTGTGGATAAGAAAGATGAAGCCAAAAATGTGAAGGAAGAGCCACGCAAGCAAGGATGGACTAAAGGAAAACTGCATAAGTAAGGGAAGTTTAGAGGAAGTTGCAAAGAACTAGAAAAGCCACAGAGAACTATAAAAGATGCAAAGGACTACGAGTTAGCCATGGAAAACTATAGAAGCCACACATAAAAGAAAATAGTTGCGGACATGGGACAAATCTGCGGGAAGGCAACGGACAAGGAGGAAAGCCGCATAACATTATAAAAGCCATGACAAGAAAATAAAAGATGTGAATAACTAAAAAGCCACCAAGAGAGGAGAAAAGATGTAGATCAAAGAAAAATTCCATGATACAAAGGAAAATGTCAAAGAAGCTTATAAAAGTCACAGATTGAGCAAATATGAACTTGACAGGCTCGAGGACAATCAAATGGAGTTAAACATGGACAAGTGAGATTTTTTTCCAAAATTGATGGTGATTTGATTGTCTAGTGATTGTGGCTGAGCATATGACTTGAGCTCCATGAAGAATGAAGAAATATATAGTTCTAGCTATCTACATTTAATGCTCATTGAATTTTTGGAAATACAGTTGCAGTTCTCTATGGGGTTCCTGATTTCAAGGAAGAATTAAATATCAAAGAAAAAATGGCTCACTCATCTTGATCACATTGGAAATCATAGAAAGATGAGAAATCTATTTTTAGGTATTGAATAATAAATATTTTCTGGTGAGTGCATAGAAAAAGGTGAAATCAAGCCAAATATAGCAAGAGCAAAATCTGGAGTTTGTTGTATTTATTTAATGAACCATATTTTTAGGCGAAAAAGTAGGAAAGGGTGAACAAATCTCTAATCAAAGATATGGAATGGGTTGATGGTCAATAAAGATACAACTCAAAGCTAATTGTGATGTTGCTCATTAATGAAATAATACATTGGAGGAGTGATTGAAGAAGAAGTTTCTCAAGTGATAAGATGATGCATTGAAGCTGAGAGAGATACAGAAAGAAAAGAGAGAGGAAGGATCGAAGAAGATAGATGAAGTAAACAAGATATATCCGGTGAAAATCAGTGTGGCAGATCGATTGAGCAAGAAGAGTTTGAATTAGATGAGCAAAAGAGAGTGAAAGAGAGAACACAGACAAATACAAAAAGTGATCATAATCTATTGTGTAAGCAATGTTTATAACTAGATGATCAAAAAATGTATGTAAAATAAGTCTAAGTTGTAGCTTAGCATTTTTGGGGTTGTAGCCTCCTTGTGGGTGGCTACCTACAAAAGATCATTTGTAGCTGTTTAAATTAGGGGTTGGTACTCCTTGAAAGTTCATTCTTACTAAAATTCATTGAGTGGGTGCTCAGAAAATCTTCGAGTGGGTGCTTGAAGTTGTGAAGTGGGTGCTTCACAGGTTGAGTGGGTGCTCAACCAAAACCATTGTAAGCTTTGGAATTGGTGTTCCTAATAAAGCCTTGGTTTCAAGTGGGTTTTTCTCCGAAAGGGTTTCCCACTATAAATTATGTGTTCAACATTTTTCTGTTTGATATATGTTTGAAAAAATGCACATGATATAGTAACTGATCAAATTTAAGAAATTGTGGATTAAGTATAACTCTAGAAATTAATTTTAATCCGCACTAATTTTACCCCCTCTTAGTACTTGTGATCTCTAACACTTACCACTTGTTTCCTTAAGCTCGCATAAATATACCTTCCACAAATTTCTAAAATTATTGCCTCAATAGCGACCTTATTGGCTTATTTCTTCTATGTAATTTCTTCTATTGTCGACCTTCCGCCATGCCTTATGTTTGCCAAAATCATACCAACCAAGTCTTCCAAGTACTCCATCTCATCATTGTAATCACACCTAGCTTGGCTCACCAAGGTTGGGCACTAACCTAATATTTGTTTCACCATGGCATCATCTGTCATATGCCTCCTTCATTCTCTTATCCTCACCACCGAAGGTCTTTCCTCAAATCCTTGACTTCGCACTCCTTTTCTTTCTTATCTACTACCAAGACTTTTATAATAGCGCCTGTATCCAAATTTCTTCACCTAACAATTGTGCCAACTTATTCGTGGTGTTGCATGCCTACTCATCAGTGAGGTACATGGGGTCAACTACCTTATACTTCCTCCCTAGCTCATTCTTCAACTCAATGACACCGATGGAGTTATTACTTACCTCGAACTTAGGTTCTTCTACAAAATTGTGTAAGTTCTAGCTCAACATCTTCCTGGTTTGTGACACTCCCCCATGTTTTTCCATCAGCTCCCAAGCATACAACTTCTCATTTGGCATTGTTCTCTAGAAACATGCCCTCAAAACCTTCTTAGGGTCATCCACAAAATCCATGTGTGGTGACTTAGGCGTCCATCTCTTCCTTTGTCCTTATCTTCTTCTTCTTGAGTGAAAACACATTTACTGTCCCAACTTCCCTTATCTTTCTTGATAACATAAGTGTCATCAATCACCTTCTCTCAATGTGCCTCCTCTTCTATAGGCATTTTGTCCATGGGTGGACTTTAATTCCCTTCTCCTCTCGTGGCGCACAACTACCTGATCCTCGTCCCTTAGTATTTTTATTATGTAATTGATCCACCCACTCTTGATCAAGCTCCACACATAAGGTTTCTCCTTTTGTCTCCAAATCAGACTCCCCACCGTCTTCGTGATGGAAATAACCTTCTCCCCCACACTTGAATTTTTCCCTTTTTGTGTTGTCCTCAGGTGTTGAGATGTTCTAGTGCCACTGTTACTTCTCCTTGTATAGTACATCTTCTTCCTCTTTGAGTGGTCGAGACCACCTTATTCTTCTTCTTCCTCTTCACCCTCAAGAGTAGGCTCATGAGTTTTTTAAGAGGTAGCACAACAATTATTCCATGTTTTGGGAAGGTGGAGTCTATAATCTCCATGTCTACTCCACCTTGAGTCTTTTGCCTCAACACCATGAAGACTCTGTATATCATACCCCTAATGGTAACATTCATCGGGGACTCAAATCCAAAGTTTCGGTTCCAACATCTCTAAGTATGTAGGTCTCATGCCATACCTATAGGTTGCACGCAGAATATGCAAGTCTAAATCAATCTTATCAGCATTAAAAGTGAACTTTTGTGCATCTTTAATCTTGTTCACATCACACTTGAAATACCATGCAGTGAATGCAAATGACAACTTGCACCAAGGGCTCATCTTCACATCCTTCATCTTGAAACATACAAGGTTGAAATGATGCATCACTACAAACCGCACCTGCTCCCTAAACTCTATAGTTAATTTGCATGAAATGCACCACTCATTCTCAAAGGCCTCTCGCAATTTATTGTACCACTTATCAATTCTTGTCGTGTACACATTTGAGATCATGTTGTCATAGGTATATCTAGTAAATTGTACCACAGGGGACTTATTTTTACAAGTGGGTAAACCCAAATAACATCATCTAGACCATATGGAGCTCCAATCTCCTAGAAGATGATGAGAAGTAGGATCGAGCCCCAGGTTATTTTGGCTCCTTCTTCATTCTGTTCTTTGGTCTCCTCAATGATTCCATTCACAATAGATTGCATAATATTGTAGTGTGCCTTGTTCGTCATTCTATGCATAATGTATAAAAAAAATTGTTAATGTCATTCCATCATTCTGAGGCACCTAACTTGCAACTGACCAATTTAGATGCAATCCTAGTTGTAGGATCCTTGAGTTTATCGATAACCATAGCCCTACCTCCCTTCTCGTAATTTAGTGTTGTAGCCAATCCATCTATTTTTGTATTATCCTTCAAGTCCAAGTTAAGATACTCCCTATACTTCTCAAACCTATGACTCACTAAATGAGTTGAGCTGTAATTTACATCCTCCGACCCACAAAATAAAAGAAATCCTCATGCACCCTAGACATGAGCCACTGGTATAAATGTGTGGGCTTCGTGAAGAAGGTTAGTTTGAAAAATTGCAAGACTCCAACTTTCTCCAAGTTCTTTCATATTGAATCGTCAACTAGTACTTGCCCTTCTTGTTGGTCCCTGAATTTCCCGCCTGCAATCTTCCTTTAAAATTTTTTCGTTCTTCTGGAGTTATGGTTGTATTCACTTATTTTACACTTGGGAAGTTTAGAATTTCTAAGTCATTTGACCCTAAGTACTCCAAGTGGGTACTGCATTTCTGAGTATATATCTTCCAGGGGTTCTTCCACCTCGACTTCAACCCTCTTTATGTGATGTTTCATTCCTTTAGTTGTCATTTCTCTGTAAATTTGGGCAAATTTATGCACCACGTACTATGTCTTGTCACACTTACTTTGCTATCTCGAGCGTTGCAAACCCTAGTTGTCCAAACTAATCCCCAAACCTTCTCTTCATGCCCTAACTACTTCCAATTGTTGACTCAAACTTCCTTTTCTCAAAGAGCTACACACAACCTTGTATGCACGCTTCTCTAGTTTGCTCTTCTTTTCCCTTCACTGTCACACAAAGTTGCTCGATTGCTCCAATTTCTCTTCGAATGTAAGGTAGTAAATAATTTTGACTTGGCCCCTTTTTGTACTTTTTTGTACTTCACCAACCTACTTTTTCCCTTTAACACACATTTTTTCTCACTTTAAAATTTTAAGTCACTTTCTTAAAAAGGTACATTTTCTTTGCGTTTTGCTTTTTTATGCAACTTCCTTTCATGTGTTACTGATCATAACCTTTCGCGCGCCTGCTACTTCACAGAGCCATTGCACCTCCTTCATGCACCCCCGCACCTAAGTATATAACCCTCTATGCCCCATACTAATTAGTCCACCATGTTGTTAAATACCTCATGTTACAATGCGCGATCATTCTTCTTACGTGGTCTTCAACTGGGCAAATTTCCTTAAAAATACCTTCACCCAAGTACCTGTAATACCTTTCTTCTCGCACACACACCAACCCTACACCTAATTCTCAAGCATCAATAGCTTCCTTTTTTGTACTTACTTGTTCCACCCCACACTAAAAGTGTGTGGTCCTCTATGCATGAACTCAAGATAGAAGTAATCATCTTTCATGTGCAAGCACGATTATTACAACAAAACAAATAATTGAAATGAAAAAGCATAACAATGAGTGAAAGGAAACACATGAAAGGGAAATCTAATCTAAATGGCAATACTACCTTATTACAAACACCAAGAAGTCTTATTTATAGTAGGGCTTCAACCTACTCCCATTGAAGTAACCAAAGCAACATGGTGTCATCCAAGACAAATCGACATGCGCTTGATTCAATTATCTTCATTACCACAAAAGGTCCCAACTAATGTACTTTCAATTTCCCTAGGTGGCATGCAAACTTGGAATCATATAGAAGAACCATATTTCCCACTTCAAATGTCTTATTCTTAATGTTCCTATCATGCCATGATTTTTTTCTTGCCTTCTCAGTCTTCGGATCTAACACGCAATGGTGTGCGCTCATCTAATTGCATGAGTTTTTCAATGTGCTCTTCCACAACTTACTCATCAGCTAGTCCTCCTACACGTGTAATATGCAGGATGGTAACATGAATTCAATAGGGTAATATGGAATTTTTGCAAAACACCAACTAAAAAGGTGTGGCCTTATTTAACCTTTATAAGTGGTCTTATGCCCAAAGTACATCTGACACTTTATCATCCCAATCTTTTCTTCCAACATCACATATTTTTTTTCAATGTCTATCCCAAAATCTTGTTGAAAGCTTATGTAGTACCATTAACATGTGGGTGATAAGGAGTAGTCTTATGGTGTGCCACCATAAACTCTTCCAAAATAATTTTGATTGTCTCATTAAGAAATGAGTTCCTCTATCACTTGTTAAGATCAATGGACATCCATATCTGCTAATAATATTCTCCCATAAGAATCTTGTTGTTGTATAATCCTTTGTAGGTGTTACCTCTTCCCACCTTGTAAGATAATCTGTATAACAAGTTATGATGTAGTGTGTGTCAGTCCTACACGGGTGGTGAAATAGGCCTACAAAGTCAATAGCCCACTTCTCAAAAGGCTCAAGTGCTTGCAATAGGCCACAACGACATCTCATATTTATTCTAAGCTTCCCAAGGCATTGAAAATGATCACATGCCTTGACATATTCCTTAGTATCCTTGTACAAAGTCTCCCACCAAATTCAAGCCATCAGAATCTTACGTGTGGTAGCATCACCCACATAGTTTACCCATGTGATTCCACCATGAGCCTCTTCCATAATACCCTCATGCTCATGCTCCAGAACACAATGGCACAAAAATTCATCATGACCTAGCTTGTATAAATCTCCACAAATCAATTAATAAGGGCCACGTGTATTTCAAGTTTCTTTTTCTCTAAGTCTTCATTCCTTTAGGTGCTCTGTCTCGTGCACAAAAATACTGCAATATCCTCTAAATCTGTGGGCACATGGTTTAATCTGAAAATTTGTGCATCGGCATTGTGTCCTCAATAATGCTTTGCATCCTCGCTAGAATTGATCCTTGATAAATGATCAAGCCCTAAATTACTCTTTCCTGGCTTCACAACAACTGTGAAATCAAACTCTTGAAATAGAAGTATCCATCTACAAATACACCCTTGCAAAATAGGATTATTGACTAAATAATTAAGCACCATATGATATGTATAGAAAATAAATAGTGTTTCCAATAAGTATTTCCTGAACTTGTGTAGTGTATATCATCATAAAAAAGCTTCGCTCTTAGTGGTTGTGTAATTAATTGCTAGCATGGGTGTCAACTTCCTACTTATAAAAAAATAGGATGATCTACAATTCCTTCCCTGGTTACACAAACATTGCACCAATTGTCATGCTAGAAGCATCAACATGAACATGAAAAAGGGTTTTTCCCATGAAGGAAAGTGACAAAATAGGTGCAGTGGTTAGCCTTTCCTTCAATGTTTCAAACGCCTATTGTTGTGTGCATCACCCCAATAGAATTTCCCTTTAGCCTTCAATAATTCTTCCAAGCATGTCAACAATCTTTGCATATCCTTTAATGAATTTCTGTATATCATGTATTGTCCCAAAATCCATGCACTTCACTCTGATTGTTAGGTTCTTCCAAACCCAAGATCACAACTATCTTGGTTGGGTCTACCAACAATCCTTCCTTGTAAATTATATGCCCAAGTAAAGTGTCAAAAGGTGTTGCAAAGATGCACTTCTTAATGTTGAGAGAGATGTTATTTGCTTTCTGCACCTCTCAAACATGAGCCTTAAATTATCACAATGGTCCTTGAACTAAGCCATACATTGTCCAATCATCTAGATACACTGCAAAACTTATGAATAAAGTCTTGAAAGGCTTGCACAACAATGTGAGAAGCACATTTTTCAACCCAAAGGGCATAACTATATATGAAAAACTTCCCATTCAGTGGTGAAAGTTGTCTTTTCTGATCTTCCTTCATGATGCACACTTGGTGATAACTGGAAAACCCATCAATAAAATAATATATCTCTCACCAAACTCCCTCAAGGATTTCTTTGTGAATGGGGTGGGAAAAGGATCAATAACACATAAAGCATTGAGTTCTCTGTAATCTACACAAATCCTTATCCTCCCATCCTTCTTAATGTTTATAACCATGGGGCTAACCCACTTAGATTCTTCAATAGGCTCAATGATTCCAAGACTTGAGCATTTTATCAATTTCTTCCTTTACCTTCATGTGTAGATTAGGATTCATCCTGTAAGGCCTCTTCCTAACTAGGTGCATGCACCTTCTTTAGTTTGATTTTCATCTCACCTAAAGAAGGTGTACTCCCTTTAACTCATGATAGCCCTTGAAAATAAGTCCTAGAAGTCACACAAAAGTTCAATAATCTTAGCCACTTCTTTCTCGACCAGTAATCACCAATAATGGCCTCCTTAGGTGCTCTACCTCTGTACCAATGTTAACCTTCTTTATCTTCATAGGAGTGATATATGCATGTGCCTTCATCTGTAGTGTCCATCACCTCATACATACCTTCAAAGTGTGGTCAACATCTAGGTTATCCACTTCCTCATCATCTATCATATACACCAATTTTCCTTTTCTTTTTTCTTTCAGGAACGGACCATCTCTTTCTTCATTTGTTTCTTCAAGGTCAAGGCACGCCTCAAGATCAAGTTCCCAAAAATTTCAACATAAGTTCTTCAACCTTTATGTTATCTCCCAACGTAAAGTGCTTGCTTCATAATTTGTTATGCTTCATGGACTAGAGGTTTAGTAGAAAATTAATCAAAAGGTTTGGATCATACCTAAGGTCATCTCTTGCTAATTTGTTGTTTCCTTTTCAACTCAACATGGACATACCATGCATGTGCACAACGCATAAGGTGGAGTAGAACTTATGCACCTAGAAGTGATGGTGGTAATGCCTCCTTGCCCTATGCCCAATATCTCTCACACTCCTAGACAGTGATGTGAGGCAAGAGACTTCCCATGAAATTCACATGTTTGTGTAGGTACATATATTTCGAGTAAACTTGGTGGAGAAAGTGATTCTCACTTCTCGCCACTCCAAAAGGCCATCTCTATGTGTTTCCCACTAATGTGTTGTTGTCCATGCAAGGTATAGACCAACATATTTCTTCTATCCCCTTCATTTTTCCACTGAGTCTCCATGGCGCACAGAAATGCATTAGGGTTCCTTCACCAGTATACCGTGGTACCTAGTTACATCCTAATTTTCTCACCATGTGTGGCCTAATCATTCTGGTGACTCTTCCTTTGACCTCACGCCTGACCATTTCATATGTTCCATGAGCCCAGTTATCACAAGCAACACTAGTAGTGTCACTTATAGACTATGTCCTCCCACTGAAGAACACCCTCTTTTGATGGTTAGATTTTCTAGATCATGCACCATCGTTGCATAAATTTGATTAAGCTCCTCCTCACTCAAAGGCTCAACATAAGGCTCCACCTTATTTTAAAACATGGGTATGATCACGTGCTCCTCCTTGTTCTCAAAATTGATGTATCTTTTGTTGAAGCACAAATCAACATTGTTTGCATAACACTAGGGCCACCCAAGTAATGTTGGAAATTATCTACTTCTACAAGCTCCAACACTTCAAAGTCTCTAGTAAACTTAGCCCTGATGATAATAGATGCATCCTTTAGTACCCCAATAGGCATTTCCTTAGTTTTATTTTCCATATACAACACATTCGAAGATGGATGGCTACAATGTAGGCCTTCCCATTTGATTCCATGCCTCAAGGGTGAGTACATTTACCTCAGTGCATGTATATCATCAAGATATTACTTACCAACAAACCATCAATTATTGCATCTAGTGTAATTTCTTTGTCAAATTCATGGTCCTTGAGGTGGTAGATTCACATGGAGTATCTATCTCTCATGCTCAACTCCAATGACGTGGTACCTTTTCTCAATCATTTCCCTAGTAATGGGATGATGTTCTCTAGTGTAACATCTTACAGACTTCTTTCAAATCATCCACATCCTTTTGTGGGATTTCAACACTCTTTTTGCTCTCTCTTGCACGTTCCTATTCCTTTAAACATTGTATTTCACCCTGCAGATCTCTAATAACCCCCATTATCTCTTGGTAAACTTCCTCTTTGGTGCACCACATCTAGATAATTAACATATATCACTTCCTCTCCATGTGTAATGAGAGGCTTAGAATTCAAAGGTACACGCATGTGTGTTGCCTCTGCATGTTAGTAAATAGCATGGGTTGTAATTCGGATTATCTTCTTCCTAGGCATCCAACTTATCAGCATTCGTGTGTTACACCTTGATCATCTGTGCATCCTTTCTTTCTTCTTCGAGTCTTACACATGTGTTCATACATCTCAAACAATCTTCTAACTTGTGTTTGCTTCCCACACCATGACAAAGATTATTCTAAGGGCACTCATGTTGATAATGATCAAGGGATCCACAAGTATAACAAGTTCCTCTAGAAAATCCTCCTCTACCACCGCATGACCTCTTCCTCTATATCCTCCACGGAAGGATCTATTCTATTATCTCCATGGTTATGTTCTTCATGAGTATGGCCTTCTTGTTCCTTTGATCCACTCGCCACACTATTCTAGCACACTCTGTCTCAATGGCTTCATGAATATGATCAATCAATTTACAATCAATGGTGTCGTGAGTGTGGGACTTGTAAATCTTACATTACATGGACACCTTCTTTGTGAGCACACATTGTAATAATGGGAAATCTCATACATCATGATTCGGTGTGACATACTCACAATCTAATATAATATGTGCACCGACCTATGTGGGAAATTATCTTTAATATGTCCCTCCACTTTACAATTTATGCACCATATTCCACTTGTGTGTCTCATGCATTGAGTTGGAAGAAAGATTTTCTAACTATTTTTCCATAGCTTCAATATGTGCTTCTAAGAATGGGCTCACACCAGTATCAACACTTCCAACTTACCTTGCGCAAAGTGACTTCCAAAGCCTCATGCGGGTCCACATATGTCTTATGAGAGAGTTCTCTACATAATGGAATCAACAATCCTCCAACAAACCATTGTGCATGCTGACTAGGATGAATTTCATAAGATAATTTAGACAATAGAGTCTTGAAACTTGCATCATATTCCCTTATACTTTTAGCTTAATCCCCTTCTTAATATCCTTTAGTGCGTTGATGCTCTATTGCTCAAATTTTGGAATGTGAAACTCCATCGAAAATGCAGAATGTAAAGCATCATAATCCACCATGGTAGTCGATATGGGTCATACTTCATATAGCTATGCGCATGTGTCATTATAGTGTGTAGTAGAAAACTGATTAGCCTTCTTGTCTCGAAGTTATAAATCCTTTAGCGTGTCATAGTAGTTCACACTTGTGCACATGCTCTGTTGCATCTTCAATACCTCTATACTGGAAAATGGAGAGACATCTCATAATAAACCTATTGAGGTTTATGTGGGGGTTTTTGGGATGTGGGCCTTATCCACCAGATCCAGAGCCAAAACCTCCACCAGTATTTCCTCTTGATCCGCTTGATCCACCTCGTGGCAGCTTGTGGATCGGCCAACATACGGACTTGTGTTCCCAATGTACTTCCTTTTGTCACATTCATAGTACTAGACTAAACACCAACCGTATGCATGGTTGCAGCAATTATTGTAGTACTTCCATTGGTCTACGCACCAACATTCTATCCGATGATGCACTTGGGAACAATCTTACCATAACACTTCTAAACAATGGTGTTGACTACGATGTCATGGGCGTGATACTAACTTTATCTCCTAAATTCAACACAAAATGATATCTACTCATCTCTACTTGTTTACTTGCACTATCCTGCTTCTCAATGACTACTTTTGGATTTGGAACACCAAGCACAAGGGCTAGGTGGCTAGGTGGGATTAGATGCACACATGTGGTCCTCATACTCTCCTCTAATGCACTCTCATTTGAATCCAAGGGGATTCTCTATTGCTTACCCAATCTTGGGAAAACTAGATGTCTACAGCTCTTCATCTTCCATGAGAGCTTAAAATCCTTTGATAAATCTCTCTCCTCAAATCCAAGGACTCCTCAATCTCCCTTTGTTTCTCCATTTCCCTCTCTCACACTTCATTAAACTTGATCCATCTTTCCTCTCTCTTCCTTTTCCTCAAGTATGTTATCCTTCTCAACACTGATCTTGCCCCTGTACATGCGGTGGAGGTTTAGCTAGCCATAGGTAGGCACTCTAAATCCAATTCTACCATCAAAATATTGATCAATAAATGTATAGTGCATAAGTAAGATCCTCTAGGCTCACACAAGAACTAGAATTGAACCTTTTAGGACACATATACGTAGAAATAGTGTACTCCAAAATATAACTGTGTAATACTCCATCCCACCAACAATCTACAACTCTAGTCCACTCCACATCAACATCAATAAGTGTTTGGTAATCCTTCTACATCCAAAGTCTCGGCCTATAACTCCAACACTTCCCTACTGCATATGTTGTCAGCCACTCATATAATTCTACTAGAAATAAGTTAAATAACGTCTCATAGAGCACATCATAAAGGTTATTTTCCACCCACTAACGTGCATTGAAATCAGGTCCAGTGTTATATTTTTGTGCAAACTTGTCTTGTCTATTGTCTATCCAACCTTTAATACCCTCCAAAGTCAATCGATACGCCATCTGCATGCAACATCCTAGCAGACAATTTGAAAAGAGGTCTCGAAAATGGAACCAAAATGTAGTCTTGTTTTCTATGCTCAAGGTCTAGGCATTGCTAACACTTCATTCGGATAGATCTCGAACGCTCACCCAAAGCATGTGAAGCCTACCAAGTCCATCCTTTGCATTATCTTGTCAATATGTTAGCATGCATGTTCATTATTACCATTATCAAGCATACATTCAGATATAGATCTTCACAAACATCATAAGGAAACACGTGTAATAAGGAAGTCTAACATATCAAACCATTACTAAGATCATTTGTACTATGTGACCACCATACTTAGATATAGTAATTACCAAAATCCATCCACAATTATCCATTCATAACCAAAATAATTACATAGCAAAATTTGAATACATAACAATAATCACCCTAAAGTTCGTACATCATAGGGCCATTCTTAAGTTTTGGACACCATGTATGAACTTAAGTGTTAGAAAGCGGAACACCGAGAGTCAAGTTTTAAACACCATAGTGCAGACAATAGACCGAACTTAAGTTTTGGACACCATTATCCCTTAAGTTGTTAAACTCACCCCACTAGGGCAGTGCTCGATACCAATTATTAGAAACGGAACACCGAGAGGGGGCAAATCAATGTTCAATTCATTTTTTTAAATTCAATTTTCAATCGATTCTTAAGTTATGCAATAACACAAATTAAATGAATTAATGATTACGCACAAGAGAGAGACATGATTTTTAAGTATGAAACCCAAATTGGGATAAAACCCACCGAACCAAATGAATGATTTCTCAATGGCTACAAGATTTTTGAGCTATAACTCAACCGATGAAGCTATAACTTCGTGTCAAGCTACAACTTGATTTTAAAAATCTACCACTTACAAGAAAGCTACAACTTTCGATTATCTTCGAGCTATGACTCGTTGATTTCATAAATTATGATCACACACTTCAATTTTGGTTACTAAACAAATGATTGTGACCCTAAATTTACTCACCAAATTTCTTATTCCACCTGTAATTTCATTAGTTCACCAATGCATTACACACTTTTCACTCCTTTCTGACCTCTTGAAGCATTCAATATCTCTCAAACTAGTACTATGCACCTTCTTCACTATTGCATCATTCAACACAGCAATATGTACTCATTTCACAATATTTTAGACACATTTTTAAAGCATATTCTCTCTCTGTTAGTACCTTTTTCTCAGCCTCTTACTCACTCTTCATTCACCCGCACTTCATCTACTTAAATCTCTATTTGTGTTCATTGTTTTCAGCAGCATACTTGTTTCACACTCTTATTTCATGTATCTACAAAACTAAACAATGGTATATGCCTTTTTACATTCTTAATCTCCCCAAGACTTTCTCCAACATTCAACTATATTGCTCAAGATTTCTCGCTTGGGAACAATATTTTAAAATTCTATACATTTTATTTCATACCTTTTGGACCTTACATATTGTTTGAACAAAACAAGTCCATTCATATTCATGTCTCTTTCTCTAGAATGGTTCAAGCTAGATGAGGCACTTACAAGTTTCTAATCGACAAAATCTTTTAGTTTCTTCTTCACTTTGAATAAGGAACCAACCTTTATGATTCATGACTTTTGATTTCATGGCTTCACCGAGGAAGCAGTCATAGTTAGGAAGCTCAACCACTCTAACCATGTTTTAAACATCAAAACTAGAACTCGAGTCAACACTGCTAAATACATGAGCACTAGAAACACTCATTCAAGCTCCCTTTGATGTCAAGAGGATCATACATCATTGTTTCAAACATATTTTGAAGGAAAAGAGCATTTAATCAGTCTAATGAGATAGACAACAAGAAAACTGGCTCTCAATTACATCATTGTCATGAGAAAAAAAGTTTGTAAACATCTCCTAACCAATTTAAAAAAAAACCAAACTTCCTTCAAACTCCTTGGAGTTAAGCTACTAATGATAGAGCTCTCCAAAGACTAACAAGGATTTTAATTTAGTAAAACCTTACTTTTTTGCCCCAAAGCATGAGTGTGCACTAATACTGTCATGAAATTATTCCTAAATTTTAAATGAAAAGGTTTAATTATTTTTGTAGAAGCTTTGAGACCTCTCCACAAAGATACCTTCAATTTTTTTGGAATTTTCATTAGTTAAATCTTGTGTTTTGAGCATTTTCCTTCTCCAAACCCTATGCAGAGGGTTTTAGAAATCGCACAAGCGTAAGGGGATTCAAAAGTAATTTTCTTCATCATTTCTTGATGAAATTCAAAACTTTCAACTCCAAAATTTATGTATAAGGGTTTTTCATCTTTCTTAAACCTCATTTCATCTTGTAACAACCAAAATCATTCCCAGCTATACGTTTTGATAGTACACAATATAAAAAAACATGGTGACATTGCTTCATTTTTTAGTACAAGAATCTAATAGAAAGTCTTGCATAATGTAGATGGACTCACTGAAGGATCATACACCCCATTTTAAAGCCAAATGAACACTTTCATACCTAAATCTCAAAAATAGTTTTCAAACCTGAACATGTGCAGTATAGGATTGTTAGCACCATATCTATAACTAGCTTCACAACTTCATTATAGCCTTATACATAGCTTCCAACACCTTGAGACCGTGTCTTACAAGTGTGGAACATATCACAACCTTCAGTGCTCTGAAAAATCATGAGCTTGAGAAGTGAAGTTCATGTCTACTGCAACTTAAAGGGTGTTCTTTATGAGTTTTGCAAATGAGGAAAATCATGGACAAGGAAGGAAATTTTGCTTCAAACTACCTACTTAGAAAAACTAGATAATTTATCCTTCAATAGAGACCTTGAAGAGATATTCAAATCCTTTTTCATGCTCATCTCTTGATTCAATAACAACTTCAAGATAGACTCTTCCCACAAAGACACTTGTAGACACACATCTCGCATACCCAGAGAAACCTTGTCATCAAGCCGCTTAGCTTGAAGAACATTGAAAACACAAAGAACATAGAGACATAATTATTAGATCATAACATTCTTTAAATTTTTCATCCGAGTGATTTGGAGATAAGCAGGCTACTTTTTCTACCACCACTTCAAAAAGGTGCTTGGGAGAGAGAGAAATTAGCTATAAAAATGATCATAACTTCTTTATTACTTGTCTAAACTCCCTCAAAATTTTTACAATCACTCATGATTGGAATTATATGAAAAAAATAATTTTATGATTTATTTAAAGAAGGATCCATATTTTTTCTTGGATGCTAAGAAGACAGGGTGCTCAATTTACATTCCTTAAGAAACTAGTTTTAGGAAAACTTGCATAACTTCCACACACCTCTTCAAAACTTGATGAAATTTGGCATGAAGCACTACAAGACACCCCTAGATACACTTCATAGGTTGGTTAGCCATGAATTTTCTTGTACAACTCATACCTATCTCATTTACCTCAAACTTCATTGTCAGTCCTCAAAGGCAGTTTTGGTGAACTTTTTAATTTTGCCTCCAAGAGCTGAAATAAGCCTTCTCTGTTACTCATACATGCCCTAGAAAATATCCCTAGGCTCCTCCCATGCTTACATATTCTTGTCATGACCTGTATTAAGCTTTCACACCTCATTAGGCTCTAGAACTAGGCCTAAATGAGCCATTTTCAATTGAGACTTCCACAAGATGACCTGAAACTCACTTCAATATCTCTTTCCCATGCTAACACCATAATATTTGACATGTATAACATATGAGACAATAATACTAACCATCACTCTAACCTTAGTGAAGAACAACCTCATTGTTTAAGCTTGTAGCACTATGAGACCACCCTAATACCATCTTGACAGCTCGAAGAACCAACTTGAAACCACTATACATCACCGATAGATGCCTATCTACATGAAATTTCACTCCTCCTTTGCCATCAATGTCATGTGACATCAATGACAACACCAACCAATGCAACAAGGTTTCACAATTTTTACATGTTTTCTTTTAGTTTGAATGAATGTTAAAGGATTCACTCTATTTATTTAATATAATATCCTCCGGCCCAAGAACTAGAAAACAAAAATGTACATCCTATGTGTACAATGGTGTTGCATTCAACTCTTGGCATTTTAGTTGTTCCCTTAGACTCTTGCACCTACCTATGTCTTGATCGAGTGCATACTAGTATTAGCATGGGCATGGTTTTGACGGATCTTAACATTTAAATGAGTTCAATATTTCCTTACAAACTTTAATTATTCCTCTTCCTACCCTACCCTACTCTTTTACACATTTTTATAACTTTGTTAGAAGTAGGATTAAAGTTTGTGATCTAATTAAAAACCTCATTCTTTATATTATAACCGATACTCATAGATGAACACTCATATTAATGGATTTCACACACTAATTAGGATATGAATGAATATTAATCAATTATATTTTCTTGCAACATCCTTCAAAATGAGCTCCCTCGTGATTTATTCTCAAGTCACTAGTTCCATTTAGCTAGGGACAAACTAGTAAACACCCTCATAAAATTATCCATCCACCAGCCACCTTAAGCTATTCCCAGAAAATATTATGGCCCACCAAGACCTAGTATAAATAAACCTTGGGGAGATCCCCATGCATGCATCCCATTGCACAATCACATTCCCTAGATGTGCACCCTCCTTTCAAAATAGATATAGCCCCACTTATTTGTATGGATCTCTATCTAGGTTTCTCATGCTTGGGCATGTCATTGCTTCCTTTTAAACATGGACATCATTTAACACTTGAGGAGGAGGATATAGGTGAAAAAATCATAGGGATTGACATTTGTAGTGCTAGAAGGAGGGTCCTTTGCTAAATCATGAGATTTTACCCTAACAATTAGAATAATCATCACTAGATTGAAGTTTTTAATGGAAATTTTAACTTTTAAGACTTTCAACCCAACCTCGCCGCAAAATAATTTCAAAGCCAACCTTCCAATTTTTCTCCCACATCTTCCACTTCTAGCATAGAAGATGGGAACATGCACCAAATCATTTGAAAATTATCAAATGATGTAATTAACCTATAGAGGTAGGGTGCATAATTGAACTATAGCCAACCATCAACTAACTACCCCACCTAAAATTTCAATTTCCAATGCAATAAATGACAATCGAATACTAAACCAAATAATGGAGGTGTGTCAAGTCCTTTGAGAAAAAGCATGAAAAATGGTAATAGCTCTAATCAAATAACTTTTTCAATTTGGTAGACTTAGTTTTCCAATCCTAGTGTAGGATTCACAACACCCCAAACCACTTTGAGTTAGACTACATAAAATTCCACAAACTAATCATCTCTCGAGGTTATTGGCAAACTCCTCTCGTCATCCGTGGGTTGAATTCTTCATATTTAAGTATGAAATCCAACCACCCTACCTTTTCTAAAATGGTAATAGACTTAGCATATGCCAAAAATTCCATAGTGTTAGTTGGCTCATGGAAAACTTTGATACCCATGATGGCATCGGAATGGAAAAAGTGATGGTATAAGAATAACTTTTAGTGGTTAGTGTTGCACTAGTTTGGAGTTGCAGGAGTAGGGTTAGTCTAGCTCTATAACTTAGGCAATTGAAATGAGCTTGGTTAGATTCAAAGTAGAGAAGACAAACCCCCAAGAGTTATGATAAGTATGTGAGAATCATTGGAAGCATGCAAGATATCATAGGAAGCATGTGAGAGATCATGGGAAAAGGAAGGATTATACCTTACACTAACTAATCATTAGTGCTATCATAATTTTTAAAAAGTACAACTTAAAAATAATTGTTTGGATCATACCTTGTCATTTCTCATCTTCTCGCATGCTCCTTCAATGTTGGATATCCAATTATTGACCTACTTCAATCTCTGTATGACATGCTTCGGAATGAGGTGACCGTCGCCACCGATTTTTCAATCACCTCTTATTATTTTAATTTTTTTACATTTTTTATTTTTATTTTTGGAAGGAATGACCACCATCTCCAGTATTCAAGCACCCCTTCATGGGAAGATGGCCGTCATTTTTGGTTTTCAACCATCTTCCTCTTATTATCATTTTTAGAAAACAATTTAGCTTAGAAATAGCTTGGATGAGGTGACCTCCTCCAAGCAATTTAGAGCTGAGTTGGCTTGCATCTACATTTTAAATTCTTCTTGGGACACTGGTTTCTGGTATAGACATAGTCTATGACCATTAACCAACATTACCCTTCATTCACCATCAATAGGAACAAGTTGAACAATACCATTGTTGTAGACTTCTTCTATTTGGTATGGACCCATCCATCTAGTTTGTAGCTTCCCCTTGAAATCTTTATACTTTGAATCAAATAACAGATCCCACTCTTATTTTTTAAATGTATTCTACTTCATGTGGTGGTCATTTAACATTTGTCTCTAATGTTGGGCTGGTTTAGTTTGATGCAATACTTCCATTCTCATTTACTCCAACTCATTTAGTTGGACAATTCTTGATTTATGTGCCTCTGACAATTCAATCCCCTCTTCTGTAGATGCCTACATTTTTTGTTTCTCAAATTCTACGGGGAATATAGGTTTCTTCCCATAGACCAAATCATATGGAGTAAATCCCATATTTGTTTTTCAAGTTGTGTTATACACCCATATCGCTCTCCTGCAACGTTTGCACCTAATTTTTCCTTGAAACATCCACTGTTTTGGTTAAGATGTTTTCTAATTCCCTACTATCACTTTGACTTGACCATTAAAATGAGGGTGGTAAGGGGATGATCCAAATGTCATTTTGGGAATCATAAGTTCTCTGGATCTCCCTAAAATATTACAAAGTATGGAAGAGCACTTTGTTATCTTTCCAATACCTATTATAATTCATGAAATAGACATTGTATGCTCTGGTATCTTATGATCCTCATGTGCAGATTTCACTACTACGGAGGTTTTGTGTAACGGTTTGTTACATTTGACCATACCCCAACCTCCATATAGATAGATAGGCTCTCTGCCGGATACCCCTATAGAGAGATGTGGGGGCGAGGATCTATCGCTCGCTCACAATATAGAGTTTTTTTGGCGCTCACTTGAATGCCTCTTTGATGTAACGGTTCGTTTCATTTGGTATCAAAGCGACCACCCGTGTTCGAATCCCACTTGGTTGGTTGCGTTGTGTAGCCGGGGCCTATGGGGTGCCTAAATGTCGGTGAAGCGGGGCTTGTACATATGGGAGTGCGGGCGCAAACCCAGCCCAAGTCGGGCTCTACGGAAGCATGGTGGGATGTTATGATCCTCATGTGCGGATTTCACTAATGCCTCGAGGTTTTGGTGTAACGGTTCATTACATTTGGTATCAGAGTGACCACCTGTGTTCGAGTCCCGGCAAGGGTAGCTACATCGGCATTACAGTGTTCACCCGGGGCTCATATAGGACAAGGCGGGGGTCCCGCTATATGGGCATAAATCTAGCCTGGGTCTCGTGCTATGGAAGCGTGGTGGGATGTTATGATCCTCATGTGCGGACTTCACTAATGCCTCAAGGTTTTGTGTAACGGTTCATTCTGTGATCGCTAGTCAAACTTCATGGTCAAACTAATCAACAAGGAAAATGTAGGTTTGTGAGACCCTGGTTCATTTCCAAAACCTATTTGTGTGATTCAAGGTTGGTCAAGGCAAAAAAATGTGATCGTGGATGTGTTTTGGTTATCTTCCATTCTTCGCGTCGGTCGTGCAAAAATTGGGTTTCAATAGTGAGGTGGTATATATTAGTGTGATTTTTATTTTCCCAATTACATTGTAGTTTTTATATCACATTATGTCATGTATTATAGTATTGACACATGACAAGATGGGATCTTAAAATTTAGAGATTTTTAGAGGTCCACATGGTGGTTCCTAAGGCCACCACATGGCCTACCACCATCTTAACTCTCTATCCAAAACTGACCGACCTCATGGAGGCTTGTGCCCATAATAACCTTGCCACGTAATTCCACATTTTTCAACATGTTTGATTTGTTACCTAACTCACCGAGTTATTTCAACCATACATGGGGCTCACGGAATAACCCAAAAACTTGTTATTGCAGCCAAGCCATGGATTGAATAACTCACCCAATCATTCAAACAACTCACCGGATCTCACATGATTGTTACACTCCCAAACAAGAAAAAGCATATGGACATAGTCGTAGCCACGAATACTTCAAGTGGAAAACAAGCTATTTCAAGCCTTAAACAAATCCCACCCCACACAATGTAGGATTTAATCCCAACCACATTCTAAACAAAGGCATTTATTGGGGTCAAACCTGACAACCACTATGAAAGGGATAAATGCCTTATACAACCCGCTTGTAGCTTGTAAGTGGTATAAAAGGGGAAAACTACTATTTGTAATAAAGTCAACTTTGGACTATGTAAATGTCGAGTAATTATTGGCTTGTTAAAGGCCCTTCCAATGGATGTTTTAGTTTGTTTTTCATTTTTAAAGGCATAAAATATATTTAAAGACCAAAAAGGGGTTTTTATGCATTCTTAATGGCATTTTGTATAATAATTTAATTAATCATCCATATAATTATTAATCCAGATTATTATTATTTAATCCATTTTATCATATTTATCCTTTATCATTTTATCATCATTCATTAATATCATATCATTTCATCATTAATCCTTTAAATCATCATTATATCCCATTTTCATCATTAATTCCTTTTGTTTCATTATTATATCATATTATCCTATTTAACATTTTCTAGGAATTTAATATTCCTACATCTACCTACCCACCTACTACACATCCCTACACCTAGCCTTTCCATGTAACCTCACCCTACTAATCATCATTTATTAACCTAATCTAATTCTAATCCTAATCACATCCTCCACCTCTAAATCTAGAGGCTTCTATTTCTAGAAGCCTCTCTAAATTTTCCTCTTTCATATTTAAAAATTCAAATATATCTCCTTCCTCCATTGAATTTTTAATTCTAATGGAGACTTTTCTCAAATTCTAAAATCTCTAGAATCTCTAATCTCTCATGCATTCTCCACCCTTGATCCAAATCCAACATGGCTTCATCTTAGCCATTGAATCCTCCACCCACAAACTATAAATTTAGCTCTCCTCCTCCATGAGAGCTAACTTAGTAAAAATCCATAATCAAATCTCTCAATTTTTTCATTTTACATCATCCATTTTATCATTCAATCATCATCATCATCAATCCATCTCAATCAATCAATCAATCATCTTCATCAATCATCATCAATCAAATCAAAGGCAATCAAGGGGAGGTGTTGCCCAAGTGAATCCACCAAAATCTAAAGCAATCCAAGTTCAATCAACAGAGAAAATCCAACACATCAAAGGAGGGTTTTGTAACTTTTAGGTAAGTGAAGGTATATTCATCTCTCTCCCTTCCATCATAGCTCTATCTAAGGTTTGTTTAGAAGATTAGATTAGGAAGAACAATTTGTTTGATTTTTGTTTTCATTTGCATTTCACAACTAATATTTTTTGCATTACATTTTTGCACCACCATGGGGCTTACCCCCAAAATATTTTTATTTTTAATAACATTTCATATTTAAAACAAGTTGTTCAAATTTGAAAAAATTTTGTTTTAATTTACACCTTAAAATTTTGAATTTTTGTGAATGATTTCCATTTTAGTGCATTTTTGACCTTTTCATTCAGCATCTTTATTCAAGAAGTGGCACCTTTGACCTAAAACAATGCTTTTTTGTATAAAATATTTGACTTTTTTGGTTGTAAGGTTATACTTATGGCGCCTTTTCCTTTTTTAAAACCCGAAATTTTCCAAATGCCTTTTTTAAAAACAATTTTAGTGCTTTTTTTTTTTTTTTTTTTCACAAATTTTTCAATTTTTTTTTTTTGCATTTTGCATCTTTGTTCATATAAACATTATGATTAGTCTTTAAAACCTTTGAACTCTACTAAATTGTAACTTTTTCTATTTTGGTGCCTTTTTATACTTTTTTTTTTTATTTTTTTTTTTTTTATTACCTTTTTTATTTTTAATTTTTTTTGATAGTTTTAGCCTTTGCACTTTTTTGCCTTTTATATTTAGTACCTTTTTGTTTTTTTTTTGACTTTGAAAGTTTTAATTTTAGCACACTTTTCAATTAACCTTTATTGTATTGTTTTTTTTTTGGTACTAATCAATCTAATCTTGTTTTTTAGTGTTTTGGTGGTGATTTTTTACAAGGTTTACATTCTATTTTTTAGAAATTTACAGGAAATAAGGGGAATTCCCATTTTATAATCATTTGTTTTTCCTAACATTTTTACCAAGGATTGATTAATTAAAAAAACTACTAAATCCTTTTTTTTGTAGCTTGATTAGTCCAAGAATATTGGGGTATAAAAAAAAAACTACTAATCCTTTGTTTTGTAGGCCTCTTTAAAGACCCAATCATCAAATATAAACTTTATCATTTCATTTTTTATCTAGCATTTAATTATCTTCATTTATCATTTTTTTGTGTGTTTTCCTTTGTTTTTTTCATCCCAGAAGGAAAAACCGTGTATGCTCTCCTCTCACATCCTAGGATGATCTTGAGGATCAAAAGTAGCTAGTCTTCCTTTTTTTTTTATTTTTAGGGGTAATGTGATGTGGAAGTGATATCCACACTTTACCATAGTCCTAGGGGTCTCGTGACCATGGGCTTCATCTCCACGCACGTAGACACACCCCATGTTCCAATGGGGTATATAAATTCTTGGACATTGTCGTTATTGGCTAAGCGCTTGTTTGTTTTAAGAGTGGCGTGTGAAGTGAGGGGCTTCCATGTCCCAATACCCAGGCCTTAGACAACATCCTTGCAACATGGACTTGGGCCCCACGTACCTGCAAGGTATATTGGGGACTCCCCTAGTGAGCTGTGCATCCTAGACTAGGAAACCTTTGGCCACATATCAAGCTATAGTGCAAGGAGGCCGCACTCCCAAGATCACTCGCTATCTGACCCCACATTGACACATAGGTGGAGAGCCAATTGTGGCACCATCATTGGTGTGTGGTATTAAAAGTGGCTATATATAGCTTGATTGTAATCCCACTTGACTAGTTAGGGTGTGTGTTGCATGTTTTTTTTTGTTTGTGAACACCCTTAACCATCCTATCACTTTAAAATTTTAATCAATCAAACATCATCATAATTAAACCATCCTTAATCACACAATCCCAATCCTAATCCCATCACCATCCTTAATAAACAATCCTAATCCAAATCTAATCCCCACACATCCTATCAAACCATGGCCTTTGATCCTCAATCCCCATCCTCTCCAAACCAACATCAAACCCCTACCTCTTTTCTAAATCCATCAACCAAGTTATCCCATCATCCCCCACCCATCAAAGTCAACCATCTCACTTTGACCATGAAGTCCCACACACTATCCAACACATTAACAAACAAATCTCAAACTAACATCCTACCTTAACCAATCCTCTCCTCGCCATCCAAATCAACCATCCCATGTTGATCCTAACATCCTAAAAAACCATCCAACAACTTAATCAAAAAATATCAATCTTCAATCTTCAATCAATCAATCACCCCTAAACCATCATCTCCTAACCAACCCCATCCACAATTTCCCTTCCTAAGATCCCTACCCCTCACCCCATTGACTTCCTCTTTGAGGAACCCAAATCATCTCAATCCACACCCCGACCTAATCAACATAAACCACTATCCCCACAAGCCAATTACATCGACTTTGACCACCTCACTAACTTTGACCTAGACCAAGAGGACCTCCTTTATGTCCTTAATCTAATCTACCACCATCCCAAAACCCACACAACCATCCCAAACCCCAACCTCCAAATCCCCTATCAATCATCATGACCTACACCTTCCTCCCATCAAAACTCATGCAAATAATCCACCACCATCCAAAACCTCAACTCCTAAATCCAATCATCATAAAACCTATCATCGAGTCCCATTCACATATCCACAACAATCCCAACAACTTAATCCAAAATCATCATCCCCACATCTCATCTTAGTCCTCCATCCTCATCATCTTCATCATCATCCCAATCCAATCCTATGGAACTTTCTCCTAGATAGTCCCACATCCCCTAATCCACCATCAAATTCAAGCCTCTAAGCCTATTTCATCCCCTCCATCACCTAACCCAATCCTATCAAAACTATCTCATCCACCGTGACTCCTAAGTCACCCTCATCCCCTTCTACCCCCAATCCTAAACCATCTAATGTGGATCCTACACCACCCTCATCCTCTTCATCCACATCTAATCCTATCTTAACCCCTTCATCACCTAAACCTAACACTATCCTATCCTCTAATCCTATTTCAAATCCACCATCCCCCAATCCTAAAACATCTAAATGTGACTCCTAAGTCACCAACTCCTAAACCTAACAAATCCAATCCCAATCCTCTCCCCACCCCATCTCCTACCCAATCTAATGAGGCTCTCCTATGCCACCTTCATCTACTTCATCCCCTAAATGACCAAATCTAATGTGGTTCCTACACCACACCCATCTCCCAAATCTCCTTCATCCCCAACATCACCCAAATCTAATGTGACCCCCATATCACACCCATCCCCTTCATCTAAATCTACCCATCCCCCTTCATCTACATCTACTAATCCCAAACAATCTAATCCTAAGCCAAAACCATCTACCTCAAAACCACATACTCCAACCAATCCAAAATCAACCAAATCTACTTTGGCCTCCAAGCCCAAACCATCCACTTTGGCCCCTAGGCCTAATCCATCCCCTTCATCTTCTAAGCCACAACAATCTAATCCAACTCATAAATCCAAATCAACCAAAACATCTCATAATCCACCCAATCCTACACCTTTACTTCCTACTCCCCAAAACCATTTAACCTAAACCACTTCACTCCTTTAGGAGAATCCTTGACCACCATCTTCCATCATCTAAAAACCTTCAACATGATCATCCATCCCCCAATCAAATCACACAATCAAAACCTTCCCAAACCATCTTGGTATCGGGAACACTATTATTGTGACTTCCATCACACCCATGGACATTCGACCAATCATTGCATGTAATTTAGGTCTTATGTCCAAAACCTCATTAACCAAGGAATTCTTATCCTTGTACCTCTTTATCCACCACCTTTCCATCCCAATCCTCTCCCTAACCATCATCCACCATCCAAATCCCACTCGACATCCAAACATCATCATCCATCCAAATCTCATCGTACATCCAAACATCCCTCACCAACCAAAAACCAAAACAAATCTCACCTCCCATCCTTTGTTAAGTCCGACCTCTTAGTGGATGAAAAATTACAACCCCCTAGTCTCATGATGACCACATGGCATCATCTTCCCCATCCACTTCATATCCTATAGCCAAAAATATGTTCGCTAATATGAAACATCGAGGAAAAGGCTTAGGCATCCATGAACAAGGCATTCGTGAACCCATCTCCCTTCATCAAAATCTAGGTCATTTAGGCTTAGGGTATAAACCTAACACTAACAACATCCCTCCCACTACTCCATCACAACCCATTTCTACCACTCCTCTTGTTGATCCTACCATCCCAACCACTCAACCCAATCACAAATCATTTAATCCCCCTATAAATACCAAACACCTAAAAATGGATTGAGCACATATTTCATGCTTGCACATGGATGTTCTTTCCTTCCCACCCATCCTCCTTCCATCCAACATCCAAATCCCTTTGCATCTAATCCATTCTTATCATCACATCCATTTATATCCTCTTCTAATCCATTCATTTGAACACTTGATCAACTCTTTCACACATGTTGTAAGACAATAGTACCTACTACAACCATGTGACCTTGGTCTATCATTACCTCCAACATTCAAGCACAATTGTCCTCCTAGAGATCCACACACTTTAACACACTTAATCAACTTGTGGTGAAGACCCTGTGTGTCTTCTTTTGACACTCTAGCCAATGTCATCTCCACACTCATTTCCATCCCCCATCAAGCCACTAGTGATTCTTAACCCTTGAGAGTTCTCAAGAGAGTGGAACCTCTTTATGCAAAAAAAAAAAAAAATATCAAAAAAAAAAAAAAAAATCATATCAAAATTAAAAATATCAAATAAAATCCACCTCAAGACTCTCTCTAGGGGTGTTTCAGCATCTCTACTGGGGTTATGGACTGCTGGTGGTAGTAGAGAAATGTTGTGACAAGAATCAGATGTATCTCCATCGAGGCTATGGACTCTGGCTGGCAAGTGGAGCAATGCATGACTTAGCCTTCCATTCACCCTCCATCCACCTACTTGACTTAATCACTCCCTATACATTGGCTAGTTTTTCTTCACATACTACCCATTAAGTCTTCACTTCAAGTGGTAATTAACCATCACAATCACACACACTTTGATCTCACAGAGACATAGGGCTTGCATGTTTCCAGGTATTGTTTAGACCTTGGTCACACTTTTTTTTTAGTCCAACTCTTTCCTTACAACATGTGTCATTAGGCTCATCTTTTTGTTCATCACTGATGTTATTTTCCTTCCATCCATCACATCCACATCCTTTTTCCCTTGGATCGAACATCTGTGGGAAGATGATGATCCTTTCCTTTTCATCAATCCTCCTCATGTCCTTTTCAAACTTTCATCATCATCATGACTAGGGGAAACCTTACTACCATCCATTGGGGCATCATCCATTTTAGATACCCCTCACTTCCCATCCTACCCTACACTGGGGAAAATCAAACCCATCCATCCATCCACACAGGCCACCCTACTTTACACTTGGGGGCACACCACATCTATCCCTCAATCCATCCCCTATACTTGGGGGCATATCTTATCATCTTCCATATCCCCCATCTTATCTATACCACATCCCTCATCTATCTATCTATCTCCCATCCCACATCCCATCTAATCCTAACCTATCAACCCAATCCCTATCCTATCCAACCTATCCAATTTCCCTCAATCCTTCCCTTTCATCCTACCCAAACACACTTTGGGACTTATAGAGAAATTCACATCCCACCTTACATCCATCCCCCTCCCCATCCCTATCCATCATGAATCCTCATCCCATCCTAATCCATCCTCCAAATCATCTTACCAAAAATCTAAAAATCCAAAAAATCCAAAATCAAAAATCAAAAAAAAATCAAAAATCCAAAATCAAAAATCCAAAATCTAAAAAAAAATAAAATCAAAAAAAAATCAAAAAAAATCTAAAAAAATCCAAAAATCAAAAAAAAAAAAATCAAAAAACAAAATCATAAAAAAAAAATAAAAAAATGTAATGTGTGTGTTTTTTTTTTGTGTTTGTTTGTTTGCATTTTTTTTTGCATTTACATTTTGGATGATGATATGAGGCCCCTTTTTTTTCTTTTTTTTTTATTTTTTTGCACGGTCCAATGATATGAGGACCATATTTTTTATATTAATATGTCCAATGATATGAGGACAAGGGCATTTGGAAATTCAATCATCATGGTCTTTATACCTTGATGCATTTTTCTCTATGCCACATCATCACATTGCTAATGATGATAACAATGGGAACTTTATGGTAGCACACCCCCTTCTATCATCATCTTTTATCCTTATCATCATCCACACCTAATCCTCATCATCATCTAACTAACTATCTAACCTCCTCATCCCCTATCAATCAATCCTTTATCAATCAATCAATATCCACATCCAAATCTTATCATCTCACATCCAACATCCAAAATCCTCACCCCTTGGCTGGGGCATCTTCTAACATCCTCTTCATCAAATCAAACTCAATCATCACTCATCATCTTCATCAATCAATCATCCCAAATCTCCTCATCAAAATTTCTATCATCTAAATCGATCAAAAACCAATCCTTATTCTCTCATCAAACATCCTCAATATTTTAATCCTCCAAATCAACATCCTATACCATATCTTCTAATCAATCAATCAAACCTCAAATCTAACATCCTCCTCAACTCCATCATCAAACATCTAACATCATCCATCATCATCTAAAATCTAAATCCTAATCCTCAAAAAAACCTAACCCTTGAATGGGGCATCTTCTAATCAAAATCTAAATCTTCACCCTTTCATACATTATTCTAGGGCATCTCTCTAATCAAAATCTCTAATCATCTCTATCTCTCTCTCTCCTAATCTTCTAATCTCTAATAATCCTAATCTATGAATCTAAATCTTCTAATCCTCTAATCTCTAATCCTCTAATCCTCAAATATTCTAATCCTCTCCCTCCTAATCCCTAATCTAATCTTCTAATCCTCTAATCCTCCTCTCAATCTCAAATCTTATCATCCTCTAATCCTCTCTCATCTACTAACTTGGGCCTCTCCTCTTTTCGAGTGGTTACCCGACTCATTCCTCCCCACCTAACCCCTCGAGGGGGCATCATATCACCATCTAACATATTTTCTTCTTTTTCTTTGACGATCATTGCTACGTAATAACCATTCAAAGAGGGGGAAAATGTAGACATCTAAAATGTCGACATGATTAATTATGATTAATCAGTCCCACAAATATCCCAACATCATCCATATAATAATTAATGCAAGATTAATTATTATTATTTAATATCATTTTATCATATTTACCCTTTATCATTTTATCATCATTTATCTAATATCCTATCATTTCATCATTAATCCTTTTAATTCATCATTATATCCCATTTCATCATTAATCACTTTTATTTCATTATTATATCATATTATCCTATCATAATCCTTATTAACATTTTCTAGGAATTTAATATTCCTACATCTCTACCTACCACCTACTCTACACATCCCTACACCTATCCTTTCCATGTAACCTCACCCCTAATCATATTTATTAACCTAATCTAATTCTAATCCTAATCACATCCTCCACCTCTAAATCTAGAGGCTTCTATTTCTAGAAGCCTCTCTAAATTTCCCTCTTTCATATTTAAAAATTCAAATATATCTCCCTCCCTCCATTGAATTTTTAATTAAATGGAGACTTCTCTCAAATTCTAGAAATCTCCATTCTTCTCATGCATTCTCCACCCTTGATCTAAATCCAACTTGGCTTCATCTTAGCCATTGAATCCTCCACCCTTCAACTATAAATTTAGCTCTCCTCCGGAATCAAGTCACTTTGATTTCTTGTTTACATTTGCACTTATATCTTTTGACATTTACACATTGTACTTTGCAATATATTTAGAAATGAAATGGTTCGTCGTTTATGCAAACCCGAGAGAAGTAGGCATATTTCCAAAATATGTTATCAATCTTATTGTCATTGTTTCTTTCAATTTTTTTGGTTTCTACCGTTATTAATTCATTTTTAATGGATTAACGATGAACTAAGGCAATTTATGAAGAATCGTTAAATGACATTTTGGAAGAGTTTAACTGTGGAGCTAATATTTTGAGTTTTTAATCTCTCTAAATTAGTTCTAAATCAGTTTTAAATCACTTTTCTCAAATTATTTAAATCAGTAATTTGTGATTTTGATCTGAATCGATTTTAAAACTTTTTAATAGTAGGGCGTCTACTACGGTTTACGGATCATAGTTGGTAATATGTTGGATTAACTTCGATTACATTTTTTATATCAATTTTCAGTTGGGTTTAATTCAATTTGTGTAGACATTTGGGCTTGTTGATATTCCTTTTGCAAAGTGTGTAATTGTTTGGAGTATAGGTTGTTTTGCAGAAAATAGGAAACCATGTGATGAGAGGGACAGATGGATCTCTCTTGATCTTGCTTACGGGGTGATAGATATGGTTGAATCCATTCAGATTTAAAATTTGTTATAGCACTTTGGTGAGTAAACCATATTTTGAAGCTTTCTTTTTCGATATGATAAATGTATCTGTTTAAACCTATGTCCTTCAATTAAGAGAAATTGAAAAGACCATTCCATTTAAGATGTGGAAATGGCATTTGGACATAGTTTTAAAACTCATTTCATTTGGGTATTAATTGGTTATCAGTTGATTTTAGATTCACAACTATTCTTAAGAATTGCAGGATGCATTCTTAAAGTTGTTTAAAATTCAATGATTTGTTAACCTTTTCTCAACATGGTGTACAGTTCTCGTTTCTAAAGGTAATATTAAACCAACATTTTCTTGTCTATGAGAAATGGCTATTTTACACAATTTTGGTTTTCATATCCATGTTTGGATAACCTTTGTGTGGCCTGTTGGAAAGATATTCCTTGTTTTGGAACTATTTCAGAACTATTTGAAAACATGGGGTTTCATCACTACCTCATTAAACAAGAGGATTTTATAGTGTAACCTTCTATTCAAGTTGTTGAACCAGGAAGATGGATCAACCGTCATATTGGTAAAACTTGATTCTTGGATAGTGTTTATTTGCATAGCTGATATTATTGATTGGCATGCATATTTTTCAAAGCATGGTTTTGTGGTTTCTGTTGTATGTCAAAGGAGATTTTCCCATATGATTTTGGATTTGAATCTGGATTAATGGTGTCACCTGTAGGGAAGAGTTGAGTGACAAGTTTAACATACTCATATTTATCTTCTCACATTTATGGTTGACAATTTCCATTATGATTTAGATAGCTGACTTATATATATTTAGTCGGCATTTCTAGTATGCCTAATTTTGGATTCGCATTTGTTATCACTTTTGATGTGAAAAATTTGGATGTTTATAAGACCCATTTCTAAAGAATTGTTTGTATTTTGTAATTAATTTACAAACTTATTGTATCCACACATAATAATTGCACATGATTTTAAGTCCCTTATTTTGGGCATTTATTTGTAACTATCACATGTGGTTATAATTAGGGTGTACATTTATGCATTAACAAACCGGTTTACTGATTATACTTGGTGATCCTTTGTAGTGATGGAAGTTTCACCAATTTGGATGTGACATTTGACAGTAGTTTTAACACTATCCCCGATTTTACATTGGATAGATATTTTGATCTTCACATGCAGATTTCAGGGATTCAGTCTAACTCTCAGCCTCATTATAGGCATTTTTGCAATTTGATTTCTAAATCATTTCCATGATATTTTGTCACAATTGAAAGTTTCACGAGGTCAAGTAGACACCTCTTATTATTGGCATTTGGTGGTCTATTTCATACTGATCATTTACAACACTTTGCAAATCATGGGATCAATGGATATTCACCTATTGTTTGGCATTTAGTCGTATATTTCACATTGATCGATTTCAATGATATTTTATAGATTTGACAGCTTTTACAAATCACAGGATCAATTGATACTTACTTATTTGGCATTTAGTCATCTATTTTATATTGATCAATTTCAGTGATATTTTGTAGAGTTGACAGTTTTTGCAGATCACAGGATCATTCAACACTCACCCATTGTTTGGAATTTAGTCATCTATTTCATATTGATCTATTTTAGTGATATTTTTGTTGAGTTGACAATGTTTTTGCAGATCACATGATCAATGGACACTCGCCTATGTTTGGCATTTAGCCATTTATTTCATATTGATTGATTTCATTGATATTTTGCAGAGTTGACACGTTTGTAGGGTCAATGGACACCCACTTATTTTTGGCATTTGGTAGTCTATTTCATACTGATCTACTTGGAAATACTTTTGCAATTTCACTAGAACAATGGATGCTCACCTATGTTTGGCATTTAGTCCTCTATTTCATATTGATCAATTTTAGTGATATTGTGTAGAGTATATTGGCATTTTTGCAAGGTCGAGGACAACATCTATTATTGGAATTTGGTGGTTTATTTCGTAATGATTTGATTTGGGTAGTTGCGGTATTGGCCAATTCACACGGTTTAATTAGACATTGCCTCTTTGGAAGGTGTTTTGTGTCTATTCAAATTAATCCATTTTTGTGACATTTTTGGCATTTCAATATTTGACAACCTTAACCACTATATTATATTCTCGGTTTATGGGATGTAATTTTGGATAGGTTGTTCAGTTTGAGTGGAGGTGGTTGGTCCAATCAACAGGGCTTGTTGTTGTCCTTGTGTTCTCCTCTGATTGTAAAATGGTTTGCCAACACCTTGATGGGCATTCCATTGTTGTTGATATTGAGGATTAAACTGTTGGAATTATCGTTTTGAGTCCATGGTTGTTGATAAAATATTGATTGCATATTCCATGGTTGTGGACTCCATTCTTGTGGAACTTATTGATTCCAAGGTTGAGGATGGGGCCATGGAGTGTTCCATTGATTAGGAACCCATTGGGTCCTTGGAGCATATTGTTGGTTTTGATTTGGAACAAAATTTCCTCCTTGCCTTTGTGTTACATAGTTAACTTCTAGCTCATTTTGTGCATTTTGTTTCAAGTGGTTCTTAAGCAAGGGAAATAATCCAAATTTATCAATGGCATGTTTCAAATCACAAATGAGACAAACATTGGTTTTATATAATGGTCAATCTTTAATTCCATGTTTATCTCTACATCTAGGACAGTATATGAACAACGTCTCAGAATTCTTGGATTTTTCTCTATCTATTTTTGTATTTAGTTGTACCAAGAGATTTGTTCTCATGTTTGCAATTTCTTCCCTTAGCTTGGATATGTATCCATTGAAAATCTCTCCCCTATTTTACGCAGTTTGGGTGAATTCAAGAGTAATTCCTATAGAGGTCAATAATGTCTGTAAACTCAAGTTTTTTCATATCTCCTTTCCCCATTAAATTAAAATCCTCTTGAGTTTCATCATCCAATCCTTTGAGAAATATTATTTTCAAAATAGTAATGTCCAGGCCTATGCCACACCTCTTATGAAGAAAAAGGAAACGATCAAGATAATCCTCTACACTTTCATCTTCCTTTTGTTGGATCCTAAAGAGTTCCTCCCTACAGTCTCTAACCTTGCAATAATCTTAGTATTTGTCCCAAAAACTATTTCCATCTCTTCCCAAGTATGGATAGAGTTGGGGGCTAGTCCCATGAACCATCTCATTGTTGTATCTTTCAAGGTTGAGGGAAACAACTTTAATTTTTGAGTGTCAGAGGTATAATCATAGGTCTGACATAGTACTTTAAATTCAAATAAAAATTGATCAAGATCTTTTGAGACTAAACCCCTGAACATAGGTAGGACTGATGGTGATATATTTTTCATAGGGCCTTGATCATTGGGGTCCAATTCTATGGGATAAGTGAATTTCCTACCCGGTGGTGGAGCATCATTGTTTCCTCCATTAGGATTTTCTACTGTCTACCATTCTCTCTAGTTTCTTAATTGGTTCCACTAGTAAATTTTAAGGGGGTTGTTTGGGTTTATTCTTACAAATCTACCTCTATGATCTCTAGGTCTAAACATATACTTTTAGCATACTAAATAACAATTCCCTAACTCCTAATGTTTAATTGATCATTTTGTTCCACATACTCCAAAAGCAATAAGGATGCTTCACTTGCCACCACAAGACCTTTGTATCTAAAAAAGTATAGAAAAATAAATTCTAAATGGAAACTTGCAAGATTCTCAATAAGAATTCAAGTTAATACTTTACTCTTTGATGTCACCTTTGATAATTCCCCGACAACGACACCAAAAACGTGGCAAGTAGTATTATTACTCACACTTTAATACTTTAATATTCTCTCAATACCATGGCGGTGTACAAGCCTATTAGTAACAAAGAGATGTTTTAGAACGTATTGAGCATGTAAATTAATAAAACTAGAAATAATGCAACTGTTATAATTAAAGGATCTATCCTAAACTTATTGTGACGGTAAAAAACAGAGGGAAATACTTCTAATTCTATGACCATGCAAATGAAACATACAAAAATGAAATTACAGTTTGAATAATTGAAACATAGTAATGATGGAAGTAAAACAAATTAAAATAGATGAACAAGAAATAAATAGAACTTCCCTTCACATTGGGGAGGAGTGGCCCTTGCTCCTTCCCTCTAATCTGATTGCTATGTCTACTCAAGAAAACACAGTTGATTCTAGAAGCATGCTCTTTATTTATCAATAGTTTGTCTTACAATGCACTTACTATCTTTCTTAAAAATCCCCTTATTCTATAATGATCACACCTTATATATTAAGCAGAGTCCAGTTCCCTTTTTAATAAAACTTATTATTCTAAATTACATGCAGGAATTAACTAAGCAGGTTTAAAACAGAACAATCATGTAACTGGTAGTTGTCAAGTAGATGTATAGACATGCATGTAGATTTCCAATCGAACTTGTCTTCTTGATGGAGGAGTTCTGTAAACAATACTTGACTAGATTTGGAGATCTTTGGAAGTTTAGATGAACTCAAGTAATCACATTCCTCATATGGTAGAGTGCTTCATAAAATGAGAATTAGTTCTTTGCCGAGTTAGACATTTTAATGCATTGAATGAACCATGTCAACTTAAATGATATTTATGTCAAAAGTAATGTTTTCCACCCCCAAGCAGATTAGGTCCTATGATGGACTTGGTGTTGACTAGGAAATTCCACAAATTGTGTGAATCTTGTGTTGACTGGGTGAGTCCTACACTCATGTGAGTGAGTCTTGCACTTATTTGGGTGAGTCTCGCACTTTATTGAGCGAGTCCTAAGCTTGGTTTAGTAAGTCCTATGCTCGGCTGAGTGATTCCTTCCATTTATGTATGTTAGCACCAAAAATAGGCTTATATCAATGATTTAAGAAGGCATATAAAATATATAAAATAACCAAGACACATGCTCAAAACATATCTTTAAGTCAAACAAAAGTTTTATTTATAATAAAACTAATATTAGTTCAATACAAGGTAAAATGGACATAGTAGAAAAAGTGGGGCTTGAAATATGGATTTTTAAAGGTTCGTCGGTATCCTTAGAATAAAATCCATACTCATATTTCCATGGTCTTTTTGGTATTATCAATGACTAATACAAACTAATGTTTTGATTTCTTCCCTTTGTGTGTTTGAAAACTCTACAACTTTGCACAAAATTATTCACATCCACACTCGCCCATGACCAATAACAACCCTCACATTATTATCCCAAAGTTTTATCTCCCCAAAGTGTTTGGCTAGACCTTCACTATATTTCTATCTTACTAAATTCTCCCTCATTAAACCATGAGGTATGCACAATAACTTCCCTTTGAGAAATAAGCCTTCTTCTATGAAATAATCTAGCCATGGAGTATTATCCATGTCGGTTGGACTGACTTGCATACCGCCCAAGATTTTCTAAAATCTAAATCTTCTTCATATAACTCTTGTGGATTTAAATCCAACTACTCACACTATCATCTCATGCAACAAAAAAACCTCCGACTCAATGCATCTACTACTTTACTAGAATTATTACTCCCATATTAACATTTCATAAAATCAACTCATTTCATGTGCTTTTGATTTAAATTAACTCGGTTGTTCACCTTGACTATAGTGATTGATGATTCATAAATAAAACAAAATCCCTTAATAGAAAGTAGAGCCTCCATTTCTCTAATTCTTTATCAATTTCATAAAATTTTGATCATAGAAAGAATACTTATTCTTAGCTTCATTTAGTTTGTCACAAAAATAAACAATGTACTTATCTTTCTAACTCAAAAACTACTCATTGGTGATTTACTAAAGCATCA
This sequence comes from Taxus wallichiana var. yunnanensis, assembly GCA_018340775.1. Taxonomy (NCBI): domain Eukaryota; kingdom Viridiplantae; phylum Streptophyta; class Pinopsida; order Cupressales; family Taxaceae; genus Taxus; species Taxus wallichiana. The sequence continues at coordinate 494,756,485 of CM031242.1, read as the reverse complement.
CAACCAACTTGGAATACCTTGTTGAATTTTAGTAATGCAACTAAAACCAGTTGTTTGGTTGCCCTCTTCTTCAAAATCTAAAATATACACTTTTTAAAAATTATCCAAATAAACTCCTTCTTATTACCTTTCATCGTTTCCATGATAAGTGCACATGTGGCACTAAAGTTGCTGATGAATTTCATGTAAATTATTACCAACCTATGGAAATTTCTTGCCTCAAACATGTTCCTTGATAATGGTTACTCAACAACAACTCTTACTTTTTAACAATCTATTCTAAATCCATTGTGGGAAATCATAAATCCCAAATAAACCCACTCATCCTTTATAAATTTGCACTTCTTCAAGTTGAAGAATAAATTTTCTTCCCGATCTTTGTAATATAAGCACAAGTATGTATCAAGTTCTCCTCTTTATCCTGTTGAAATATAAGATAGTATCCATATACAAAATAATAAACTTATCAAGAAATATATACCACTTTATGGCGATATTATTGAATTTGATGTTTTAATAAGTGTTCACTTCTCCTTCATAACATATTTTCTCTCTACAATGTTTGATTGTCCTCCACCTCACGAAAACCTTCCTCTATCTCTTGATATGTTTTTTTGTCTCTAGATAACTTCTCTTTCACCTTCAAAACACATTGGTGTGCTTCTTCCACCAATATCAACTATATCATTCTAAGCTCATCTTATATAGAAATGAAAATACCATTCACATATGTTGAGATATTCTCGCCAACATCTTCAACATAAATAACCTAAATGATGAACTTGTAGAAATATTCAATGTAATCTATTACACTCATCTCCTTTTACCATGAGTTCTATAATTTCATGTAAAAAATCAACTAGTAATACAAAAGAAATAAAAGTCCCTTTAATTTTATGACCATTACATTCCAATATATGATTATATGCTTGGTTCTTATCAATCTTTCCATTTGCACACAATCCCACCATAAGAATGTATGACCATTCAAATTTGTGCATGTAAACTTTACTCTACTGGGATCCTTTATTCTCTCATAGTCAAAAATACTTCTCCAACTCGGTGATCCCATCAATGAGATCCTCATGACATAGGTATCTTGAGTAACTAGGGTTTCAACCAAAACTTGCATCTCATCTTGGTAATGGTCTTCAAGAGCCCATCTTTTGGTTCATATAATAACTCTTCAAGATGAACCCTTGGGGATTCTTATTCTTCATCTTCATAGATTGTATTTGAGATGAAAACTCTCTTATGAGAAGTCTCCATAGAATCCAATATACCTTGGATTCCTCTTATCATCTCTGTTGACTTTATAACTCATGGTGTTCTTCCTCTTCTTTCAAGGGGAACATCTATGTGTGAAATTTCTTCCCACATCTCTTTGTAATTGCAAGACTTCTATCACACCTACAAAAAAACCACTAGAGCCTTACAAACAAAACCCAACAAGGGAAACCTTACTATGATACTAAATGTGTGAATCGGGTAAGAGGGAGCCAAATTAATGACAACCTTTCCCTCAATAAGACACTAAATCTAATGGACAAAAATAGGCACATATACTTAAATTGAACCAAAGACATCACACTCTTTAATGAAAACATCTTATTGTTACAAATATTCACACCAAAAACATACAATTGCCAAATTGATTAAACTACATAAAGATGAACATACAACAATGCCTTTGATGGACTCCTATATTATACATAGTCCTCGACATAGGAAAAAAATCCCTTTTGTTGTAAGATCTCTTTGGTTCTATCGAACCCTTTCTCTTTCCCTCTTGTTTGCTCTCCCAAGTTCAAACTCCCCATCAACTTGTATATTGCATCTTTTTATTTGTGATGGATCTCGTCAACACTTACTAACAACCTTTGCATCTTTTCACCTTCCCAACATGTCTAGAACACCCTAAATTATCAATTCTTGTTTTTTTAGCAGTTACTCTACATGCATGAAGGTCGTGGGCAAATCCATTGCATTGTGTAGTTCAATGATTGTGTAACTATTGAGTTTAGCTCCAAAACTACGAAGGCAATTGTCTAAATGTCAACTAATGCAAAATGATGATTTTGTAATTTGCCCATGTAAACCGACATTTTCACCGTTTATTAAATAAAATACCCTCCCGACCTTGATGGATGACTAAAACCACTTCCTTACATATTATTCAAGGTCTTAGACTCCTATAATTGCTTTTGGCCCCGATGATCGTCCTCCACACATGCCATGATGTTGTAAAGTGACAAGTTACCACCACACACACACGTAAGTTGGATTATGATTTGGGGCGATGCAAGATTACTTCCACACCTAGATGCTAATGTATCACCCTATTACACACATGTTAAATGTTTTAACACATTCACAACAAATATATATATATATATATATATTAAAGTGCTTTAAGAAACTTTAACCTGCATAAGTAAGGAAGTCATCCACCCACTTTAACAAGCAAGGAAGTAACCCAAAATTTCACTCACTCGTTGGCCCCGCCCTTTCATGTTAACATCCATAGTTTTTTTCACTTTAAGAAATATTAATATAGTATTAAATAAAAATATTTATTGACTATTCACAAAAAAATGCTAGCTCAAAGAAATCACACCCCAAAGTCTAAGATATTAAGTCTCACCATCCTTAGAGAAACAACATACCACCAAAACAACAAAGACACTAATAAAGTGGTTTTATGGAAGGGGCTCCACTTATTTTAGGAGTGCTCCATAGAAATTTTAGGAGCATTTATAATAAAAGTGGACCCGTGATACAAAATAATATAAATGTAGGCTCTTATAGAAGGTATATTTGAAATTATCATATTTTTACGTATAAGAAAAGTTTAAAATTTATTTATTTATTTATTAGAAACTAATATGTAGGAAAATATCTAATTACATAAAGGAATACACTCTAACACCGTAGTTTCATGTTGGGGCTACCGCTCCTATATATTTAGGAAATATCGTCCATAGAAATGTTAATGTATTGTTCCTATTTAACTAAAATATCTTCATAATTTTTTTGAGCAACTATTGCTTAGGAATAAACATTCTAACGGATGTAAGCAATGGGGGGCACACAAAAAATTGAACCCTCTTTAAAAAAATTAGATTTTTCTGCCACATGAGATACTTAATAGAGCTTCCCTCCCAAATTTTCCAACCTAAAACTTAGTATTTTTCCTCTCCATATAAAATTTAGGAACCAATGGGACCATATTACTTTCAAAGTATCATGGGACTCGTAACCTAACTCCTCCTTTTTTACCATCCTCATAACTTTTCTCCCAAGATTTTAAAGGCTCCTTATTTTTAGGGAAAACTTCTAAAATTTTGTATTCCCATCAATTTTTGTTTTTCGACACATTAAAAATAGGATTAATAAGGGCATGGTCCCATGGAGAGGGGGATCCATAAATATCTTAACATGTGCTTGAGAGAATTTAGGAGCATTTTAGCTGTTATAGGGTCCCATGACTTTGATTATTTTCCTCAACAATTCCCATTGAGAAATAATGACAATTTACAGGTATATAATGATTATTCCCCCCTCCCTTACATATTATTTAAGGTCTTGGACTCCTATAATTGCTTTTGGCCCTAATGATCATCCTCCACGCATGTCATGATGTTGCAAAATGACAAGTTACCAACACACACACACATAAGCTGGATTATGATTTTGGGTGATGCAAGATTACTTTTGAACCTAGATGCCCATGTATCACCCTATTACACACATGTTAAATGTTTTAACACATTCATAACAATCATATATATATTAAGGTACTTTTAGAAACTTTAACCCAAACAAGCAAGGAAGTCATCCACCCACTTTAACAAGCAATGAAGTAACCCAAAATTTCACTCACTCGTTGGCCATACCCTTTCATGTTAACATCCATAGTTTTTTTCACTTTAAGAAATATTAATATAGTATTAAATAAAAATATTTATTAACTATTCACAAAAATGCGAGCTCAAAGAAATCACACCCCAAAGTCTAAGATATTGAGTCTCACCATCCTTAGAGAAACAACATACCACCAAATCAAGAAAGACGCTAATAAAGTGGTTTTATGGAAGAGAGCTCCTTTTTTTAGGAGTGCTCCATAGAAATTTTAGGAGCAATTATAATAAAAGTGAACCCATGATATAAAATAATATAAATGTAGGCTCTCATAGAAGGTATATTTGAAATTATCATATTTTTATGTATAGGAAAAGTTTAAAATAAATTTATTTATTTTTTAGAAACTAATATGTAGGAAAATATCTAATTACATAAAGGAATACGCTCTAACACTCTAGTTTCATGTTAGGGGCTACCGCTCCTATCTATTTAGGAAATATGGTCCATAGAAATGTTAATGCATTGTTCTATTTAACTAAAATATCTTCATAAAAATTTTGAGCAACTATTGCTTAGGAATAGACATTCTAACGGATGTAAGCAATGGGGAGCACAAAAAAATTGAACCCTCTTTAAAAAATCTAGATTTTTCTACCACATGAGATACTTAATAGAGCTTGGTATCCTTAGATTTCACCCTGAAATTTGGGACTACCCATTTGACAAAAAATCATTCTTTTAAAATAACAGGTCTTTTCATGTATTTATTGCAAAAGATGTCTGTATTACGTTAAGATATTCCCAATGAATCATATGAGCCAATTTCAACAAACACCCAAATGCTAAAACTCATTTTATCCCTCCGTCAAGTTTTGTCTCATGGAAAATTTTTATACAATTATTTATTAAATAAATAAAGCCCCATTTGAAGTAAATTGTGCTCCGATTGAAACCTGTTGAAATTTTGCATGCTAGTATTCACACATCTCAATAGGATTTTCACCAGGAGTGAATTTTGAGCATTGTCTGCAACTTCTGGAAACGTTTTTTTGTTTTTATTTATTTCTTTTGTGTTTTCTCTCGATTTTCCCCATGGTCTTTACGTTTAATTCCCTAAGTCCTTTCTTTGTCGTGTATAGTCTGTTTAATTTCCTGGAGCATCTGGAGATCATCTACGGCCTTAACACCAGAAGGAATTAGCCTCAGAAAATAAACTTCTAACCAAAAAAGATGAAGTCAAGCACAAAAAGCCTCTCCTAGGTAAGTCGCACTTTTTGGAATGAATGGGTTTAAGTTGCAATGGGATTTTGGTAGTGGCAGCAGACATGAATTTCTTACCTGCCTTGCAGGGTACTTTTTCCCATGAAGTCAAAGGTAGACGAGAATTTCTAACCTGCCTTGCAGGTAAAAATTCTCATTATAAAATAAAGAAAAATCACTTAAAGCACCGATGAGAATTTTCTGTCTGCCTAGCAGGCTAACTTTTCCCACCAAAGAGGTTTATTCACCCATGCAAGTCGCACTTTATCAAAGGAAGCTATTTTTAATACAAGTCGCACTTTTTGGGAGATGTTTTAATTTGCCAGTGGGAATTTTGGCGTGTGGCAAGCAGTGAGAATTTTTACCCGCCTAACAAGGTAAAAATTCTCATTATGAAAGTCAAATAACTTAAGTGGAAGAGGGGATTTTTGGAGCTGCAGTGCAGGGTGGAAATTCCCATCAAGTTGACTTCTTATTTTTAGCAATTCCTCTTGCCAAAAAGTGCGACCCACCTTGGGTGAATAACAATGCATTTAATAATATTTATTAATGGTTTATTCACCCAATTTTGGTGCCATAAATAGAAGGAAAGTCAATGCAAGCAAAAGAGCTAAGGAGAAGTCAAGGATGCATGCTAAAAATAAATTAAATAAATTATTTAACAAGCAACCAAAGCAAAGATGCAAACTTGGGCGCTCAAATTGGATGAATAAACATGACTATTAATTAATTAAATTGCTAGAAATAAGAAGAGGTAATTATTAAAAACAACATGTTGAAGGTTATATAAGCATGGGATGTCATAAAGGAGAAGCACTTATTTATTTTTTATGAAGATTATAGCCCAGCATGGTTTTGGCGCCAAAAGGAGGATTTTGCATTAAAGACTATTTTTCCATCGCTTTGCAAGAAGCTTCCAATTTTGGTAGCTAGGGTTGGAATAGCCTAATTTTTGTCATTCAAACATGTTTTCATGTTGGTATGTGTGCGAGGTGAATTAAATAATATTTTTGCTTGTTTGCATATGCAAGCAAAACATCAAATTTTAGGACAGTTGGCTTTATGTGTAGATTTTGGTGATAAAAATCAAGTATTCATGGACTTTATCTTTATCTAAATAAAATTGCAAGTATTTATCATAGGTGCTCAAATTAATATCGTGTACATCGAATATATCTTTTAAATCAAGTTGTCGATCTACACAAATTGATCTAATCGCAAGAGGATTACGCGAGAATTAAAAGAAAAAGAGCTCGAATAAAGATTTTTCCAACCATAATGAAGCATGATGAAAGAAAAGGATCAGAAAAATCATGCATAGCTTCCAGATTTGTTGAAGTCAATGATACAAACATAGGCCTTGAACATATCACCGATTTAATTGACAAATCTAGATCTCATAATTGCAAAGGCTTCTGGCAAAAATGCATCCTCTTGTTTCTAATGCAGCCCGTGTAGAAGTCAGTGAATGGAATATTCCTTCCAGGATCTTGTGTATGTGCTCCCAATCTTCCAATTGAAGCCTTCATTGAATTTACTTCTATTTGCATTAACCCAAAGTGCTTTCCATAATTTAAAATTGCTCATATGCAATTAAAAAATTAAAATGATGAGTTTTATCTCGAATTATTTACGACAAACATCAGACCGGTGCATGTCAAGAATAATTGCAAAAGCTTCAAGGATAGAAGGGAAGACAAAGTCAAAGGCAATACTGCAAGAAAATCACAGGACATGCATAGCTTCCAAATCCAATTTAGTGAGAATCAAAGGCCAAAGGCAAAAGAGTCAATCGCATGCGAGAATATGGAAGAAGAACAAGACCGGGAGGGTTGCAGCTTTCTTCTTTTTCTTTTCCTCTTTCATTTATTTTCTCGACAAATTACTTGAGCAATCAATTAAATGATATAACTTAAGTGATTGGTTTAAAAGTCGTTACTTGAAGAACTCAATTACTTGGAAATAGGTGGGCAGACATGCAATATAGAAGGTTCTATTTTTCAGTTATAAATCATGCATGTCATGCAAAGAGGAATTCGGGAGAAATATTGTTAGCTATTTTCCTTTTCATAGCTTCGCATGCAAGAATTCATTTAAAGTTTCCTATATATAATTCCCCTCCATACACTATAAATAGAGGAAGAACCTATAGGTAAAAGGATTGGAATTTGTAATCCACATTCTTGTGTTCCACACTTTGAGCTAAAACCCTTGATAACTTTTTGCAAGAAAAGGAATATAGAAGGGATTTCGAAGAACTTTGTGTCAAATGTGCATTTTGCTTTTTATTTCTTTCTAGATCTATTCATAAACTTTGTGTTATTCTAGATCCGGATATGAAACTAGCCTTTGCTTTAAATCATGTATTTAAAAGATTTATTTGTTTTATCTATGTGCATGTGATCAACTCTGTGAACTATTGATTGGTTGCACATCTTCTCTCATTTCGTCCTACTTTCTATTATTTTCCTCTTCTATAGATATTTCCTTTCTTTTATAGTTGCTTACTTGCTGCAAAATTGTTTAGCTATGGTTCATGAGCTACATAGTTAAAGTAATACCAACAAATAGATACTAGGAAATACAATGGTAAAATCTTACATAGGAGCCTCGTCGGTAAATGAGGGAGATTTATTTCATGATCGCTAGGTTTTTAGCCGTGTAAAAATCGCCAACAGAGCTTCCATCCCAAATTTTCCCAACCGAAACTTAGTATTTTTCCTTTCAATATAAAATTTAGGAACCAATGGGGCCATATTAATTTCAAAGTATCATGGGATTGTAACCTAACTCCTCCTTTTTAACCATCCTCATAATTTTTCTCCCAAGATTTTAAAGGATCCTTATTTTAGGGAAAACTTCTAAAATTTCGTATTCCCATCAATTTTTGTTTTTAAACACATTAAAATAGGATTAATAAGGGTGTGGTCCCATGGAGTGGGGGCTCCATAAATATCTCGGTGGGTGCTTGAGATAATTTAGGAGCATTTTAGTTGTTTTAGGGTCCCGCGACTTTGATTATTTTCTCAACAATTCCCATTGCGAAATAACAACAATTTACAGTGTACATAATGATGATTCCCCCTCCCTTACATATTCTTCAACATTTTGGATTCCTATAATTGCTATTGGCCCTAATGATCATCCTCCACACATGCCATGATGTTGCAAAATGACAAGTTACCACCGCACACACACACATAAGTTGCATTATGATTTTGGGCAATGCAAGATTATGTATCACCCTATTATATACATGTCAAAAATGAAAGCAATGATAACCAGATCGCATCGTACCAAGCCAAGAACACATATGCTAATCGAACACCACAATCAATAAGATGAAAGCAATTTGCGAATAGCTTTACATAAAACCTTTGCAAACAAATGAGCGCGATATCATATATTATTATGGAACTCAATACAATACATTGAGAATGGGCCTTGCTTAAATAGGCAATGAATAACAATCTAAGAACCAATCAAGGTCATAGATCAAGCCATAAATTAAGGAAATAACTAGTCATCAAAGAACTAGTCAAGACCATAGATTTAGGAGAGAACTAGACATCAAGGATCTAGTCAATACCATAGATCAAGGAAATAACTATACCTAACAACTAGATAATATCTTCTAATATCTAAATAAGATAAAAGAAATATCCACACACATAAGTGGGTGAGGATAAATACAATAAAGGTAAATAAAGTACCTAGGTGAACATGAGCTAAGGTAAATACCTACTCTAACACCCCCTCAAGTGAAGCTAGGGGCCAAAATAGAAGTGGCATGTCCACAGTATGAGTCCCGACAACTAGGCTTGATGAGGTACTCATGTATAATAATTGGGAAAAAGGGACACCGCAAGGTACCCAAAACCAATAACAACAAAGTAAAGAGAGTAAAGACCCACTCCAAGGCATCCCAAGAAGCTCGGCTCAAAAACTCATACAATGTTGAAGAAGTTTGGTGTGCACTGTGGTCTGAATCCACTACTCGATCACAAAACTCAAAAACAACTAACACTGGGCTCCACCAGAATAGCTCCATACAAAGAGATTGTCAACGGAGTGATGTCGAAAGTGTAAAAAAACACCAAACATAATTTGATCAAGTGTTGCAAATAGGTGTGCCACGATCCAAGAACAATAACCAAAGCAACAAGGCAAGGACACAAAATCTAGAGTGTCATGATCCAAGAAAAGCCAAGGTAACAAGGCAAGGACACAAAACCCGAAGAAGCAGGATCAACACCACACCCTCCCATACTGTTGAATGGGTGGAGTGACGCTACAAATCTATATGAGTTGTCAAAACAACTACTCAAACACTGACAAACTAACACTGGAATGCACTGAATAGATCCCATAAGAGATACTATCAACATGCCAAAAGTGTCAAAAATACAGATACAAAATCTCTCAACAATAAACCTTACACACTTAATTATTTATTAATTACCTTATAATTAATAAATCCACATCTCCAACCCTGCCACCTCACCTCGCCACCTCACCATGACCTAGCCCTAACCCTAAACTAACCTAATTAAGACCTATAACTTGGTCCAGACCCACACCCATGACTCATCACCCTCACCGCACACCAAAACGAACCTAATAATGACTTGACCAAGCCCACAACTGACCCAGGAGAAAAGGAGGGAAAGTTGGCTATTTTACTAAAAATAGCCAACTTTGACCTAACCGACATCGGTCCCTACGCGATCGGCGTTGGTTAGGTAACCGCCATCGGTTCCCTATAAATGACCTCCCCAACCAAAACAAAGGGATCCGAATTCATTTTGCAAGAGAGGGACAAGTGAGAGAGAGAGAGAGAAGAGGTTGCAGAGAGGAGTATTGAGCCCAAGACTATAACTGAGCAACTAGATCACTGGTCACACTCATCCAAACATTGGGAGAGTCAGAGGATAGCTTCATCAGCTCACTTCCGATTGCCGGATCATCCCAACTGAGCCTTGCCTTCGCCACTGCATTCCTTGGACTTGCATCCGCATCAAAAACTAGTAAGTAGTCTCTTTTATTACCTTGTATGCTTCTAGACACTACTTTGTGAACTTTTGATTCATAGTGATTATAAGCTCACTCCTGGATCTACCACCCAGCAGCACCCTGCACCTAACCTTCATTCATCCATCTCTATATTGCCCCAAAGACAACTTTCTCACTCTCTGAGTCTTCTCTATCACCCTACTACTCCCCTCAACCATCTACCAACCTTCTAAACCCCATAACCACCTTACAACCAACCTCCATTTAAAAGCCCCTAAATCACTGCCCCTACCGATATCGGTTATCCCCTACCGGTACCGGTTTTATAACCGCGGTCGGTTATCCAGTGATCGCATCGGTCACTGTGACTTATACCAAAAACCAACCTTTCACCTATTTACCTCCAAACAATCTCATATCCAGCCTTGTCTATCCCTGTAACTTGATCTGAACGTATCAATAACCAGTGACCAAACAAACAACATGACATTTTATTATTGGTAGTTTAGTCTCTATTGCTTTTAGTAACGAGGTACCTAAATCGTGATTTCGCAATAGCTTCTTTATTATCATTTGCATTAATTTGTATTAAAAGGGAACTGACCACCTTCGAAAGGAAGTCTAATATTTCCTGGGCCCAAGGTAGTTCCCTCACTTATTGTTTAACGAAAATCTGGTGGTCTTGCATTCTTATTTACAGGTAGTCCTTCCTAGACAAAAAGGAGCTCTTCACAATCTGGTCTGATCTCTCTACGGTACGCGCACACCTTCCCAACACTCAACAGGTATTCCTCCTAGCCCTAACCCTTATCTATTTCTCAAGAGAATGAAAAGATAGAAATAACTCTATTCTGGAACAAAATTTTGTGTGAAACATTTTGGCACACCGGTGGGACCCTTCTCGGGTTTCTTTCTTTCTTGCTTGTTTTCATATAGGGAGCACACTTGTTGTTTCTTTCTTCTAAATATTCACAAAATATTTTGTCATTTTGGTAAAAGAACTTGTCTTTCTTTCACATCTTTGCATTAGTGAAAGTCATCTTCTTAACCTCTTCTCTTTCTTTGCTTCATCGAATATCATTTTCGATTTGGGTTTAAAACACGTGCATCACATTCTTGCTTGTTGTTTTTAATTCTAGTGAACGTAGATTAAGTAATAGGTCGTACACGTGGGGGTGATATCCATGGTATTGATGAGAAATTAATCTTACTCTCACTGCACAACACATACCAAATCACATCATAATCTACACAACATCTCAAACATCCCCCCTTCCCGCGGTATTCCTCCGCCCGATTGAGGTAGCCTTACAAGCCAAAACAAACTTGACATCTCCCTTAGGTCTTTTGTTTAGGATTGACATCATCTTGCATCTAAGGCATAAGCCCAAAGTGATTAAAACTAATCCTAGGGTTAGTCTCTTGATTTGCTTGTGTATCTTGCTTTTTTTTTTTTTTTTTTCAGTTTGTTTCTCTGTTATACCCTGTCTCAGTGATCACTTCAGATAGTTTGGTGGGTATACTAAGCCTTGTTATCCCCAAACCAGCAGCCTCTTACATTCTCTCTTTGCCTTCACAGTGACCGACACCGGTCCTCTTCTACCGACATCGGTTTACATTGACCGACGCCGCTACCGTCTCGACCGACATCGGCTACTGATCGATATATCGTTATCGTATGTTTCACAGTTCCTGACAAACCAACAACCTACCAATTCCAACATTTTGTTGTTGTTTTTGTTCCTGATTGACTAATTCCTGCTATATCCTCTTGTCCATGGTTGTTATCACCCAGCAACAAGCCGCAGCCATGGTTTCACATGCTTGTTCCGTGTCTTTTCCTGAGTCACCCCCTTCGCATCCTATGGGGAATCCTATGGACACCAATGCTTTTCCCAAGATCCTTGTAGGAGATCCAGACTTTGCCAAATTTTTGGATGCTAATCCTAGTGCCGTACAATATTATTTGTCTCATACCCCTGACCGTACACCCGACGGTCAGCTCCTCTTTGGTATGCCTATTAGTATAGCCGCTCACTTAGCCCCTTCCCCACCTAATAACTCACCTCACCGTCTTCATCCTTAGCCCCGTCTCCCAGCTCAGTGGCTTTGGTGGTTCATACTGCACCAATTGGCCTTCCTTTGGTTAATCTGGGGCCCCACATATCACTACCATCCACTGCCCCTACCTCATCTCTCCCGCAGATTGACCTCTTTCATAACTCGCTCTCTACCATCTATCCACACGAGCTTTCCCTCTCAGGCTCCGCCCACCTTTTCATTTCCGCAAACTCATCCGGTGGCCTCAACATCTTATATAGGACACCCTTATTCGGCTGCCCAACACATTCATCATCATTACCTTATCAACATTCAACCCCACCATTGTCTAGTAGTGGCTCTTGGCCCAATCCTCCTCCATTTATACGACAACACCATCATCTAACCCAACCAATGATTTAATCAAACAGATGATGGACAAGATGCAAAATCTTGAGGCTTCTATTTCAGGAAGCCGTAACACCCCGACATACGAGCAAGTTTGTCAGAGCCTATTCATCCTTCTCGTCCCCTTCATACATATCCTCCTCAATGGGAATTACCAAAATTTACTCGCTTTAGTAGTAAGGAGGACCTCAACAACACTTGCGATCATTTAGACATGCCTCGCTATCGATCGATTGCTCATGACGATGCCTTACTACTCCGTACCTTCCCATGTCCTTATCAGGACCTACCTTGGAGTGGTATAGTGCTTTATCCCAGCACTCAATCTTCTCCTTTAACCAGTTAGCCCAATCTTTCTTGGATCACTTCTCCATCAATATTGCCAAAAAAGTATCCATTACCGACCTCTATGCCATCCGACAATTTGAAGACGAGTCTATCGCAGATTTCATTGGACGATGGCGGGGCCTCATCAACCAACTTACTTATGCCTTACCTCAAGCCGAGCTCATCAAACTCTTTACGTGGGCCTGCGCTAAACACATTTCTCCCACCCTCCAAATTCAAACTTTCCGCACCTTTGATGAGGCCTTTACTATGGCTCAAAGAGATTCGAGCCTTAGAGGAGGAGAAATTGAAGTTGCACAACAAAAACTCAAATTTCCAAACCCAAGACTCCACCAACAAACCCAACACCACCAACTCTCATGCATGGCTGCTTCGAAATCAAAAGGATCCGTACACATGGTGACGGTCAAATCTCAAGCACCATCTAATACCCAGCCAAAATCCACCTATAAGTATAAAGCCGAGCCCATCAAGTACACTCCCTTGGGAGAAACTTATGATGTGATCTTGGACAAATTGCTTAAAGCAGGATCTCTCACCTTGCCTCCTGTTAAACCTCACTCCGGGTTTGATTCCGCCCGCGCTATACCTTCTTGGTATAAAGAAAATGACTTCTATAACTTCCATCGTGAAGGGACACAGCCACGAAAATTGCAAGATGTTGAAAAACATAGTGCAGGAAATGGTTGATGCAGGGGATATAACCCTCGATAATCCTAATGCCCCTGCTAATCAAAATTTAAAAATCTTCAACAAACCATTTCCAAACCATTCATCTAACAGTAACACAAACCAAGAAACCTCAGCCGAGGAGAAGAGTGTGCATGAGATCCATGCGGTTTTCAACTCCCAACCAAGGGCTTCCATCGAGGAAATTCTGAATCGAGCCTCTTCACCAACGCAGGGGTCCTCGCCCTTCTCCTTCATCAGACAAGAGGATAGCCCCGCTATTCCTTTACCCATAAAGGAATCAACCGCCCAGAGTTCTCTTCTCACAGAAGAGCCTTCTTACACCACATCCCTGCAAGACTGTGAGCGGATGTTATCCAACCTATCTATTTCCCAAACATCTCCTTCCACCACTCTTGCTGCAAAAGAAGAAGGATCGCCACTTTTTTTGTCATCCTTAGAGGAGAAACCCCTCGAGCCTACATCACCAAACTCCTTAACCATGATGGATCCTCTAGAACATGCCCTCCTCCCTATCAGTTCTTCATCGCCTAAATCTTTCCAAGTGACCGGTTGACCTCTTAACACCCATTGATACAACGCCTCATTCACCCCCGTATCACACCCACAGTGGACCGGAATCACAGCCCACTTCTCTTCCATACCAAAATTCCCATCCACACGTGAAGATTGTCATCCCCCAGAAGATAGATGAGTCTTATGGGAACGTTTGAGTACACCATGCTCTACTCAAATGCAGATGACTAATCCAGACACCTCTACCATATGCCCGAAGTTTTTACAAAAGCTCAAAATGCCTATGTCCTCACCTTCACCCCCCTCATCTCTACCGAATACCTCATCCACCTCTATCAACCTAACCAAACCTTCCCCTACGCTTGGGACTTCACCAATACCCAGCCTGACGCACCCACCTAAATGGTTAGATTTATCCAAAAATAAAGCCATCAATCCACCTAGGAGATAGACCCAATCTCCTCGAGTCCAATCTATGCCTCCGCCACAACTAAAACCCTCACCCCCGATCACACCAGTACAACAGGCATGGTTTCAACCCTCGCCGTCACACCTACCTTCTATATTGGGGCCTCACCCCTCCACCTTGCCTCAATACACCATGCCTCCCACGTCTTCTTTAACACGACCTGCACCTTTTGCACCCATACAGAAATCCATGGGTGCATCTCAACACCATCGCCCCAAGTATCCTACCTACCTACCAACCCTAAGCAAACTCGATCATCGAAGGACTTGTTTGTTTCGACTCCTCTTTCCCCGTGGTTGTTTCCTGCCACCACGTCATCTGTGGCCTCATCATCTAACCAGCTAAACATGACTTTCGCAGAAGAAGCCACGCCTAGTTAAACCCAATCATCAAAATCCCTTGCCTAAACCACCACCCGTACGAACCACTCGTACCCAACCATTACCAAAACAATCAATAATCTCACCCACTCAATCAATAGCCTCATCTTCATCTGAATTTGACCCGCTCAAAGGATCTTACGCCAAGATCCTTGATATGTTGGTAGGGGATGCGACCATTTCCCTACCCCCACTCAGACCCTATGATCCATCTAAACCTCGACCTATAGGTTATGATGAATCTAAAATCTGTGCCTACCACCGCACACCAGGACACAATGTAGAAGGATGCAAAGCTTTGAAAGCCATCTTTCGCCAGTTGCCTATCTCGGATAGAAAATCTAAGAAAGACAACTTACGGAGGGAAAAGCCCTTAGCTTCGATCCCTTCTCCTATACCACCTGTCCCCGCCTCACCAAAATATATCATCATTGCAACCCCGCCTCTCGAGAACAATGACTTATCCCTGCCATCTTCCTCATCTCGTATTCACGAGATCAACATGATTAGCATTGCTACTCGAGGTCAGAAAAACAATGGAAAAGCTAAAGAGAGCACACCTGCGCCTCTCTTTCTCCTTCCGCCATCCCGATCGCACCACCACCTAAAGTGGTTATTCGTGGACCTGCCTATCCAGTCTCTGATGGAGTTGCCCATCGCACCATGATCAAACAACTTCACCAATCTCCTGTAAAAATGACACTCTATGATCTCATTCAAACATCTGAATCTCATCGACAAGCTCTAATTGAGATCCTCCAAGGGATAGAGGTCCTACCTAACGAAACCCTACCCATTGCCTCCATCTTAACACCCAACCATGTCGCTTCTCTCACCAAACAACCTACCTCCACAACCACCTCTGTCCCTGTACAGCAAGCCGCTGCTGTCAGTTTTTCCAAGAAGAAATTGTCGTCTTTGGTGCAGAAGATCCTGACCCCGCTCTTTTCATCTCGGCTTACGTCCAGACATCCAGGTACATCATGTTATGATCGATGGGGCGCTAGCCTAAACATCATCTCTTCCAAAGCCTTCCAACAGATGAATATCCCTCCTAGCTACATGTGTGCCAACCCCACCATGTTGCATTCATTCAACGATGCTATTACTTCTACCCTAGGCACCGTGATCCTTAACATTTGTGTAGGGCCACGTACCTTGCCCGAACTCTTCTATGTCCTTGAGGGAGAGTTCCAATACAACATGTTGTTAGGCCGCCCTTGGATCCGGGCATGGGATGCGTTCCCTCCACCTTACATAGATGCATAAAATTTGAGTATGAGGGGAAGTCATACACCGTCACAGCTGACGCTTCCCCCTTCAAAACCTACAATATGTTATACCACCCTAATGATGTGCTTGTACTAGTCAAGGCACCCATTGATCCGACCCAACCATCTACTTCAACCATGCCTCAACCATCCACCTTAGCCGCACCCACACCTTCGACCAATGAAACCACCGACGCGAATACCTCTTCCTTCCCCGCGGACAACATCCCAACCTCGGATCCCTTGGTAGGTGTTTTTCAATGCCTTACGCTGGGGGAGTACCACCTATACAATGTTAGCACCTTCCATACCCCACAAGAGTATGGACAAGTTACATGCGCATCCTACCTACGACCTGTCAGTGGGGGAGGTGATCTCCTACGACCACCTAATTGCCGCACCAACCTAACGTATGGGGGTGTCAACGCATCCTCTGTCACCCCTGAACCTCCCCTTGGTGTGGTTCCCTTCCAATCTGATTTTCAATATCTAACCAACCATCATTTCACCCTCACCTTCCTGACTCGCTGTGCTTGGAAAGGTTTTGGTTTTGGTCTTTATGAACAAGGCCGACATACGATCATTCCCATGACTACACGCAAACACAAAGATCGTAGTGGTCTTGGATTTTCTGAACCACCTACACCGAAGAAACCTCATGTCAATTATATCAGGAAGATGACGAAGTCACCCCTTCCGAACCATCAACGCCCATTTTTCCATCTTCACCCACGGAGTCGATAGACCCGGAATCTATCCCTCCTAACTTTTTTTTTTCGTGAATGCTATCTTCCTAGGTCCTCTCACTTATCAACGCGATGGTGAAGACCCATCTTCTCTCCCCCTTTTGTATCCAGACATGATCGAAGAAGACTCACCTTCGATTAATGTTGTGGAGTGCCAGGATGACGACTCCATCCTCACCTACCTTGGTGTGGATGACTCTTATATTCAACGCGCCTTACCATCTAAAACCCAAACCATGTTGAATGAGTCGACTATAGAGATCAACATCCACATGGAGGATGATCCTCACATTGTAAAGATCAGAAAATCTCTCGACGCATCAGAACAAGCCACCTTCACTACCTTCCTCCGTGCCCGCAATCAAGCTTTCGCTTGGTCCTACGCCGACATGCCAGGAATCGATCCTGACATTGCTGTCCATAACATCACTCTAAAACCAGACTCCAAACCAGTTAAATAAAAACTGAGAAAAATGCATCCACGCATTGCCCTCTTGGTTAAAGAAGAGCTTCAACGACTCCTTTTTGTTTCTTTCATCTTACCTATTGACTATCCTCAATGGATTTCTAATGTCATACCTATCACTAAAGCGATGGGGGACTTTGGATATGTACGGATTTTCGGGACCTTAACCTCGCTTGCCCAAAGGATGACTTCCCCCTACCTAGCATTGATCAACTTGTTGATCTCACTGCATGGGCCATGAGATGCTTTCTCTCATGGATGGTTTCTCGGGATACAATCAAATTTTAGTAAATTTCTACCGATCAACATAAAACCACCTTCATTACCCCCTGGGGGACCTTCTGCTATCGTGTCATGCCATTTGGCCTTAAGAATGCTGGTGCGACCTATCAGCGGGCTATGACTTACATTTTTCATGACATTATGCACACTATCCTCGAGGATTATGTCGATGATCTTCTTGGAAAATCCAAACATCGCAGTGAACATCTCGATGTTTTAACCATTATTTTCGATCACCTGTTACAATATTGTGTTCTTCAACCAAAGAAATGTGTCTTTGGCGTCCTTTCGGGAAAACTCCTTGGCTTTATCATCTCTTTGTGTGGCATTGAGGTCAACCCAACTAAAGTCAAAGCTATCTTAGAAATGCCCCCACCCACTAACCTAAAACAATTACGTAGTTTGCAAGGAAAACTCCAATCTATCCGGCGTTTCATCTCACAACTCTCGGATCGATGTCAACCTTTCCATCATCTCCTTAAAAAGGACATTGTCTTTCAATGGAGCGAGGAGTGCCACCAAGCCTTTGAGGCTCTTAAAGCTTATCTCTTGCAGCCACCCGTGCTTATCCCACCTCAGGACGATCACCCTTTCTACCTTTACCTTTCTGCCACCGACCATGCTGTAGGAGCCATGCTCACACATCGTGACTCCGAGCATCGAGAGCAAGTAGTTTATTACATAAGTCATACTCTTGTGGATTACGAGACTAGGTATACACACGTAGAAAAGTTGTGCCTAGCCCTATCATTCGTGGCCACCAAACTCCGACATTACCTCCTGAATCACAAAAATTTTTGTCATCACCAATGTTGATCCCATACATTATATGTACGCCAAACCTCATCTAAACCAACGCATCGCCCGATGGCTTATGCTCCTCGCCGACCTCGACCTTGAGTTTGTACACCAAAATCAGTCAAAGGACAAACTATCATGGATCAACTCATGGAAGCCCCTTTACCTGGGGAACAATTTACCAATTTTACTTTCCCTGATGAACTCATCGCAACCCTTTCGCTCAGTGATGCATCTTATCCGATGACCCTCTTCTTCGATGGATCTAAATGTCAGCATGCGGTGGAGGGGTGGGCGTTGTTCTCATTCCTCTTGATGGTGAACCTATGCCTCTTTCATTCAGGCTCGATTTCCCCTGCACTAACAATACAGTGGAATACGAGGCCCTTGTTTTGGGTCTCCACGTTCATGCTACACTTAGGTGTGAAGTCTATTAACATTTTCAGTGACTCTCAATTGGTAGTAAATCAAGTTACTGGCATCTACCAATGTAAAAATGAGGAACTTCAAAAGTACAAACGTTACGTGGATTCACTTTTGACCTTATTTACTCATTATTCTATCCAAACCGTTCCACGCTCAACTAATAAATTTATGGATACTATGGCTTGCTTGGCCTCGCAAATTCTTGCCTCACCAATTGACTCTGACATATTTGTCTTGGTCCAACAACTCTTTACCCCATCTTACTTAGTCCCGGATGTTTGTATGGTAAATAATGTATCTGCTGATTCGCAGATACCTGGTATCACCAATTTCACGACTACCTTACAACCTCTGTTCTCCCACCTGACCTTACTAGTAATGGCAAACGCACTTTTCTTAAAAGTGTTTCTCGTTATGTCATCATGGGGGGACTCCTCTATAAACGTGGCTTCGATGGTATCCTCCTTCGATGTCTAACCGGCGCTGAAGTCACCCATACCATCCAACAAGTCCATGACGGAATTTGTGGTGGGCACTTTAGTGGCCTTGCTGTGGCCAAGCGGATCCTTCGCCTAGGATATTATTGGCCTACTCTTAATAAAGACTGCTGCGAATATGTTAAGCATTGTGTTATGTGTCAACAACATGCCAACCTTCAACATACTCCCAGCCACCCGCTACAGGTCGCACGAGATCTTTGGCCTTTCTCACAATGGGGTTTAGACCTTATTGGTGAGATTCACCCGCCTTCTTCGCAACGCATCACCATTGGATCATCACGGCAACCGAATATTACACTAAATGGGTGGAGGCCATTCCACTCATTTCAACCAAAAAAAAGAAAATCGTTGAGTTCATCAATCATCACATTATCTGTCATTTTGGTGTTCCTCATCGCCTGATAATAGATAATGGAAAATCTTTCAAAATAAGTTACATGAGCCCTTTGTGACAACTTTGGTATCAAACTTAGCTTCTCGTCACCCTACTATCCACAAGCAAATGGTCAAGTCAATCTTCTAACAAAACCTTAACCAAAATTCTCATGAAAGTCGTTAACGATTCTGGGAAAAACTGGCATGATCACATCCCCTTTGCCCTTTGGGCTTATCGTACCAGCATTCGTACTTCCACTAATGCCACACCATTCTCTTTGGTGTATGGTACCGAGGCTGTCTTGCCTCTCGAAATACAAATCCCTTCCCTCAGAATATCTCTCCAGGATATTCTCACCAATGATGACTTCCACCAAGAGCGGTTAGCCCAATTGGAGCTTCTTGACGAGCATCATCTTACAGCTCTTGACCACCTTCAAATTTATCAAAAGTGCATCAAGCATGCTTATGATAAGTGAATTCATGAGCGCATACCTTTAAGATTGGTGATCTTGTCCTCAAAGAGAATCAACATGTAACCAAACTAGAAAAGAGCAAACGTGGAAAATTTGCTCCTAATTGGATTGGGCCTTACATTATCACTCACACTTACGGATCAGGTACTTATCATTTAGCTTCGCTTAATGGTAAACCTGAGCCTAAACCCCTTAATGTCTTGCATCTCCACCATTCTACTGTTGAATTTAGTGTTACATCACTTCTTATCTACCTTGCGCTCGTCCCTTGAGCTCATTTACCACCTCATACACCTTGTTTCGTGCATCTCAAAGTAGAATCAAACTCACGTGGTTTGATCATCACCTCCTCTTAAAGATGCCTTCCCCTTTTTAGTCTGGTCCATGACTTAAAAGTATCAAAATAACAAGTTCTCAATTATACAATTCTGGGATATTCTTGAGTCAAACTTCCTGCAAAACTAGATGCTTCATGCCAAACGGACATCTAGACCTCTAAGCTATAAACTAGACTACTCCCTCGAAGGACAACTATGTGCAAAGCCCATATTTCGCTACTATAAGTAGATTGCTCCCTTGAAGGACAGCTATACAAAGTCAGCCTCTATCAGAAGCTTCTCGCATTGATCAGCTTCGTGAAGACCTCAAGAACAACAAAATGCATATCCCATATAGACTTCCCACATCGATCAGTCTATATCCAGAAAAATAAAAGCAATATTCAAAAGCACTTTTGAGTCATGGACTTGTCTATTTAGGTTTGGTTCTCTTTCGTCAGAATAATCACCTTATAACAAGTTCTCTACCCTAGCTATACCATCCACCTCACCTCACCATTCTTCAAAACAACAAAACTCAAGGGACGTGACATATATCCGATATATTGTGATTATACAACTCTTTTCACCTATCGACTTCTCACCTATGCAAGGTACCTAGGGATTCAAGCTCATCCTACGATAATACGTGGTTTGTTTAGCTCTTTCCAACTATGGGACACTTTTGCCTCTTTTACCCGAATCTAGGATTATGTGTTGACCTTAATCAAGACACGATTCCCTATGCTTGGGTAAGCTCAACCTCGCTTCACCTATACCCACACCAACACCGCCAATACCTTACCAACACCAACAACATTACCCTACCAACATCAAACTTTTACCAACCAACAAATTGCCTAACCACAACCAAATTGCCTGAATTCACCTCTCCCTGGTCCTAAGGGAGAACTACATCGGTCTGAGGCCCCTCCTTGCTTTGTGCAATGGGCTATGTAGGCAACACTTAGGAGACATGGGGTCTCCCAAGGTTAGCTCGACCATCCCCTACCATAACCTATCATGTGTTGTGTTTTCCTTAAAAATATAAATATTTTCACGTATTTATATTGATAACACTCACCTTTGTCCTTTATCAATCCAAACATTCAACTAACCAACAGAGATTCGAACCCAAGGCCGCAACCACTAATCGCCCACCCAAGGCCGCAACCACCAATCCCCAAGGCCACAACCTAACCAATCGGCCTCGACCTAACCGACTCCAAGGCCCAACCAATCTCCATTTTTCACCAATCGCCTACCCCCAACCTTAATTCATCGCCCGACCCAAGGCCGCAACTCACCAATCGGCCCGACCCAAGGCCGCAACCAACCAATCGCCCAACCAAGGCCGCAACCAATCAATCGGCCCGACCCAAGGCCATAACCAATCAATCGGCCCGACCCAAGGCCGCAACCAACCAATCGGCCCGACCCAAGGCCAACCAACCAATCGGCCCGACCCAAGGCCACAACCAACCAATCGGCCCGACCCAAGGCCGCAACCAACCAATCGCCCGACCCAAGGCCGCCAACCAATCGGCCCGACCCACGGCCGCACCCAACCAATCGGCCCGACCCAAGACCGCACCAATTAAGTACCTCGACCGAGGCCCACAAATTACGATTCTATCCACCCATCATGTAGTTGTTTGTTCAATCGAGCTCACCTATTCGTGTTTTAGCATGACTAGGATACTTGAATTGATCAGCCGACTAACTTTGCCTAGACCGAGACCGTGACGTTTATCTCAACCAAACCAACCATTTGGTACTGCCGAACATGCCTAAACATTCCGGTACCTTACCCGTTATATCCCCTGGAGCTACTTCCTATGCCTTGGATACCAGGATTATATCAACCTTGTTTGGATAAACTATCGACCTTTGCCTATGAATTGCTTGTTTGCTCTTCAAATCATGTACCCTGGTCACACTACTGCATTTCAACGTGCGTCTGCTTCCTTGAACTTACCCCACCATCTTACCATCATCTCATCATCATTCACCCTTTATCAACCCTATCCCTGATTTCACGTCGCCTCAATCTGTGATAGATTTGAGGGGGATTACCTATACCCTTAACTGGGGCAACCACTTTTTATTATTGTCAGTGTAACTTTACAAGACAAGCTACACGACAACAAGGGGCAAATGTAGACACCAAATTTGGGTCTTACGACGCCCTGTGCCCCGCATCTCATCTCGCAACCTAACCCTACCTCACCACCTAAACCTTACACACTTAATTATTTATTAATTACCTTATAATTAATAAATCCACATCTCCAACCCTGCCACCTCACCTCGCCACCTCACCATGACCTAGCCCTAACCCTAAACTAACCTAATTAAGACCTATAACTTGGTCCAGACCCACACCCATGACTCATCACCCCTCACCCGCACCAAAATGAACCTAATAATGACTTGACCAAGCCCACAACTGACCCCTCGGGAGAAAAGGAGGGAAAGTTGGCTATTTTACTAAAAATAGCCAACTTTGACCTAACCGACATCGGTCCCTACGTGATCGGGCGCTCGGTTAGGTAACCACCATCGGTTCCCTGTAAATGACCTCCCCCAACCAAAACAAAGGATCCAATTCATTTGGCAAGAGAGGGACAAGTGAGAGAGAGAGAGAGAAGAGGTTCAGCAGAGAGGAGTATTGAACCCAAGATCAGAATTGAGCAACTAGATCACTGGTCACACTCATCCAAACATTGGGAGAGTCAGAGGATAGCTTCATCACTCACTTCCGATTGCGGATCATCCCAACCGAGCCTTCGCCTTCGCCATCGCATTCCTTCGACTCGCATTCGCATCGAAACTAGTAAGTAGTCTCTTTTATTACCTTGTATGCTTCTAGACACTACTTTGTGAACTTTGATTCATAGTGATTATAAGCTCACTCCGGATCTACCACCCTAGCAAAGCACCCCGCACCTAACCTTCATTCATCCATCTCTATATTGCCCCAAAGACAACTTTCTCACTCTCTGAGTCTTCTCTATCACCCTACTACTCCCCTCAACCATCTACCAACCTTCTAAACCCCATAACCACCTTACAACCAACCTCCATTTAAAAGCCCCTAAATCACTGCCCCTACCGATATCGGTTATCCCCACCGGTATTATAACCGCGATCGGTTTTATAATCGGTTATCCCTCACGTCGGCTTTATTATATCCAAGGATCCGGATCGCACGGCCACCGTGACTTATACCAAAAACCAACCTTTCACCTATTTACCTCCAAACAATCTCATATCCAAGCCTTTGTCTATCCTCAGAATTTGATCTCGAACGTATCAATAACCAGTGACCAAACAAACAACATGACATTTTATTATTGGTAGTTTAGTCTCTATTGCTTTTAGTAATGAGGTACCTAAATCGTGATTTCACAATAGCTTCTTTATTATCATTTGCATTAATTTGTATTAAAAGGGAACTGACCACCTTCGAAAGGAAGTCTAATATTTCCTGGGCCCAAGGCAGTTCCCTCACTTATTGTTTAACGAAAATCTGGTGGTCTTGCATTCTTATTTACAGGTAGTCCTTCCTAGACAAAAAGGAGCTCTTCACAATCTGGCCTCGATCTCTACGGTACACGCACACCTTCCCAACACTCAATAAGTATTCCTCCTAGCCCTAACCCTTATCTGTTTCTCAAGAGAATGAAAAGATAGAAATAACGATAGAGCAATCAGGCATGTATGTAGTAACAAGCATCACAGTTTAGAAGCATCAAAAGTAGGTTCAAGCTAAAAGACGGTAGATCAAGGTACAAGAGCAACAATCGCAAGTGGACTAGGAGCATAGATATGGTTGTCCACAATATGATGGTAATAGGCTTAGCAAGTTTGTTGCACAGGAGTGTATTATTGTATCCTTATCGTGAATGAGTGATTGTAGAAGAGAATTTCATGAGCAATCTATTTTCTTCCACAAATTTTACAATATCCTCAAGTCCACATACTTGGAGAAAAACATATCATTCTCGGAATTCATGATAAGTACAAACTACAACTCCCAAAAATTTAGGACGTCGAGCTCCAAATTACGTCCACAATTGATTATAACACTCCTTCATATTTGACACTTTATAATTATAGTGCAAGTCTAAAAATAAATAACTCGATGGAAAGAGTATGAAAAAACAAGTACTTTTGTAAAAACGACACTCAAAACCGAGTTATCGAGTAAAAGTTACAAGCTTTTTACTATTTTGCTCTATTATTTAGTGTAGTTGCCACTAAAATAAAATAAATTGTTGTTGCCTTCACCACACAAATAAAATTAAAGGGGGCTCAAGTTAAGCACATACTAGTAGGAATCACAAGTTTTAAGCCCTCATATGACCATACCATATGACCAAGGGCTAAGGATTTTAATGGGTATCCAAATAATCCTGTGACTTCTTTTACGGTGGGCACAAATCCCGAGGTGAACCAAAGTGTGTTTCTTTCGCAACAACAAAAAAATGTAAAAACCAAGCTGTTTGCATAAACGACCATGTTTACAATCGATCTTAAGGTTTTCATGCTTTCTGGATCCAATGGAAGCCTCTGTTTTCCATAAAAATGCATGCAACAACAAAATACAACCAAATCCCAAATATATAAATATACAATGACTTTATTAATTTATTTACAAAATAAAACTTACAAACAGATGTCAACAACAATCTCCTGCTCTGATACCATGAAAGGAACGATAACCAGATCGTACCAAGCCAAGAACACAGATGCTAATCAAACACCACGATCAATAAGATGAAAGCAATTCGCCAGAATAGCTTTACATAAAACCTTTGCAAACAAATGAGCGGCAATATCATATATTATTATGGAACTCAATACAATACATCGAGAATGGGCCTTTTCTTAAATAGGTAAGGAATAACAATCTAAGAACCGGTCAAGGTCGTAGATCAAACCATAAATCAAGAAAATAACTAGTCATCAAAGAACTAGTCAAGACCATAGATTTATGAGAGAACTAGACATCAATGATCTAGTCGATACCATAAATCAAGGAAAGAACTATACCTAACAACTACATAATATCTCCTAATATCTAAATAAGATAAAGAAATATCCACACACATAAGTGGGTGTGGATAAATACAATAAAGGAACTAAAGTACCTAGGTGAACATGAGTTAAGGTAAATACCTACTCTAACAAAAACATTCATAACAATTTTATATAAGGTGCTTTTAGAAACTTTAACCCAAACAAGCAAGGAAGTCATCCACCCACTTTAACAAGCAAGGAAGTAACCCAAAATTTCACTCACTCGTTGGCCCTACTCTTTCATGTTAACATCCATAGTTTTTTTTTTTCACTTTAAGAAATATTTATATAGTATTAAATAAAAATATTTATTAACGTGTGGTCAAAGAAATCACACACCAAAGTCTAAGATATTAAGTCTCACCATCCTTAGAGAAACAACATACCACCAAAACAATAAAGACGCTAATAAAGTGGTTTTATGGAAGGGGGCTCCACTTTTTAGGAGTGCTCCATAGAAATTTTAGGAGCATTTATAATAAAAGTGGACCCATTAAATAAAATAATATAAATTTAGGCTCTCATAGAAGGTATATTTGAAATTATCATATTTTTATGTATAAGAAAAGTTTAAAATAAATTTATTTATTTTTATAAACTAATACGTAGGAAAATATCTAATTACATAAGAGAACATGCTCTAATACTTCAGTTTCATGTTGGGGACTACCACCCCTATATATTTAGGAAATATGGTCTATAGAAATGTTAATGTATTGTTCCTATTTAACTAAAATATCTTCATAAAATATTTGAGCAATTGTTGCTTAGGAATAGACATTCTAACATATGTAAGCAATGAGGGGCACAAAAAAATGGAACCTCATAAAAAATCTAGATTTTTGTGACACATAAAATACTTAATAGAGCTTTCCTCCCAAATTTTCCCAACTAAAACTTAGTATTTTTCCTTTCCATATAAAATTTAGGAACCAATGGGTCCATATTACTTTCAAAGTATCATGGGAGTGTAGCCTAACTCCTCCTTTTTTACCATCCTCATAACTTTTCTCCCAAGATTTTAAAGGGTCCTTATTTTTAGGAAATTTTCTAAAATTTTGTATTCTTTTTTCGACACATTAAAAATAGAAATAATAAGGGCATGGTCCCATGGAGTGGGGGCTACATAAATATCTCAGTGGGTGTTACTGAGAGAATTTAGGAGCATTTTAGTTGTTTTAGGGTCCCATGAATTTGATTATTTTCCTCAACAATTCCCTGCTGAGAAATAATGACAATTTGCAGGTATATAATGATTATTACCCTTCGCCCCCACTCTCTGCGTCCCCAAATTGACCTAAAAATTGTGGCAGAAATGCATGTTGATTGTTAGATGGAAACAAAACAATCTAAACTATAAGAAGAAATTGCCATTGCAAAATTAATCACGAGACCTCCTCCATCAAAAAAATAGGAACCGTACCCCTTCCATAAAACCATACCCTAAGCCCTTAACCCTCCATAAAACCGGGGCCTAATCCCCCATCATAAAAACGTCTTGAAATTAAACTGTAAAGAGCAGCAAGCCGTCGGCGAAAATCCCGGGTCTCCCGTTTAGAGCTCCACCCAATTTTGTTTTTTTCCCAACCCAAAAAAGCCGGATTTACTCATTACTCTTCCCTTAAAAACATGCTACGAAATCGGAATTCTTCACCGACCGAAAAGTCCACAAAATCCACGATGTACAATTTTTCCACGGAATACAGCTTTATGAGCTGTTGATCGGTCGATAGGATATTGTCATAAATAAGAGTCGTCAGCCCATCACCTCAACTGCAATTTCACACAAATGTCATGCAAAGGATTGTTGAAAACTTATTTTAGTGAATAGAAAAGACTCTGGTAAGAAGAGGCGATGTTTTCGGGCTGATAGACAGTGGATTAATGGAGGACCAAGTGGTTGGTGCGCTCATCCGGCTGAGGGATGCCTATCTCACAGCCAAGAAATCCTATCAAAGCTGTGCAGTCGATATCCGAACCCTAAAACAAGAACACCAGCTAATCAATAAGCTTATCTCAGCACAGACCAAGATTTCCGAAGCGGAAGTGGCTAAATTTCTGTCAATGCAGGACGACAACAAGTGTACAGTGGAGTCGGAGGAAATGCTGAAGAAGGCAAAACAGAGGCTTCTCTTTCTCAAGGGCAAAGAACAACATGCAGAGCAGCTGCAACAGTGTCTTATTGCTCAGGATGAGAATCTTGCGAAAAAAAGCCGCAAACTCAAGAACGCGGAGCTGCAATTTATGCTGCTGAGTCCCCTGCTGAAGCAAATGCTTCCTCAACACACATCCATGATTGAGGTCTACGAGGCCCATCTTCTCTCCGCCATTGATCATGAGGGCCTCAGGTTATGGTTTTAGTTACTAGGGCTGGTAATGGCAAATGACAAACTTTGTGAAGTTTTTGATGGAAGATGGTAGTCCTTATTTTGATTTTAGTTTGTGTGTAATATCTGCAGGCGAAATGGTTTGGCATCTGGTTGCTATTAGTAAAACAATGGTACTACTGTTGCTAATAATGGGCAATCTCTTGAAACCCAGTAATGTTATCTCTAGAAACCCATTTTATATTTACTGTGTAATATTATCTCTGGACACCCATTTTATATTACTGTTATGTTATCTCTGGAAATCCATGTTATATTTTTGTTATGTTTTCTGTGGAAGCCCATTTCATATTACTGTTATCGCTCGAAATTCATTTTATACTACTGCTTTCTCTAGAACCCATTTTTATATTACTGTTATCGCTGGAAACCCATTTTATACTATTGCTACTGTTATGTTATCTCTGGAAACCCATCTTATAGATATAAATATTATAGTCCTCGTAGAAATGATCATGCTGACAAGTTTGCCCTGTAGTGTTTTTCCTTGAATCATTTTTATAGCTGTTATCTGGTGGAGAGTTAAGGGTTTCCAACCCTGGACTGAGATGATGCATGCACCTATTATATAGTTACAGATACTTAAATAAAACGTTATCATATGGTTTGTTATTAAGATTTTTCTTGTTCCGTGGAGATGAATGCAGCAATGGAATTTTAATTTCCTGTGAGTTTTATAATCTTGTCTAGTCTATTATCTCAGAAAATAGATATAATGGGATTGCTGTAAAATTGATTTATCGAATTTGGAAGGTCATAGCTTATGCTTGCGGCAAAAGTACAGATGAGGTGGCCTTAATAAGAAAGGCAACTTGCAAAGAATTCAAGATAAGAATACATTAATTCTTGACTCTGGGGTTCTTTATATTTTGATCATTGATGTTATACATTTGGTTATATTATTTTTAACTGGATTTTTTATCCCTTTATATTTTGATGATACTTTGTAGAGAGCAATGCAATTGTTAGCAAATAAGTTTATATGAGCAAACAATGTCAATTCATTTGTTTTAAGTAGGAAAATACTGTGAAACCCAGTTGCAGATGCAATAACCTAGGGAAGTGATAAAATTTAAAAATTAAAACAAGGCTAGAATGAACAGTTTAGAATTCATTTGTTAACAATGTCAGTCTGAATTTGTATTCCCGTGAATTGAAATTGGGGGCAGGATAAAGTTTGAAAGATGAGGCCTTCTTTCACTCTAAACAGATTGTTTGGAACAACACTTGTCATTTTTTAGATGAAAAAGTATGTTCTCCCTTCTAAATTATATAAAACTAACGAGTAGACTGTAAAATCTTTCCCCTACCTTGAATTTCAGAAAGGAATGTTTAGTCCAAGTTCTGATTGATAAGCAAAATGTTGTTTATAGAATCCTTCTGCAAATGATGCTCTGAAGGCTTCAAGATTGATCCTTCCTTGGAAGCTGAGGATACCATGCTTGCCCCACTTTCCCTCTGATTTTGTCAGTCTTCATGCTTTACAAGTTAGCCTATCAAGATAATTGTCCAAGCTTCATTTTTCTAGGAAGCTAAGGTACTATCTTTTTAGGGCTTTTTATTTTTGCAATCTACTAATTCTTAAATTTGGATAACCAAGTTCTGTCACTCTGACAATAGAAAATGTAATGAGTAGGCTCTAAAACTAAACTTTTTCTATACCTTCAAATTCAGAAAGGAATGTTTTAGTACAAGTTCTGATTGATGAGAAAAAAAATCCTTCTGCTAATATGGGTCTGAAGGCTTCAAGTTTGATCCTTTCTAGGAAGATAAAGTAACCGTGCTTGCCTCACTTTCCCTCCAATTTTGATTATCAAGTTTTAGTCCAGGTTTATTTTTCTAGAAGGCTAAGGTGCTCTATTTTTAGGGCTTTTGATCGTTGCAATCTAAAAGGTCTTCAATTTGGATAACCAGTATCTGTGACTCTGACAATGGGAAACACCTGCTGCTTACATTTGCTCACACCAATGAAATAACTAAATTTATTTCCCTGACTTCTCAAGATCAACTTCAACAGTGACAACTATAAGTGGATCCCTATTTATAGGCTCACTTGAAAGTGATATCAAGTGGAATTCCATCATTTCACATAAGAAATGTGTGATGGTGACCTTTACATGTGCTGTGAAGCTAAACAAGGCTTCAGGAAACTTCAGTTCTAAATTCCTAACAACAAAGATTGGACAAGGAAGTTTATGGGAACAGTGTATGAAGGGCGGATCAATGATGGAAATTGTGTGGTAGGCATTAAATGTGCCAAAAAGGTTCTAACCTTTGCTAAACCACTTCTCCAAAATTGACTGAATGTAATTTGAACTGCTTTGCATTGTTAATTTGGCATTAGGATTGTTAGGTTGTGGAGCTTGTTTTCATGTGTGAAAGTGTTGAAGACTGTATACTAAGAGTACTGTACATTTTTCATGTATCCTTGCCGGGGTTCGGACCTTAAAACGTGCCCGATATATCGGGAAACGTGATTTTCTCATATGGGCAGGATTTTGACCCATAGGTTTATGGGACAGTTTTTTGCCCATGGTTTTGATACCCACGGTTTTGTAAAACTGCTTAAGCAGTTGTCTATTTATATGGTTTTATGCATATGATAGATGAATGAAAAACATTGCAGATGTGTTTTGAATTCGGGTGTGAATTCTGTAGAGTTTGTTGAGCATAGCTCCAAACAGATCTGGGTATTGTATTGAGAGAGTGGTGGCTTGTAATAAAATCTGAGCAAGTGATTCTTTGTGGACGTAGCCCAAATTGGGTGAACCACGTTAAATACTGTCTCTTTGTGTTGTGTTATTTTATTTTGCACTTTTATTTGAGGTCTATAATAATTTTCTGCATATTAGTTTCTATTGTTGCGATTCTGTGAGGGATTATTCCGCATATTTTATCCCTTATTTCCTAACAAGGACTGTGCCTTGAATAACTGCGAAGTAAATTCCAATAAAGTTGTGGTAGGTAAATAATCAGATGCACATAATCGGAACTCATCTTAGGTTTCTAGAAATTTTTGAGTGGATCCATTTGGAGAAGATGTTTTGTAGCACAAATTGCCGATGATTTGTAAAACACGGTGGTCGATATAAATGACATTTTTCTGTTGAATTCCAAAGTGAGCCTCAAATTGTGTCGAGTGTTGGACATCTCAACCTGATTAGATTAGTGCTTTACTTGTACTGCAAACAGGAATGCATACTTGTCTTTGAATATGTGCTGAATAGGACTCCCAGGAGCATTCAGACTGTAAGTTAATTGCATTGTTTATATTCCTTGACAGGCATTGATGGCTGTGATAAATGTAATAGGAATACCCAAACTTGCATTCAGTCTGTAAGTTAATTGCATTGTTTGTATTCCTTGACAGGCATTGATGGCTGTGATAAATGTTATAGAAATACCCAAATTTTTAACCATATATGTTATTCATGTTTAGTTTTTCCCCCATATTCAATATTGTAGAAATTAACAGAGCTTTTCTTAATATGAAATTAAATTTTAGGCTGACTTTGAGTTTTTTATCCCGTGGAAATATGAATTCCTAAAAAACATTACATGCATAAAATGTCAGACAAGTAATCCAATTTGGTTCCTTGCACCAGCATATATTGATGCATGGGCGACTCATGTTTCTATAAATGTAGCAGGAGTTCATATGGCGTCTGAAAACCTGCCAACTTACAGACAAAAGTAATGTTTATTCTTTTGGTGTCTTGCTGGTTGAGTTGATAACCCAAAGATGATTAATGCAGCAGAAGGGTAGCCTAGAGAACAACTCATTATACAATGGGTAAGCCAAAATACTTTCTTGACACTTTTGTTATTCTTTTTGTAGCATTCTGTATATGCAGGTAGTTTACTACTAGGGTTCTTGAAAGTGCAACTGTGAGGCTGTGGGTCCGAGTGCTGGTCAACGTTTATAAACATGATATCTCAGCTCTCACTGTGTGGGACGTGAGGGGGTGTTGGAGGTTCAATCCACGAGGCCCAATAGCTTAAGCCCAAAGGTGTACCAGGAAGGTCTTGGGTTTTAGTCCTAGTCAGAGGTTCAAATCACAAGAATTGATCTCTCAGTTGGAGTTTTGTAGATCATCCAAAAGCACCATCGGGTAATCTTTGGGTTCAAGACCTAGCTAGTCCATGTTTGAACAAATTAGCAACCTGGTTAATCTCTTAAAAGAGTTGAACAACCAAGAAAAATGGTAAGGGCTAAGACAAATGTTAAGGATTCTGGTAGAACACCCGAAGGTGTACTTTGAAGGTCTTGGGTTTAAGTCCTAACTGAGGTTCCAATCAAAAGAGCTGGTAGCCAATTGTAGTCTTGTAGTCTGTAGTCACTTGAAGCAGCCTTGGGTAATCTTTTGGTTCAAGTTGTAACTGGTCTATGTTTGAACAAATTGGCAACCTGTTTATTGGGTAATATTTGGGTTCAAGTTGTAGCTGGTCCATGTTTGAACAACTTGGCAACCTGTGAAGCTCTTAAAAGAGTTGAAAAGCCAAGAAAAATTTAAGGGCTAAGACGAATGTTACAAACTGGAGTGATGTATGAGATTGACCTCTCGGAGATATAGACCCCCACTGTCAACAAAAGTATGTCCAACCAAATTTGTAGTCACTCTATCTCAATAATCCTTTCATCTTTAAAAGATTGAAATAAAAATGGTGATGTATTGACCTCTTTTATGTCC
This sequence comes from Taxus wallichiana var. yunnanensis, assembly GCA_018340775.1. Lineage (NCBI taxonomy): Eukaryota > Viridiplantae > Streptophyta > Pinopsida > Cupressales > Taxaceae > Taxus > Taxus wallichiana. The sequence continues at coordinate 494,723,677 of CM031242.1, read as the reverse complement.
TCCTGAAAATTATAAAGAAGAATTAACCACTGGCATGAAGTCAATCGATGATTACAATGAAGATCTTACTTCTAAAACAATTACAAAAATGAATGCTAATGTTGAAGCTTCAATGTTTAAGCAGGCCATTTTACCCATGGCTTTTCGGGGTTTTTAGTTAAAGAATGGAGCCAGTGTACCAAAAATTGAAGAACTTGGACTAGTTGTGGTAAACTACCATTGAACTACAGCTAGAGAAAAGGACAGAATGTTTTCCATTCTTCTATTCATATTCACCAGGTGCATGGCAAGGCAAGGGACATATGTTGCAAGTAACATTTTAATATTTATGCCTATATAAAAAGCTTTTACAATCCAGAAGTAAAGCCTTAAAGTCGTAAGCCCCTACAATGTATTAGTAGCTGCTTCTATGTGATACTAAGGTTGCTTAAAGTACCTTTTTGTGCTGTGTAGCTCCCCTTGCTTTATGGTTATAATTGTGATGATTTTATGATACAGATTGTTGATGTTCGTGTGATAAACCTCTATGGTCAAATATTGTTCTGGGCTAATACCTCCACCTTTCATATACCGCATAACAATGTGCCCTTTGTTACCAAGAGGATCTTTTATTCTTCACATTGTGGAACTTGCCATTGTTGTAGACAAGGTTTAATTTTGTTATGTCATAGTTCGGAAATCATTTGCATGTTAATATCAAGGTAAGTTTCATGTTCCCTTTTACATGAGTAGTGGCGCATAAGAACCTATCTCTCATGAGCTCGACACTCATTGCAATTAACTTATTAAGTGATGCTCACAAGATGGAAACATTGGGCTTTCTGAGGAGGTTACCCATCCTAGTATTATTCTGGCTTAAACACACTCCACGTGTAGAGTTTCCCCCACAGTTAGGCCCACTTAACTTGCTGTCCCATTTGCAAAATCTTCAGTAAATATTGTGCCTTATGTACCCATTCACTGTGGAGCTCCCCAGCTCTTTCATTTTTATGCACTTAGCTAGCTTAGGAACTTGAACATGTACATGTACTAGAAATACAAAGGAGTAGACTCGATGATTTCTGTATCTACTATAGACAGGCTTGCTTCTAGTGTGTCCTAAATGGTAATGAGAAACTACTGGTATAATAATGTTATTTTGGGATTTTTTTATTTACATATGGGGTAAACATGTGACAGAAATTACCGTATTTCAACCTATTTGTAATCTAATCTCAAAATTCCTACTGAAATAAAGTTCTAGAGATGGATAAATAAGAAAGTGATTTGATAACAAGGAACATCCTCCATGTATGAAGACCATTTGCTTTAGAGCAACTTCTCATGCAAAGTCAATTTTTAATCTGACGGATACTGTACACTTCTCAATAAGTTGAGTTAAGCCATTTATTGAATGTCCCTCAGATGGGCATGTAAGTTCGATGCACAGTCTACAAGTAGTTGGTATGCCAATGTATGGTCATGTAAGTTTTATGCAGAGTCTACAAGAAGTTGGCGTGCTGATGTGATGTCTGTGCCAGTATTACAAATAGTCTTCTGATGTTTTTAAAGAACTACATCCCATTATTTTCAGATATGCACTGAATGTTAAGGTTCTGTCACGATTCAAGTTCCATCTATTATGATGTTTTTATAGAAAGCACCAGCGTCCTTCCCATCATTCTCCTATTCACTGGTTAAAATTCTATGGTGATTCATAAATCATGCAAGGTCTTTAGGACGAAATCAATTGGATTAGACATATCGCCCAAAGATCATCTCTCAAACATTACTGGATTGCCTCAAACAACTTCAAAGTGAGCATTACTTATATAAATCATAATGTTTGCAATTGGATAAGAGTATTGGGCCATTTCCTTCCTCTCCATGGTGACTTGGGTCCATCGTTCTCAGATGATTTATCACTCTTTAGTTGCATATACAATTTACTCATACCCGTGGAAAATGCACGTGTACTCAAAATTATAAAAAGGCTCATGTACAATATATCTCTAAAAATTGTTGTACAAAGGCACAAATTTGTATGTTTACATTAATAATGCAAAGTTTGCATGGGTTTTGTGTTTTAAAATGTCAAAATTCAAGGCTAATAACATTGAGAAGACGATGCATCTGTGAATATTAACTTAAAACAAAGAACCTTTGATCTATATACAGCATTAATGTAAATCTTAACATTATTTGCATGTGTTCAGTCTCCTTTCAAAAACTATATACAACAATAATTTAAATCTTAATGTTATTTGCATTGCCTACAGTCTCTTTTCAAAAATGATTATTAATGTCAATTTTAAAATGAAAAAAATGTTAAAATGCTGTGATGCTAGGACAAAAAGAATTGCTAAAAATTCAGCCAGCTGCAGTGGGAATAGTATTTGGATGTGGGATCAAATGTTGAAAGAAAATAATGTGTTAGTAGTGGCAAACGAGAAGATTACATATTCAAAGTAATGTGTTAGTAGTGGCAAACGAGAAGATTTGATATTCCATGACACACTGCTTTAATAAACCATTTTTTTATGGTTGCCAGTCATCCCTCCAAATTTATTCCCAAATAATAGTCTTTTAAGTTGGACTTCCAACGTTGTAAAGATCAGTATATGTCAGAAAGAATTTTCAACCTGTCAATGGACTATCCACAAAAAATGTACTAATATTATATTTGCTTTGAGATTATACAACATAATGATATGTTTGCTCTTATCTGCATTGTAATTTTAAAATATGGAAACTTTAAAACCATCGACTGGGTGAAAAAGCCGTCTTTTGGAAAAATTCATAACACCAGCATGTGCATATTCTAGTAGTGTGGAAAAAGTGCCACTGGATTAGGACACTTTCTTACAGTTCTGAACCAATCGTTCCACTCTGGATTTTGCTTCCAGAATATGCGAGCCCCTTTCACCTAGACATTTAACAACTTTAATTGCATGTTGTAGCATTCAGATCTATTTCTGGAAAGCATATTCAAATAATAAGTTGTCTACCAATTCATAAAACAAACTACTATCAATGCTATTAGTGTGGGCCTGATTATAATTTTTTTAAACCTCATTGAACTCATCCTCTTGAAGGATTTTCTCCATATTCGAAACCTTTGACATTCTTGCATTGGAGGTGAATAAGGGACACGCTAGCTTTATCCCCAACAATAAACAACTCGTCTCCAAGATAGCTTCGGATGCCTCCAAAAGTACCTGTTCATTGAAGGTAAGGGTTACACTCTTTAGGAAGAAAGGAATCCAGAAAGAACGTGAAAATATTTAGAAAGAACTTTATTCCCAGAAATTTGCCAAAACTAATGAAATCTTCAAGTTTATTTCTCCTTTAAAGAATGTTATGAAGCAAGTCCATGCTATTGATAGGGTTATCATAATCTGTCTGTCTTTTGGCAACTAAAATTAAGGAAATCAATCGACTTGCAAATAATTTTTGACTTCATGGTTTAAAGCATACAATGATATCAGCCAACAACGTCCCAGAATGTTTGTTAATGAAGTCTTTTATTAACTAGTGAAATTTATTATGAGAATGAATTAGAGACCTTATAAACAAAGGCGGAATTTTAAGGATCAAGGGAAGGAAGATATTTTTGTATACAGTATGATGATAATTAATTCACATGGTATCTTGCGGGTGACATCTGAAATTATGCCTTATATTAACTAAATAAAAGGCTGAAACTATAATGTAAGGTATGTTTTAAACGCTATTGTAAAATTGCAAATTATTTCTCTTTTTCAGTCTAATAGGGTCAGGACAAATGATAAAATGAGAGAGCAAAGTTCAGGAGTAAGAAATGGATCTCAAACCAGCAAAAGAAGTGGGCTTGCAGGAGATATGCGTGCAGAAAGCTTCAAGACTACCAAAAGAAAGAATTTTCTATTATCCATGATAATAGATAATTAATTCACATGGTATCATTCGGGTGACCTCTGAAAATATGCCTCATGTTAACGAAATAAAAGGCTGAAACTATAGTGAAAAGGAATGTTTTAAATGCAATTGTAAAATTGCAAATTATTTTTCCTTTTCAGTCTAATAGGGTCAGGACAAATGATAAAATGAGAGCAAAATTCAGGAGTAAGAAATGGATCACAAACCAGCTAAAAGAAGTGGGTTTGCAGGAGATATGCTTGCAGAAAGCTTCAAGTCTGCCAAAAGAAAGAATTTTCCATTATGCATGAAAATATGTTCGGGAGTGAAAATTCAAGGTGGAAGATACTTGGAAACAAAGAGAAGAAATGCAGAAACAAAATAGGCAAGGAAGAAGAGATAGGCAGAACCTGGGCTCATCTCTTGGAAGATGCAATGTTTCTACAATATCTGCCAAATTTGAAGTAGATGTTTTAACTGAGTCTGATATATCTGATCAAAATGAAATCAGGCAAATTGCCATGATAACTACGACAATGTGAAAGAATTCTAGAACCCCAAGAAGCAAAACGCAATAGGTGAGACTTTGGAGAGACCAGCCTCAGAATATTGGGCAAAAGAATTGCAGGATATGTTAGCTGCAAGATCTTGGAATTAAAATGTCATTTTCTACCTTATACTTCAAAAGGACTCCTTGATGTATAGTCAGTCAACAGCAGGATGCAATACTGGTTTTCCAGCCCCGGATCATTAGCAAAATCCACATTTTGTACAAGTACATAATTTCCTTTTTTGTGTAGCATCCTTGATTGATTGTATATAATGTGGCAATAGAGTTACACCGCTTGAGAATGAAAAGTTACAAATAATAAATTGCATTAAGTCTATCCAGATAAGGTGTTTATTAGATAAGCCATCATTGAATTAGAATAGAAATCAGCAAATGTCAGAACTTAACACACGCGCACCTTCAAGGCAGAGATGTATATATCACAATATACACAGTCTAATCAAGCGTGTTCTTACCACTGAAATTTGATCATTTAACGTTTATTTATGGCAGGCCATCATTGAATTTGGTAACTAATTTACGGGCAATTAGATTCTACTGCTATTGACAGTCAGAAAATGTGTATACAACATAAACAGCAACTCATTATTGTGAAACATGCATCATTTTAAGGAGTGCGGAATAATGGCCATAACACCCGGTAACATACAATATAGGATTAAAATAGTAAGTTTTTGCAACAATGAACAACAAGGCCAAAAATGATTAGAACAAAATCCAAGATAGTGGGTATTGCAACAATGAACAACAAGGCCAAAAATGATTAGAACAAAATCCAAGATAGTGGGTAGTGTCAAATTTGTTAAGTTAGCGAGGAGATATCTAATTTCAGGACTTTTGGCTTATAAGTTATTAATTTATTTGGTACGAGGAAGGATTTTGCCTAATTTTATCAATTTTTTTGTATATTGTATTTCCAGTAAAGTGGATGACATCACTATGAAATTTATTCGTTTTATATTTCTCTTCTTCTATGTGATTGATTATATTCTGTAGTATGTCTCTGTTTTACAGATAAAAAAAGCTTCAAGTCAAATTTATTATGTCTTGAATGCTAATGAAAGAGGGGTCTCCGCATGGCTTTGTGGGTAGAGTATCCAAAGGAACATCTCATGGGTTGTCAACCCCGAGGGATTTGGCCAGAAAAAAATTGAAATTTGATGGTATGGAAGAAAGTACTATTGGAACTGCACATTATATTAAAAAAATAATATGAGTTACAAGAGCGGGGGCGACTGGAAAACTCACGGTCCCACAAGAAGCCACGAGGGCACCATGAAACGCCAAGAAGACAACAACAAAAAACGCCAAAAGGGCTACAAACAACAAATACCACTAACAAGAGGTGCCGCAACTAAAGAAATTCAAGGAGAAGGTGCAGGAGACTCAAAGCACCCCTCTTATCCTTAGATTTAGTGACAACGGTCCAATTTTCAGGGTGGAGAGCCATAACTCGGAGGGAAGCTGCCATGTCAGAACATCCGTGATCAGGATCTGAATCTGAGGATTCAGAAACATGAGACCTCTTAACACTTCTACGCCCCGAGGGGAGGAATCACCGACATGCAAACCCTCTACATCATCCGGAGGAGGGATTTCTTTGCTTTTGTGAGACGTGAAAGGTTCCAACCTTTCAATCTGTTAGGTTGTGGAGCTTGTTTTCATGTGAGGAATTGTTGAAGGCGTACACTAAGAGTACTATACACTTTTCACAATTGTTTAGTCGGGCTCGGGGCGTAGCTCCCTAAAAAAAAAAAAAAAATTGGCCTTAAAACGTGCCCGATATATCGGGAAACGTGCTTTTCTCATATGGGCGGGATTTTTAACCCATAGGTTTATGGGACAGTTTTGGCCCATGGTTTTGATACCACGGTTTTGTAAAAGCTTAAGATTATCTTTTTATATGGTTTTGTGCATATGGTAGGTATAATGTAACATTGCAGATGTGTTTTGAATTTGGGTGTGAATTCTATAGAGTTTGTTGAGCATAGCTCCAAACAAATTTGGGTATTATATTGAGAGAGCGGTGGCTTGTAATAAAATTTGAGCAAGTGATTCTTGGTGGACGTAGCCCAAATTGGGTGAACCACGTTAAATACTGTCTCTTTGTGTTGTGTTATTTTATTCTGCACTTTTATTTGAGATCTGTAATAATTTTTGCATATTAGTTTCTACTGTTGCGATTTTGTGAGGGATTATTCCGCATATTTTATCCCTTATTTCCTAACATCAACTTGGATGGAAAATATTTCTTGTTTTGTGCCATGGGGCACTATTGTGGACAAGCGTCGCGAAGGTGCCTAGTTTGATGACACAGACGACAACGGAAGGCAATGTTCTCATAGTCCAAAAGTTGCACCCACTTGAAATCTTCAAAAATCAACTCCATTTTATCAGAATCCCTTTGTTGAGATCCACCTCAACACAGATGCGTGCATAGGTGAACAACCCTTGCTTAGACCGCTCATCATCCATCTTAATGAACCTACCAAGAATATTGCCAATAACAACACAAATTGAAGGGTGCCAAAAGGGAGCGGAAGGTTTGGGAGACGAACCCAAACTGGCATTTTGGAAACCACCATAGTAGAAGGATCAAACTCCAAAAACCAAGGAGTAAGAAAAAGGCCAGCCGACCCCAAAACCAGGGACCTTCGTTAAGAACCCGTTGATAGTCGTTCAAAAAGAAAAAGCGGACAATGAAAAACCCCTTTGCACACAGCTGAATCTCACAATCACTTGACCAATTGGAGTGGATCCATTTGTGTAGATCCTCCGTCTCGCGCTGCTCCTGCAAGGAACCCTAGCCGCTTCACGCTACTCCTGCGCGGCTCCTCTCCATGGCTGCTCAGAAATCCTTCCTTGCAGCTGCACTTGGTGGCAAACGACAGGGTATTGCAGGTTCTTGTCATGATGTGCCGGCTGCTTCTGGTTTGTCTGGTAATGCTCCCAGCCCATATATTGTGGATAATCTGGATGTCACACCGGTTGTTAAAATTTCTCTCTCCGAGGCTGCCAAATCTATCTCCGCCTTAAAGATTCTGGTATGGAAGAAAGTTATGCAAATAGGTGGAGAAAACAATTGGTTAAAAACAAACAAGCATGATGAAACATGTAAAGCACGCCTTTTCGAAGAGAGGGCTGACAAAAATTGTTAATTAAGAATTTTTTTTTCAAAATCAAAAGATTTTATCACTCACTTTTGTGGTTAAAAGAGCTTTGGAAAAACATATGAAACTAAAAAAACCTACAGTTATTTCCTAATTTTTTTACATACAACTTGAGCAGGTATTTGCTATAGAAATTCACATACAACTTGAAAATTCTCGCCAATTTCTTTATGCAACTAGCATCATGATACATTTCAAAATTCTTTTCAATCCTTAAAATTTAGAGATCTCCTGATGTAGGGGTAGCCGGGTCCACAATCAATCTTGCGTTGCTCAAAAACAGACTGCATTTATGCATGTGTCGTGATGGCGAATTTAGCATCTTGTAGCTTTGTCATGTGTTGGACATGATCATGCAAAATCCACCCATAGATGTCAATTGCCTTAAAAAGACCTGAGGAAGTAGTTGTGGTTATTTACCCTGCTCACAAGGATCTTTTCTTGGGCAAATGGCGAAACCGCCCGTTTACGCCGGGGACAATTGCATAATAGCTCGTCTACGTTAACAGGCAGTTATGGAAAAGCCCCAATGATTTGAGAACCACTGTTCTGCATGAAGTGGCAATTGTGCAATTGCCCGGCAGTTGCATCCCCAGCCTGTGTTCGCAGATAAATGGCTAGAACAAGGAACTCTCATATTTTAGAGGTGTTTCCTAGCATCTTGGGAAGGCCTAGAGCCACTAAAGGCTGTCAGATTTGTCAGAAGGATCCCCAGGGATCAAGAAGGGGCAATTTCAGTTAACAAGAGAGCGGAGCTGAGAGCAAGCAAGAAGATCAAGCAAGAAAGAAAAGACAGAATAACAGAACCAGAGAGGGATTGCTGAAATAGGGGGTTGATATCCATGCCCAAATAGTAGATTCCATGAGGACTGTTATCATTTTCATGTGTTTGAATTCAATAAAGTGCGAGTGTGTGCAATTCTCTGTAATAAGTCATTAATAAAGAATGCAATTTGGGTTTCAATTGGGTGAGTGTGCCTAGGGGTCTGTTCCCTATCTCTCCAGAATGTTAGGCTGGGTGTTAAGGCAGCCATTAACTTGACCCCTCATTCCTGTTTACACAAAAGACAAGTTGCAATAAAACTCAAAGCTAGATGAATAGGCAGATGGCAGAAGACCTTGATACATATTGTACAGGTGAAGAGCTTGGTGATTAATATGAATGAATAGAGCATATACCCAAAAATAGTGGCAAAACGAGGAGAAAAGAAAAAGGTGGTGCAATGCAAACAAGAAGCTAATCTCTCTTCTGATTATATACGAAAACACAAATGTATTTATAATACAACACTTACATTTAAACCAAAATGTATTCTCGAAGTAGAGATAGGCACAACTCCCGACAAAAATTCATGACTCTAATTATGCTATCAATCTCATCAATTCATCCCAACATAAAAAGCATTGGACTTCAATGCTTATAAATGAGAGGAAAGAAGCCTGATTGCAAGAGAGACTCTGCTCCGATGTTGATGCAACTGCTAATGTGAAAAGTATGGACAAAATACCCCAACCCATTTAGATCTGGTTGAAATGACTATGTGAAAGATTGGCTTGGAAACAGGACCATAAAACAGCTGATAAATAGTCTATAAACAGCACAATGACTGACAGAAGCACCCTGAAAAAACATAAACCAGAAGTACAAAAGCTAATGTTTGAACTAGTGGAAGAACCCAAAGAGATGTTAATTTCTACAAAAGGTGTAGTGATTGGCGAAGAAGCCTTGAAGTAAAAGGTTGAGCAAAAGCTTGAGGAAAATGGGTCAAATAAGTTCTCCTCAAGAAAAAAATGGTGGTACACGTATGCTTAGAACTGTCCTCCAGAAACTATGACCTTTGAAAAGGAAAGGAGCTTCAAAATTTTAGTCCATACAAAATATTGTATCCCTTGGATCCATGGTCTTAAAAGTTTACGTACTAGCCCATATCAAAGATGCTGGTGAGACCGCCTAGCACTATGGTTTTTAGGTCCTCCAAAAAGTAGGCTGTCTTTCCAAATAAATGCTGCAACAATTGGGGTTGAAAATATAGATCAATATTCAAAACTCCTTTTTTGGATTGCTGGAAAAGGAACATATAAGAAAATTGCAAAATGAAACCCACTTGAGCCCACCTGGATTATGCTAAATTTTGACAGGGCTGCGATATTATTACCCAGAAATGGCCAGAGCTGGGAATTTCTAGAGATAACACTGAATCTTCCGATAGGCATCCACAGGGGCTTCATAGGAGAGATGACCAACAACCAAGCTGAAGGGTGAGCAGCTCTAAGAGGGATGCAAATTGCAAAAGAGCAAGGTTGGAGAAATTTAGTGATAGGAGGAAACTTAATGATCTTGACAGATGTGATAAGGTGAAGGTCTATGATTGGTATTTAAATAACCTCACCAAGGAAATTCATCAACTGAAGCAATCAGTTGGAATAATAGCAGCTCAGCCCATAAGAAGTGGTAATGGGGTTGCAGATTGGTTGGCTAATATGGAAGTGGAATGGAATAAATCATCGAATTCAGTATTTTTCTGGCACAAACCCCGAAAACTTTTCCCATCTGCCAGCTTCCCTTTGGCTGAGAAGGAAATGCCAAAAGACAAAATGTCTACAAGGAGATGGAAGAGTGACTTTGGTTGGGAGGTGCTGGTTTGAGGTAATATACACTTTTGGCTTAGTCTGGTAGTACCTGTTTTGTTTTATGTGGCCTTGATAGATTATATGCTGGCAGTCCCGGAGATTGATGCAGATTTCTTTGTGTTTCCATCGTTGGTTTTTGTTTTGGCAGTCCTGCCTACTATTGAATAAATCATCTGTGGACTGCCGGTTGGCGATGGTATGTAGAAAATGACAGTTTCAGACTTAGTATTATCCGTGATTAGGTTTCCTCAAATACAAATTGTTTTTGGGGCAGTCAGTGGATGGTGTGGCCCTATGAATTTGATCCAATGTCTGATCCACGGGCTTGTGGCAATTTTTCCTATCATTCGTCTTTCAGGCCTTCTCTTAATTTACCAATCTGAGAAATATATTAGAAACTCTTTAAAAGGTAACACTTCCCAACAAATTTCGAGTACTAACGAGTTGAAACAAATTAATTTAATCTGATCATACAAGGGAATCTAAACCCCATTGCAGATAGCTAAACCAATGAGGAAAGCACTGATAAGTAGTTACAAGCAGACAGATCTTCCGATAGACAAAAAGAGAAATCCAATTCTGGGGAAAAATTTCCACAGAAATTCTTATTACATGGATTTAAAAGAGATCATTATATTTTCATTCAATGCAAATATGGAATAGGTAATAGTGAGGGAAAAATAAATAGAATTACAATAATTACAAATTACATTCAATTTCTCAAGCTATAGCCATACTGCTGTTCATTAGCACATAAAGCTAAACATATCCACCCAAAGGTGAAATTGTACTTGAAAAGCTCCTCTTCAGAACATGCCTGGCCCTGTAAGTAAAGATTTGCACGACATGCATCACCTACTCTTGAGTCTTCACTTCTGATTCTGCTTTCACCAAATCATCATACTTTAGAAAATGATCTCACACCTTGAGTTAATGCTTTGTGCTTGACATCCTCCTTTCTGTCACATATACCACATTCGCTACAAAAGCGGTAGAAACATTTCATGCCCCAAAGGAACCATTATGTTCCCCAGAAACTAGTATAAATGCTCAGATAGCCCAGCAAGAAACCCTCATGGTGCCTGTGCTGCATTGTGGGGATCATAAGCCTATCCTGCACGTGTTTCAGGTGTCACTTAGACAATCCTGCTAGATATATACGATTACATGATCACAATCCTCATAAAGATTTCGATTGTCATGAAACATAAGAAAGAAAAGGCCAATTGGGTGGTGGATCTCAGAAGTCTTTGGCTTTCCATTCACCAAAGTTCCGTTCCAGCTGCACTCTACCTCATCCAAATGATATATGAGTCAAGGGATGAGGTCCGGCGCAAGACTGAGCAAGTTGGTACCAGAATTGCATTGGGGGGATCAAGAGGCTATTCTGCATGTGTTTGTGGAGCCCCTTAGACAATCCTGCTAGGTAACTACTACCACATCCCCACAATCTTTCCGTGCTTATAAGTTTTGATGCAGATATGCCAAAGGGAACTTTAATGTGAAGTGGGTACTGGAGCAGTGGTGAGTTAGACATACTTTGTTCCATCCACCAGGTTCCATTCCAGCTGCACTTTATACATTATAAACCACCGTGATTGAAAGATCCAATGTAGCTATGAAAGAGATTACTCCCCATTCTTCCGAATTAATTCAGGGTATGAGTGTCTGTAAGGCTGTTCCAATGCCAAATTAGTAAATTACTAATTGGATAACCTCACATGCCTGGAAACCTTTATTAGCCGGGGAAAACATTTTCCAAGTCCTGTTGAATCAATGGGGGATATCAGCATCTGTCAGACGGAACAGGAGCAATTTACTAATGGGATCCCCTGGAAATATCGCAGAGATTACTAATGGGATCCTCCACGAAAATTAAAGAAACGTAGAGAGCTGTAATTTGTAGAGGAATCTGAGCACATCTTCTCGAATTGAAATACTCATTTGGCTGAGACCCTGATATCGCACTGCAGATCTAACGCTCATTCGATCACAAATAATCTGCAAATGGGTGCACCGTAAAAGAACTCCACATTTGTGGGCATCAGACATTCATAGGCCCCGTAGCGGAAGCCCCTCATTGATATGTCTAGCCCCTTGGGTTTGAAGAAATGCAAGAGCATTGCAGCGAGGAGAACCCCTGCACCATCAGCAAGAGCGTCTTTGATGGAACCACCCGCCGAGTGCCAAATGCCCATTTCGTCCCCAGTTCTTTGGCAGCGCCTGCTGTGAGACTAAGAATGCAGCCTACGCATGTGGCCCATCTGTGCAAGAGTTTGGTGGGATTGACTGCGCGTCTTAATGTGAATGCTGCGACGACGACAATGAGTAAACATGCGACGAAGTGTTGGAGCTTGTCGATTGCAATCCAATCATCTGCCATATGCTTCAGCTTTCGGTTTGGTTCTGCAGGCGCTTCAATCTGCCTTACGCATTCCTAGGAATCTAGGGATATTGGAAATAGATAGAAACTAGAGAAGAACAATGGGGACGCCCAATAGTGTAGGGTTGCAGAGAAACAAAAATGATTCGTGAAATGAAATGAAAGATTTTAATGACGTCCACGAGACTAAAGAGTCTATGGGACCACAGAAACAGTAATTTAATCAGATTTCAGACTCTTTTCAATATCCGCTCTTCGGCTGTGAATCTTGAAGATAAAGCCTGCTGTCGCTGGAAGCTTTGTTCCTTCGAAGAGTTCCTCCAGTCTGTCCACCTTTAAATTGTTTTTATACTGAATACGGATATCATCATATGCAGAACATTCCATGACAAAATGCCATTCTGTCTCGACGACCCCTTTGCTGCAGAAGAGACAAATTCTCCTTTCCCAATCTTCCTTTGGAATAGTCCATCTACCAGTTTCACATCGAAGATGATGTGATCCAGTTCTTAACTGCGCCACTAGAATTTTTGCTTTACCCTTGATAACCGTCCCTAGATAAGCTTTTTCATCATGTTCCCCAGTGAGATTGAATTCTCTAATATAATGCGCTTTCTTCCGACCAATCTGACCCGTCCACATGGCAGTCCTGAACTTTTCTATCACATAATTTTTTATTTCCTTGTTGCTGTTAGGACACTCCTGCATGTTGATGCCCCATTTGTACATCCATTTATTATTCTGATTCATCCATGTTTTCTTTCTGCGTTCCAAAGTGTCGTTTACAACCATTTTGGGCCAGCGAAGGTTGTCCATGTTTTCAACTTTTTTCAGATAGCTTATCATCCGAGCTATTGCCGATGCTTCCAGCGAGAAAGAACCCGCTTCCGCCAACAAGATCTCATAAGGAACAGTTGATTTGACTTTAAGCGAGCTTGTGATTAGATGTTTCTGGATTCTTTCTATCTGTCTCCACCCATGATTTGACATGCTACTTCCCCAAACTTCGCAGCCATATAGAACAACCGGGGTGACCAACAAACCAAAAAGGGTTTTTTTAGTTTTCCAGTCCCAAAGTTCAGCTTTCCTGCACCTGTTTTGAAGTAGGAAAGAAGCTTTCCAACCTCCCTGAATCCTTTTTGCTTTACAAGTCTCCCAGCTAAGTTTGTGGTGAAAGTCAATCCCAAGATACTTGTATTCATTGACTATTTCTAAAGGGCTCCCCTCAAAAAGGAAGACGTTTTGTCTCTCATTCCTTTTCAAGGTGAAAATCATGATTTTTGTTTTGCTGGTGTTCACTTGCATCCCGACTTCTTGACAAAAGAGCTCTAGCGCTTTTAACTGTTCCCTCAAACCTTGGGCTGTTTTTGAAATTAGGATAAGGTCGTCAGCATAAAGAAGTAACTTCACCACATAACTTGCTAACTGAATACCTCCTCCCTCAGTTTTGTTTAACCAATCTTCAAGCTTGTCAATGTATAAACCAAATAACGTGGGAGAAAGAGGGCATCCTTGCTTGACACCTATGTTGCTGCCGAAACACTCGGACATACCTTCTCTGGTTCTAATTTTAGCTCTGACCTGCTCATACAATTTATGAACTGCTGCTCTAAACTCATCTGGAATCCCAAGTTCCTCCATCCTATCCCAAAGCTTCTTTCTGGGCACAGTGTCAAAAGCCTTCTTGAAATCAACAAAACAACAAAAAGCTTCTTCTCCTTGGGTGTCCCAAACTTTTTCAATCAAATGCCTAAGAGTGATACAATGATCAATTGTTGAGTGCTTAGGTCGAAAACCCGCTTGCCCTTTTGCTCTTTTACCCTCTCTTTCGGCCCAGCTGCTGATTCTCCGTTCTATCATGCCTCCAAATAATTTTCCAAGAAGAGGGTTGATCATAATGGTGCGATAATTGGACGGGTTATTAACGTCACCACTTTTAAATAGAGGAATAACAACGCTAGTCGTCCACTCTGTTGGAAAGCCATTCTGGTTGACATCATTGAATATTTTTCTGATGTGCGGCGTGAGGACCTCAACCCCCCATTTTAAAAATTCAGCTTGCAGACCATCGATGTCTTGAGCTTTACCACTTGCCAGATTCTTTATGCCTGCTTGAAAAGTATGAATTGAAACTTAAGGCGTGGTCCCATGCCGGGGCGTATATGTTTATTCGGTCTGGTTCTTGAGTACAAATAGGAGGTTAAGCCAAACTGCGGTCCCATGTAAATTTTTGCTCAGCGGTTACTCTGAAAGAGCTTAGGCCAATTTGTGGTCCCATGCAAATTTATTTTCAGCTGCTGCTACAGGCCAATTTCCTACAGATTCCTGGCTTAGACAAGAAACTAAAAACGCATATCGAACAGAGTTTTGGAGGGAAAAGTAAGAGGGAAACTAAAAACTGATGCCAAGTGGCAGGAAAAATGGAGAAAATTCCTGAGCGGGTGAAAGAATTTTTCTGCCCCCCATTGCTTCCCAGCGCTGGAAATGGTCTTCCTATCCTTCTGCGGGAGAGATTTTTGTGGAAGTTTGTCTGGCATTAGCAGCAGCGTTGCAAAAAATTGGCATGGGACCGGATTTGCAGGCAAATAAGAAAGGTGGCCCCAAAGCATGGGACCACACTCTTACTCTAATTTAAAAGAAATTGAAATGGGATAGAGAAGCGCTTAGTCTCTTCATTCTCCTAATATTTATATCGATTTAAAAAGAATGGAGGGAGATGCGGAGGTCATGAAGGGATGATACCTTGGAGATAACACTTTGAATGTAAGTATTTGTCTTCAAAGTGCTTCCAATGTCAATTGTTGCCTTTTCCAAAGTAAGACCTTGTGACTTGTGGATTGTTAGAGCCCAAGCCATTTTGAGTGGAAGATTACTATAGTTTGTTCTTGAAATAGGAGGGATTGGAACATGTGATGGGTTATTTTTGTCCCAACAAGGCCCAATGTATTTGTCGAAATGGACCACAACAAAAAGTGGAAGCTCTGGTGGGGATGTGGAGTTGTTGCAGATTATGTTAATATTTTTCCAGTTATTGCTTTGTTTATAAGTCCGGCTTCAACCCACAAATTTGTTGTGAGCATAATTTTTTTATGTTTGCAAAGAAGAATTTTATGTTTGAGTTGATCATCATCGACCTCTCCTAAATTGTTCGCCTAGTGACCTTTGCGAGTTGATCGAGCCACATGAAGGTTCAAAGATTTGAGCATGTGAAGGTTATGGTGGTCGACAAAATCATTTTTTGCAAACAAATGGGGGTCTAGTTCGAAACCATGAAGCTCTTCTCCTAAAAGGTGTCTATCAATGTGTGCCATAAGGCTTTTCTAATCTTCAATACGAGTAGATGCATCATGAATGTGAAGAAACAATTCACAAAAATGAAATTGTGCGAGGTTGACACCTTGCTAGCAAAATATTGTCCGCAATGTGATGGATGCAAGAAAGCTCGTCCTAAGGTTGGCTCCATACAAGTGACCCGCATACAAAGGAATGTCTTTGACATGAGGTAATTGGCCAAGGTCACCAACGAAAATTATATATCTATTACCAAAAGTCGATGTTTTGAAATGAGGAAAGGCTTCACAGAGGCGATAGTCAACCATAACAAGTGGTTTGGGCCCAATAAAACTCATTTAATCAATTAGTATATACTAAACATGTTGCATGCATTGATGAAAGTTTGATAATGCTTGGCCCTCCAATGGTTTTGTTTCTTTGATGGGTATGTGCAAAGAAGCATGTACAGTAAATGTTGAAATGTTGAAGGTTGAGACACTAGTAGGTGCAAGCAATAGAAGAAGTGATTTTGTTTCGTTATTTATGGGTGAGAGTGTTGACCTAATTGCATTAATGAGATATGACTTCCTTGTGCCAGCAATACCTTGAATTATCAATTTGAGCGGAGGAAGTTGGTCTTTGTGCATGAAATGATGAAGATTAGTATTAAAAGTAAGCTTTTGTTCTAGTGAGAAAGTTGAAGTAGGTGGTGCGGTTCAATTGATTACTAGAGATATTTCTTGTATCTCTGTTTTCTTCAATGAAAGGACCAATATCTGTACATTAGAAAGAATTGCATTTTCTTCCCAATTGTGGTTGAAGTTGAATTCTCGACGGCCCAACATATCAAGGTTATCTACGTCCATGTGGTTAGTGGGATGGAGCCAAGACAACTCCCAGTCATCCAACTGATTAGGTAGACTTATATTGTCTTCATCACTGGATGTTTCTTCGCATGATAAGCGATTGACATCCAAGGAGTATGGTCGACATGCCAAGGTCTGTTAATTATTTTGAAAGAGCTCCCAATTTGAAATGATTTGATTTGGAGAGGTGCCTATGTCATTTGTAATGTTGCAAAATGGCTTGTATAGGAGTTCACTCCAACAAAATGTTTTAATAGATGTTGATTCATGAGTAGGGATCCTAAAAACTCTAGGGGAGACACGAACAATTTCAAAGACAAAACGTATCTTCCATTTATCCCCCTTGCGTAACATGTTGAAAGACCAAGTTCGATTTGTTTCTATAAGTGACATGGATTCTATTATTGTAGGTCGTTGTTTGTAGGCATCAAAAAGATGAGATGATTGTGGAGAGTTAAGTTCTAATTGGACGACCCTCCTTAAGACTTTCTTACCAACATTTAAGGAAACAAATGAACGGTTGCGAAAGAACAAAAGACAATTTATGGAGCAATGACAAAGGGGGAGATTGTCGGCCATTGTGTGTTTGTGTTGTCATTGATGTCAAGTCCATTGATGGCAAAGGGTGTCATGATGTTGTATGTGTCTCCATGAGGTGTCAATCAAGGTCAAACATGAAGGTTGATTAGTAACTTGACCAAGTTTGGTGATGTTCTATGAGGTCCCAAAGGCATGGTCTCTGAGCTAAGTCATTGTTTGAGTCCTTCCAAGGTGGTTGAATGTTGTCATGAGGTCATTCATGGTCCTAGAGGTGTGTTACGGGGTGTTAATGAGTTTATAAGAGGTCGGCATGGTCATTTCATGAAGTGTCATGCCATTTGAGTCAAATCTTTCGTGCCTATTCCTAGCCTGGAGCATGCGAACGAGTGGAGGTATGAGATTTGGAGCTGATTAGTCTTGTCCAAGCATGGTAGTAGCATGGTGATGGTATAAAGGCATATATGGTGAGTTTTAGGTCAGTACTCAGAGGTACAATGCATGTTTGAGGTCCTTGGGAAGCAAGAAAGTGGAAACATGCAAGATAACATAGGTAAATGAGATTGGTTGGAGAGTTTCAAACATATTTGTGCTATATGGTGAGCATGGAAAGTTATAGGATATTGTCATGATGCTTCATGACAAGTTTTAGGTCATTCTAAAGAAGATTTTGAAAGTTACATCATTTTTGGTGAAACTGGGTATCTAGAATGTGTTTTTGAAGTAAAAGTTGACTTTTTGATGCTCGTTGTGAGCTGTGAATTAGATGGGAACCTGAGCTCTTTGGAATATATTTTTAGGTAATTTATGAAGGTTTTGTAGAAATAATGAGGTGGTTTGATCTTCTAGTTTTTATGAACAATCGTTAAGAAGATAAGTTGCTTTGAAACCCTAGCTAAAAGTGACTTGGAGAAAATTTATTGTACCAGGCTAGTTTTGATTTCTTTTTCCAAAGTGATGATTGAATGTTGTAGAGGAATCTTCCATATTTCCATAAAGGTGTATTAGAGCATGTGACCATATGTGGACCCTACCTAAAAATGTTTGTTTATGAAGATCTTCATTTTGTGGCAAAGTTTTCCAAAGAAGGTGAAAAATAAATTGATATTGTTTTTATTCATAGATTTTTTCTAAATGTCCATGATAGTTTCAGATCACGGTGGGCTTCTAAATGGAAAAGTGTGCCCTATTTACAAAGTCTAGTTCTTGGGGCAGCTTGGAGCAACTTGTGGTAAAAGTGGAATTACAGGAGCTACATGGTGAGTTACGACTCCATTTAAGTTTGGTTTTGATCTTGGTTCATAGATATTTCCAATGGTATATCAAACTTGTGTTTGTTATATGGTATGAAGAAATTACTACATTTTCTTTGAGGGTAAAATCGGAGGATGTTTGATCTAAAGCAGGGTGTTGAGTGGCTTCATGAGGTAAAGTGAATGTTCTGAGTTGTTCAAGCTTGTTGAATGTTGATGACTACTTAGAAAACATGTATAATGGTGTCCATTCTTTGGTTAAGTGTGTAAAATTTTTTTGAGGTGATGGAGCAAGTTGAGCTCAAGCTTGGTTCTTGAGTCCTAGAAGGCTAAATAAACAGTTTGTAGAGATGGACTTGGTTGAAGGTCTCCACTTAGAGTTGGAAGGAAATGTGATATGTTATAGAAATAGGATTCATAGTGATTCCAATTTATGTATATATTGTCTCTTGATGATGAAATTTTATGGGTCATCCAACTCATTTTGTGAAGAAGAAGGATTGTTGGTTTTTAAGTCAAGATTGCTCGGGGTGAAAGATTGAGGTAAATGATGCATGTAATGGATTGGTTGATGATTTTTATTAGTTGGAGAGTGAATATGGATTAATTTTGTTCCTATTTAAGGAATTTTGAGTTTTTGAAAGTGGCAAAAAGGGTACAAATCAGTTAAGTTTGTAAAATTGCTTTACGGGAAACTTGATTTCTTTGAAGAGGAAAATAGGTGTGGTTTGCTTATATGTATGTTTCGCATACATGGATGTGATTAAAATTCCTAATAATTCCAATGAGGGCTACATGTCATAGTTGAGTTGTTCTTGGGTGGTCTTGATGCCCAAAGGTGAAGACAGGGTGTTGGAAACAACTGTTTTAAGAAGGATATGAGCCTTCTTGAGTTAGTTATGATAAATTTGATTGTGTAAGATAATTAACAACCATGGATGA
This sequence comes from Taxus wallichiana var. yunnanensis, assembly GCA_018340775.1. Lineage (NCBI taxonomy): Eukaryota > Viridiplantae > Streptophyta > Pinopsida > Cupressales > Taxaceae > Taxus > Taxus wallichiana. Next base: position 494,704,175 of record CM031242.1, on the reverse strand, counting down.
TGTTTTTATGTCATATTACACATTTATGATGAATTTTAGAGCTTGAATAATCATGTTTTTGGCATTTGTGGTTTTAGCTCATCCAAGTGATGGGGTTTTGAGCTAGTTTTGAGCATGTTTGGTGGTTTTGGGCATGACCGACCTATATGGGTCTAATTGATGAATTCTTATGAGTTTTTGATATAATTTTATGTTGTGTTGGTTGAATTAATCATGGATGACCGACCTTTCTTTTGTTTGAAAGATGAGAAAGGTATAAAAGTGGTGTTTTGAGTTCATTTTTGAACTAGTGCTCTTGGAGAGAAAAAGTGCGACCCAAGTAGAAGTGAATAACAGGTATGAAGGCATGATTTGAGAGCTAAGGAATTTTGTGACAGGTTGAGGAATGATAGAGAGCATGTGAGCAAGGGTTTGAAGTAAAGACAAGTCAAGAAGAAGAAGATATAACGAGTTAAAGGAATGAGGGTTTGAAGGTGTATGTATGAGCTGAAATTGTGATCTCGTCGGTTTGTTGCAACAAAAAAATCAGATTTCTTCATCTTCAGATGGTTGAGTTGGTGCTTGATCATCTTAGGTGGTTGTAACCTCCTTGTGGAGTGGGTGTTTCATTAAATTAGGGGTTGGTGCTCCTTGTAGGGTTGACACTCTGCTAAACTAGTGGTTGGTACTTCACAAAATTTCTTTGATTTGTGTAATGTAAACAAAGTTTCGGTGGTTTTCCTTCCTGGAGGGTTTCCTACTTAATATTATTGTCCTTGTGTACTTTCTTGCTCTTGCTCTTGTGTATGGTTGAATCAATGCTTAAGTAAACACACATATCGTAGTTGTTTAATTGAATGGTGGTATGAATGTTAATGTATGATAAGTGGAAATGAAATAATGTTTTAGTGGGTGATTCACCCCCTATGTCCCTTGTGCTTCCAAGAAGCTAGAGAAATGAGGAGAGTTAAGTTAGAACATGAGAATTTTTCTTAATGAGGGAACATGGTCAAACTTGGCATTACACAAGGACACACTACTAAATTTTAATGCTTATAGGATATCACGTCAACACTCAAGCGATTCAAGCACCCGAGTGAATACATTTTTTTCACACTCAATTATCTTTTCCTTTAAGCAATTATATTTAATTTCTTAGCTTAAAGAGGAGGAAATGTAGACACTTAAATTTGGTACATTATCGCTTGATAATGTCAGTATTCACTTAATACCTAAATCATGACTTGTGCACACATTTTGGTATTAATTGACTATCCTTAGTAATATCCATGACTTGCTCTCCTCATTTTCACTTCTTAATTACTAGCATAATTTCCTGCATCAATTTATAATAGTTTATCACCTCCAAGTGTAGTGCCGAGAATTTTCCATCACCTCACTCCATGCTCGTACTCGAAACTGACCAAATAAGGACCAAACCATCCAATGGCTTTGTTTGAGATTGGAGGTTTCGTCATCAACCACCCTTGACAATCATTTTTGTTGTTGGTCTAGTAGTCAATCACTTTATAATGTTATGTGCATTGGCACCTCATCCAGACATAGGTCCGAACGCTCACCGAAGCGTGCACAACCAGCCGAGTCCCTCCTTTACTTTTCTTATCAAGATGTGGTTATAGAAAACATAATCATCATAATCATTACAGCATGCAAAAATGGAGATTCAACATACAAGATTAGCAACACATATAATGAGGAAGAAATTTAACATAAATAATTAATAAAAGTATTTGAATTCTCATAATACCATGCTAAAATTTGCTAACCTTGGTTGTCCACACACAATTATCCATTACAAATACAATTCAATATATGAAATACTAAGCGATTATATCCATAACTACTTATAACTATGTGTGAGACCATGCACGCTAAGGTGATCACACACATGGCTGCATACACATATAAGTCTATCTCTAATACAAGAATTCTACACCTATTTATTCCCGTTGGGGACTTCCCATTCATCATTTACATACACTTTTCCTATTAATATGTGTGCTAACAATAGATTGCATGCGTTTCAACTCGCTTTAACTATAGATTGAGCTATAAATAGCTCGGCTTTATCTGCTTTAATCCTATATTTAGTGTGTCTTTAGGTGCCATCTTTATCCTTATCCTGCATGTGATTTTCTTATTTATAGACCATGTTTGTGTGTCACGCCATGTGCACTTTCCTATTTTTAGTCATTTCTCCAAAATCAGCTAAGTCCTAAATATTCTGCATGTATGTGCGTGAGTCTTCATCGCGCGATGACCTATTCCTCCGATTTGCACACACCTTCACACATTAACCTTCTTTTAGTTCATGTTCATGTGTATACCTCACGCGTTGACCTTTGATAACATTCTTCTTGTGTGTGTTCCTCCACACATACCTTTTTCTACTGTGTGCAGCCTTTTGTGCATGGTCTTTACACTTGGATAATACTTAGCCATTTCTCCCGACCAACATTACCCCGCACTAGGAGTATTTTCTGTCCTCAATATTATGAATCAAAGAATGCTCCTCCAAGAATGGACAAAAGAATAAAGGAAATCGAAGAATAAATAATGGGAGGTAATCACCTAAATAAATCAAAGAATGAGAATATGCCATTTGTAGGTATACTCAACACTTAGGCCTTTGGTGGTGAGAGGAGCTATTGAAATTCTCCACTTATTACATCCTCTAATTTCTTCCAACTCTTTAGTCCCTTAGTAGCTCTATTTGGTGTCTCCTCTACAATACCGAAACTTGCTCGAATCCAACTCTTACGCCTTAACATTCAATTCTTTCACCACCACCTCTAATTACAAGGTCACACCCTCTAATGCATCCATTTTTCGCAATACCTCTGGGTGGATTTCCTTGAGCCTTTCTGCAATGGTGTCCTTCATGGCCTTTATCAATTCTCTCTTTTTCGTAACCTCTACCATGACCCTCTCACGATCTACCTTTTTGTTCTTCATTATGGCTTGCATTTTCTTGAGCTATGCTTCTTCCTTGGTAGTATGCACACTAAGAATAGGATCAAAATCTTGGCAATTTTTGAATGCGCACTCTACCTTCTTTACGACCTCTTTAACCTCAAAGCAATCGAGCCTCATACTCCGCTCTTATTTTCTCCACCTCTTCTTTATTCTTTCTCTTTCTTTATGCCAACTCCTCAGCTAATAGCCCTGGTCCAGTCTTCCTCTCCACCAACATCATGTGCACCAAGTCCTCCAGTGGTGCATCTTTGTGGAGTACTCATCTTGGGATTGCTCCACCAATTTTGGTCACACACTCGATACTCTTCACTATATCAACTAATTTTTCATATGCATCTGTCATTTGCTTCTTCTCATCCCTTAATTCCTTTCAAGCTTCTAGATTTCCTTATCATTAATCTCTTCTTCATGTCATATCCTTTTGATGGCAACATCCTTGTCAAAATTTGTTCATCCTACCTCCGATGCCATCTTGTTCATCGCATTACATGCTTGGTCATCTATTAGTTACGTGGAGTTGATAATGGGAAAGGATTTTCTTGTTAGCTTCTTAAGTTGCATCTCGAGAGTGACTCCCTTCTCACCTCGAACTCGGCTCATCATTGTGTGCATGGTAATTCCACGAGAGAATCTTCCTTGTGCGTGTCAGGGATTCGTTACTGTCAAACATTTCCCACAAAATAGGTCCTCTGTGGGTATTGAGTTTTGGTAATGAGAACCTTTGTGGGGTCATCTATACATGTCATCTAGGAACCCCCGTGGGGTTTGCCTCCGCTTCCTCCTCTTTATGCGTCGCTTCTTGATACTTCTTATGCAATATCATCCTACACACCTTTTTTCTCCTCTTGTGCCTTGATTGTCCACGGTTCCTCTATCCTTACCTATCCTTACTTTTTCCTCACATTCTACCTCGCACCCTTCTTCATGCTCTCCATCACCATTCCTTGTGTCTTCTCGTGCATCGTGTGTATCTTCCTCACATTCATCCTGCACAAGTTCTTCCTCTTATACGTGCGACTCCTAATCACACACCGACGCATCTTTCTGCACCATTTCCTTCTAGTTGTGTTCCATCTCCTTAATTACCTCCTCCTCCAAGTCCCCTTCTTTGTCCTCCACATTAATAACTCGTGGTTTTTTCTTTGGCGGACTTGTCTTTTTCTTCAAAGGGCTTGGTTTGGTCGTTGTGACCTATGGTGACCCCTTAAGTGCCTGCAGGGTACTCGCGCCCTTGTTTTTTCTTCTTTATGCCACCTTTGCATTTTCTTTCTTCTACTACGATCCAAGGAAATCTCTTCTCCTTCATATTCTTTAGCTACTTTGTCTCCTTCCCTTCTACCTCTTCTTCCTGAGTGGGTGTTTCTTCGTGCCTTTTCTTAGAAATTCCTAATTTTTTCTTCTTATGTGGGGGTTTTGGAAGATGAAGGTCTCACGTGTTGATATACTTCCCATCCTTCAACTTGGGTCTAAGATAGATATACACCCTGAATGCATGCTTACCCACTATAAAGTGGTAGGGATCAAGTCCTTGTTGTTGGATTATATTACCTCTACATATGTTGATTTTGAGGGATACACATAAGTCGGCGTAGAGTATGGCATTGAGAATCAACACTGCCTACACTTGAAATTCAGCTTACACACATCCTTGATGCAGCTCATTACTGCAACTGAAAGTACTTTCTTTGTGAAGAAAAATGGTAGCTTACACCATAGGCTCGTTTCTCCCTTACAAACTAAGAACCGACCAAGGCAAAAATGTTGATGCACCGTAAACTCTGCATGTCCATCTAATAATGTCGATAGCTCCCTTAGTACATGTCATTCATTCTTGAATGCATCATGTAATCTCCTGTACAATTTTTCCATGTGCATTTTGTAAGGTCATGTTATTGCCCCATCACATGTCAACTCTAAAAACCCTCTGCGTGGGAGACTTTTTTCTATTGGATAGACCCACATCTTGTTTTTTGGGTTGTATGGTACTTTAATCTCCCATAACACTAGCAGTAGTAGAATGATGGCCCAAGTTATCTTTTCACCCTTGCTTAGCTGGACTTTAGCCTCCTCGATGATGTCTTCAACAATATACAGGGTGATGTTGTATAAGGTCTTATGCACCATCTTGTGTGTGATATGCAACCACTTCTTATTCACTACTAACCAACGTTCGGACACACCTATAGATGAAAAAGAGATGTTAGTGCAAAATGAAAATTAGAAACCAAACTAGATCAATTCCTAATCTAACACTCTTTATCACTACCTCAAATTGAGCTAGATGGAAAGGGAATAGAATGCAATACCTTCACTTACCAAAGTAGAGCTCCCTTTGATTTGTTTGATGTGCTCAAGATTTTGAAAACACTTGGGAAGCTCCTCCCCTTGCTTGCATTGGATGATTGCTTGATAAAAATGATGATGGATTGATTGTAGATGGATTAAAGATAAATGATGGATTGATTGAGTGCTAAGAGGATAAAATGGATGGATTGAATGGTTTGCTAACTAGCTAGCTCTCATGGAGGAGGAGAGCTCAATTTATAGTTTTGGGTGGAGGATTCAATGGCTAAGATGAAGCCATGTTGGATTTGGATCAAGGGTGGATAATGCATGTGAGGATTAGAGGATTCTAGAGTGGAAGGCTCTAGGAATTTGAATTCAAAATTCATAGAGGGAAGAAACTTCCATTGAATTAAAAATTCAATGGAAGGAGAAGGTTAGAGAGGCTTCTAGATTTAGAGGTGAGGATGTGATTAGGATTAGAATTAGATTAGGTTAATAAAGATGATTAGTGGTGAGATTACATGGAAAAGCTAGGTGTAGGGATGTGTAGGGTAGGTGGGTAGGTAGATATAGGAATATTAAATTCCTACAAAATGTTAATAGGGATTATTAGTGGGATAATAGGATATAATAATGGATTAAAGGATTATGGATTGAGATGGGATATAATAATGAATTAAGAGGATTAATAATGGAATGATGGGATACAAATATGATAAATGATAATAAAATGATAAAATGGATTAAATAATAATCAATCTTACGATTAATTATTATATGTATGATGTTGGGATATTTGAGGGACAAATTAATCATAATTAATCATGTCAACATTTTATATGTCTACCTTTTCCCCCTCTTTGAATGGTTTTTTGTGTGGATGAATGACAGTTCAAAAAAAAGAATAAAAGATGTTAGGATGGTGATATGATGCCCCTTCGAGGGGTTCGGTGAGGAAGAACGAGGCGGGTAACCACTCAAAAAGAGGAGAGGCCCAAGTTAGTAAAGGAGAGAGGATTAGGAGATTAGAGGATTAGGATGTGAGAATTTTAGAGGATTTGAGGATGTTTGAATGCGGGATGAGAGGATTAGAAGACTAGGAGATTAGAGGACTAGGAAGTGGGAAGCTTAGAGGATTTGAGGATGTTTGGATGCATGATGAAATGATTAGAGGAGTAGGAGATTAGAGGATTAGTAGGTGATAATCTTAGAGGATTTGAGGATGTTTGGATGCAAGATGAGAGGATGTAAGGAGTAGGAGATAGGAGAGAGGATTAGTAGATATTGGAGAGGAAAATATTAGAGGAGAGTATTAAAGGAGAAGATTAGAGGAGAGGATTAAAGGAGGATGAGATTAGAGCATATTGGATTTGAAGATGTTGGATGCCCTGAGTCAACGGTGTATGACAAGGGTGAATATTTAGGATTAGTGGATTAGAGGATGCCCTAATCAAGGGGTAGGCATTGATGATTTTTATTATAGGATGCCCCAGTCAAGGGGTTAGGATTGAAGATTTGGGATTTATATTTGAGGATGTGGATTTGAGATGGTGGATTTGATTTAAAGGATTAGAAGATTGAGGATGTTTGGATGAGAGAATAAGGATTGGGTTGATGATCGAGTTTGATTGATGAGAGGATGTTAGAAGATGCCCTAACCAAGGGGTGAGGATGTTGGATATTGGATGTGAGAGGATAAGATTTGAATGTGGATATGGAATGATTGATAAAGGATTAATTGGATAAGAGGATGAGGAGGTTAGATAGATAGTTAGATGATGATGAGGATTAGGGGATAATTATAAAATGGGGTGTGTTACCATAAAGTGCCCATTTTTATCATCATTTTTATATCGTTAAACGCTTTTATATGGAGCTATGTTCCCAAGTGGTTTGGGATAACTCTCGTGTCGTAATGCCAGGACATGCCTTGTCACATTGAATACAAGATTCATGCTTAATCCCAAACCCCATCACATTGAACACCAAGCCAACTTGGCACCATGTCAAGATACCACCTCTCATCCTTTTGGCAGTTGGCCCACAGCCTTGCCGCCAGCCAAGTAACGACGAGTTATAGAGGTGGCCAACTCGGGAATGGACCCCGAGACCTCCCTAATATAACCCACATTCCCCACCACTAGGGTAAAGCCAACGGGATTTTAAATTGGTTTGCGATAACTCTCATGCCGTAATGCCAGAACATACCTCGTCACATTGAGCACAAGATTCATGCTCCTTTGTTGTGATCATTAGCGGTGTGATTGATGTGATATAAAACAAGATACATCAAGGTATTAAGACCATGGTGATTGAATTTCCAAATGCCCTTGTCCTCATATCATTGGACAAATTAATATAAGGATGGTCCTCATATCATTGGACCATGAAAAAAGAAAGAGAAATAAAAGAGGCCTCATATCATCGGCCGAAATGTAAGTGCAAACAAGCAAACACACACAAACAAAAACACACACATTGCATTTTTGTAAATTTGTGATTTTTGTGGATTTTTTTAATGATTTGAGTTTTAGATTTTAGGTGTTGGATGTGTTGATTTTTATATTTTAAGTTTTGGGCTTTGGATTTGGGATGGGGGGAATGGTTAAAATAAGGTAAGATGAAAGGATTCATGACGGGGTAGCTTATGGAATGTAAGGTGGGATGTGACTTTCTCTTATAAGTTCTAAAGCATGGTTGGGGTAGGATGAAAGGGAAGGATTGAGGGAAATTGGATAGGTTGGATATGATAGGGATTGGTTGATAGGTTAGGATTATATGGGATGTGGGATGGGAGATAGATAGGATGAGGGATGTGGTATAGGATAATATGGGGGATATGGAAGATGATAAGATATTCCTTGAGGTATAGGGGAGAGGGATGTAGGGATAAATGCGGTGTGCCTCCAAATGTAAATTAGGATGGCCTATGTGGATGGATGGATGGGTTTGATTTCCTCCCAGGTGTAGGGTAGGATGAGAAGTGAGGGGTATATAAAATGGATGATGCCACCACCGGATGGTAGTAAAGATGACCCCAATCATGGTGATTATGGTTGGAAATGGACATGAGGAGGATTAGATGAAAATAAAAGGATCATCATTTTCCCACGAATGTTCGATCCAAAGGGAGAAATGATGTGGATGTGATGGATGGAATGAAAATGACATCAATGATGAACAAAAGATGAGCCTAACGACACATATTGTAAGATAAGAGTTGGAATAAAATAAAAGTGTGACTAATGTTTAAACAATAACTAGCAACATGTGAGCCCTATGCCTCTGCGAGATCAAAGTGTGTGCGATTTGATTGTTAATTACCGCTTGAAGTGAATACTTAATGGGTAGTATGTGAAGAAAAAATAGCCAATGTATGGGGAGTGATTAAGTAAAATAGGTTGATGGAAGGTGAACAAAAGGTTAAGTCGTGCATCGCCCCGCTACCAGCCATGTGTCCATAGCCCCAACGAAGATACATCGATTCTTTGTCACAACATTACTCTACTACCATCCACGCATCCATAGCCGGGTAGAGTTATTGGAAACATCCCTAGAGAGAGTCTTGAGGTGGATTTTTTTATATTTTCAATTTTAATATAATGTTTTACTTTTTGATATTTGGATTTTTTTACATAAAATGGTTCCACTCTCTTGAGAACTCTCGAGGGGTTAAGAATCACTATGGGGGTGGAAATGAACATGGTGATGACATTGGCTAGAATGTCAAAAGATGCACCCAAGGTTCTTCACCACAAGTTGATTAATTTTATTAAAATGTGTGGATCTCTAGGAGGACAATGGTGCTTAAATGTTGGAGGTAATGATAGACTAAGGTCACAAAATTATAGTAGGTATTATTGTCTTACAACAAGTTGATCAAGTGTTTGATTGAATGGATTTTAAGAGGATATAAATGGATGTGATGATAAAAATGGATGAGATGCAAAGGGATTTGGATGTTGGATGGAAGGAGGATGGGTGGGAAGGAAAAAACATTTGTGCATGGTGATAAATTGTGTGTTCAATCCATTTTTAGGTGTTTGATATTTTTAGGGGGATTAAATGATTTTGATTGGGTTGAGTGGTTGGGATGGTAGGATCAATAAGAGGATTGGTAGAAATGAATTGCGATGGAGTAGTGAGAGGGGCGTTGTTAGTTTTAGGTTTATACCCTAAGCCTATACGACCTGGATTTTGATGAAGGGAGATGGGTTCGCGAATGCCTTGTTCATGGATTCCTAAGCCTTTGCCTCGATGTTTCATATTAGCGAACATCTTTTTGGCTATAGGATATGAAGTGGATGGGGAGGATGATGTCGTGTGGTCACCATGAGACTGGGGGGTTGTAGTTTTTTCATTCGCTAAGAGGTCGGACTTCACAAAGGATGGGAGGTGAGATTTGTTTAGGTTTTGGTTGATGAGGGATGTTTGGATGTACGATGAAATTTGGATGGATGACGATGTTGGATGTCGAATAGGGTTTGGATAGTGGATGAAGGTTAGGGATAGGATTGGGATGGAAAGGTGGTGGATAAAGAGGTACAAGGATAAGAATTATTTGGTTGATGAGGTGTTGGACATAAGACCTAAATTTCATGCAACGATTGGTCGAATGTCCATGGGTGCAATGGAAGTCACAGTAATAGTGTTCCTGGTACCAAGATGGTTTGGGAAGGTTTTGATTGTGTGATTTGATTGGGGGATGGATGATCATGTTGAAAAATTTTAGATGATGGAATATAGTGGTCAAAGATTCTCATAAAAGAGTGAAGTGGCTTGGATTAAATGATTTGGAGGAGTAGGAAGTAATGGTGCATGAATAGGTGGTTTATGAGATATTATGTTTGATTTGGATTGGATTGATGTGGCTTAGAAGATGAAGGGGATATGTTAGGCCTAGGGGCGAAGTATATTTAGTTGATTTTGGATTGGTTTGAGTATGTGGTCTTGAGGTAGATGGCTTCGGCTTATGATTAGATTTTTCAGGATTGGTAGATGCGGATGAAGGGGATGGGATAGAATTAGATGAAGGGGATAGGTGTGATATGGGGCCACATTAGATTTGGGTGATGTTGGGGATGAAGGAGATTTGGGAGATGGGTGTAGTGTAAGAACCACATTGGATTTGGTTGATTTAAGGGATGAAGTAGATGAAGGTGGCATAAGATCCGTATTGGATTGGGTAGGAGATATGGTGGGGAGAGGATTAGTATTTGATTTATTAGGTTTATGATTTGATGACTTAACAGTCACGTTAGATGTTTTAGGATTGGGGATGGTGGGGATTAAATAGGATTAGAGGATAAGATAGTGTTAGGTTTAGGAGTTGGTGACTTAGGAATCACGTGAGATGTTTTAGAATTGGGGGATGATGGAGATGAAATAGGATGAGTGGATAGGATAGTGTTGGGTGTAGGTGATGAAGGAGTTAAGATAGGATTAGATTTGGATGAGGGTGGTGTGGGAGCCACATTGGATTGTTTGGGATTGGAGTAAAAGGGGATGAGGGTGACTTAGGTATCACGGTGGATGAGATAGTTTTGACGAGATTGGGCCTAGTTGATGGAGTGGATGAAATAAGCTTAAGGGATAAATTTTATGGTGGATTAGAAATTTTGGGACTATCTAGGAGATATTATGTAGGATTGCATTGGGATTATGAAGATGAAGAAGATGGAGGACTAAGATGAGATGTAAGGGATGATAATTTTGGTTGAAGGGGTTGGGGTTGTTGTGGATATGTGAATGGAACTCAATTATAGGTTTTACGATGATTGGATTTAGGAGTGAAGATTATGGATGGTTGTGGATTATTCGTATGATTGTTTATGGTAGGAAGATGTGGGTCGTGATGGTAGATAGGGGATTTGGAGGTTGGGATTTAGGATAGTTGTGTGTGATTGGGATTGGTGACTAGAATAACAAGGACATAAAGGAGGTCCTCTTGGTCTAAGTCAAAGTTAGTGAGGTGGTCAAAGTCAATGAAATTGGCTTGCGGGGATAGTGGTTTATGTTGATTAGGTTGGGGTGTAGATTGACATGATTCGGGTTCTTTAAATAGGAAGTCCATGGGGTGAGGGATAGGGATCTTAGGAAGGGGACATCATGGATGGGGTTGGTTGAGAGATGATAGTTTAGGGGGTGATTGGTTGATTGAAGATTGAAGATTGGATATTTGTTGGTTAAGTTGTTGAATGGTTTTTAGGATGTTATGATCGACATGGGATGGTTGGTTTTGATGACAAGGATGGGATTGGTTGAGTTAGGATGTGAAATTTGAGATTTGTTTGTTAAGGTGTTGGATGGTGTGTGGGACTTTGTGGTCAAAGTGAGATGGTTGACTTTGATGGGTGGAAGATGATGGGATAGCTTGGTTGATGGATTTATAAAAGAGATAGGGGTTGGATGTTGGTTTGGAGAAGATGGGGATTGAGGATAAAAGGCCATGGTTTGATAGGATGTGTGGGTGATTAGTTTTGGATTATGATTGTGGATTAAGGATGGTGATGAGATTTTGATTGGGATGTTGTTTGATTAAGGATGTTTGTTTGATTGATTAAAATTTTAATGTGATGGGATGGTTAAGGGTGTTTACAAGCACACGAAAAACATGCAACACTGATCCCTAACTAGATAAGTGGGATTGCAATCAAGTTATAGCCCGCTTTCAATACCACACATCGTCGATGGTGCCACAATTTCCTCTCCACCTATGCGTCGATGTGGGGTCGGCTAGTGAGTGATCTTAGGGAGTGTGGCTTGTTTTCAACTAAAAATGGACCAACAACTAATCAACCCTTTCACCTATCGTAAAAGGTTAAGATGGAATCGAACCATCTTTAATTGTGTAGGAGACTTAGAAAAATACTAAGTGTTTGGGGTAGTTTATATCTCAAGGTATTCATAGACAAATGAACCTATGATTCAGGAAAAATCTCTCATTCATTCAAAAAATAAAATATTATACAAAACAGAAAGAAAACAAGAGAGACAAACAAACAAACAAACAAGACAGAAAACAATAAACAAAAAAACCCACAATCTACATGTAATCAACCCTATCCGACAGAGTGATATCTATGAACTAGATAACCTCTTGGAGGGAAGAAATCAAGCCTTGTAACATTTTATCATACATTAATTGGTATTAGTTGCTTGATATCATAAATTGCTTGTTGTAATATACTATGAAATAAATCCTTTTAACTCTTGTTTTAGAAATATCCTTTTTACTCCAAATTTTAAAATAAGAGTCAAATAAATCACTTTTAATTCCAAATTTCAAAAGTATGTAAGCGAGAATGCAAGCAAGAAACTAACAAAAAAATACACAATGCACATAATGATACAAGTCTTTAGAGACCAACATTGTTTTATATTAATATGAGAAACTAACTCACAAAAGAGAAGTACAAAATTCACTGAAATCAACCTTGATCAGAATCTAATAAATACAATAGAAAAATGGCAGATCATAGACCCAAAATGCTCGAAACTCGTGCAAACAACCTTCATGCAACCTCTGGATATGCAGATTTAAATCTACAATCAGTATATAGATTAGACACGGAAAATTAATCTTCAGATAATTGGAATAATGAAAATAATAACTGGATATAACCATTGCATCAAATGTTTACACTCAGATCCTCAAACCTTAGGCCACTAAACCATGTAATCAAAGCTTCATTAAGAATATCTTCACATAAAATATTGAATGAATTACACTCAACTCTTGTGAAAGTTGAACTCAAGGTCTTGGGCTATTGGTGAGTTACAAGTAGTTTGTAATCATCAACCCAAGTTCCATTCCTATTGAGTTTATTAGATGCTTTCAATAAGTGGCCATGGGGACACCTTGTGGTAGGGGTTGAAATTCTCTATATGTTCCAAGTGGAACATAGTGGGGCGCTCCGAATGCGGATCATTTGGCAGACATTAAGGACCCAAGCCCACCCCCATGTCCCACTTAGAGAAAGTGATCCTCCACCACTCCAGTTCATATGGTATAATAAAAGCGTTTACCATCCAAGATTTTAACCGATGGGGTTTGGGTGGAGCGGTTAAGTTAGATGGTTATTTTTGGCTCCACCCAAGTTCAAATCCCACTTAGGCACGATCCCTATTTGGGGTGGTAATGTTTGAGGTGGCACGGCTGATAGGTTGGCTTAATAGAGGCGGTTTCTAGCTCGAGAATACCTACACTAGATGTGTGTTCAAGCATGACGACTCCTATTTCACTTGAGGTGTGTTCATGCATGGCGGATCTTGGCTCGCTAGATGTGTGTTTAAGTGTGGCGGCTTGTGGTTCACTAATTGTTGAGCTTAATGATATATCTTGGTTGATTGTACTCCAGTTCATAGCTCCGGTCAAAAGTGTTTATCTATAAAAAAATCACAAAGGCAAGTTACCTCTATGTTCCTCCCGCAAGAATGTGCCCTTCATCTTCTTTTATAATCTCCTCCAATAAAGTAGTTATAATTGATATCTTTATAAAATAAAGATACTATATAATAGGAGACTATAAATTGATATAAGACAAATCAATTAAAAGATATATCAATTAAAATATATATCGATTAAATTTATGATGCATGATTAAAATCATATCATAAATTTAACTATGAATAAACATTAATGGTGACCAAGTATATAGGGGTGGGGACCCACTTAAATTTAAATAAAACATTTAATCCAAAAATCATCCATGTAACCATAACATTGCATTAATATTTCTAAACCATAAAAATCGACATTAAAACCATAGAGTTTGATCTTGTCCAAAACATCTAAGTCACAAAAATAGTATCCACATAGATCAAAATATATCCATGTCATAATATTTATGTCTAACTGAATCCAAACCAAAGACTAAATCAAAATACCAACAAATCCACCTAAACCAAATAAAAATTTGTCCCACAATATCAATATCTCAAAATAAAGCATAATGCTTCAGTCCTCTCCAATCAGATCAAGAAAGGGTGTGCCATCAACTACCCTCATTTCAATATATTCATAAGACTCTAAATTCGGCAGAGAGAGTATAGTCGAGTTCCCGAGTCACCATCAACTTCTAGCTTGACTCACTTCACGGGGACGCAACTCCATCGGTATGGTTGAAGAGGACCTAACACGTTTAGGGGTTACAAAAGGTTTCTCTGTCAGTGGCTTCGTAAGCCTGTAAGGGGCGCGAAGGATTATGCAAATTAGGATCTCGAATATAAAGGCCTCTAGGATGTAGAATGAGCATGATCAGAATGAGAAGGATGATGTTCAACATGATGGGCATTGACTTCAGGATGACTATGGGTAGGATGAACAGGTGGAAAATCTATCAAATGTAAGACCTCCCTCTAGAATAGGCTTGTGAGAATCAAAATGAATAGATACTCGAGTTGGACCACCTCTATGAACAATGGGACCACGTCCCCGAAACAAGTAGGGCCCCTTCGTCCACCTCGAGGAGTACCTCTATGACCATGTGAAGATCTATTATTATTGTGATTCCAACCCAAGTTAAATCTATGACTTTGTGGTGAACCCCAACCAATCCAAACGGATGCAGGCATGCTGTCAAGTCATCATATTGATGATTATATTATTTCGAATTAACTCACTCCATAAAACTCATATAGTCAAACAGATATGAGATCACACCATCATGTAGAATAATCAACTTATCAAAGAGAGATTTCACTATATACAACTCTGTCAACTTATTCAAATATCGAAATTATAAATATTATTTCACATCATCACCAAAAACACGAAATCAAAAATCCATGATTGTTCATCGCAAGATAATTTCCATTGTTATCCCTTAAAACAAGTTTATTACATGAATCATTCAATAGTTTTAAGTAAGAATAAACTGCTAATACTACCATATTCAACATTTCATGCCGACCCATTTGAGAAAAGTTGAGTAAAATATTACCATGATTTTTGTAAAATCTTTCCAAATATGTATTCTCTCACTGAGATGCTTATACCCAGAAACCAAAAAAATAATACCATAGATGAAACCCATTTGCTTGAACTTAAAACAATATTATATGGAAATATTTGTGAGATCTCAATCGTTAACAAATATTTACCATTCATTGACTTCTCATAAATGGTAACCAAAAAATTCAGGAAATTGTGATTCAATCAAATGGAATAATGTCACCACATATACTTAGATAGTTTTAGACAACCCGAGAGCCATATCTTAGAGAGTTTTCGGAAGACAAAATTCAGACATCTTTGTATGCCTCATTTTTTAAACATTCAAAACCCCAAAAAAATGCTTTCATTTCCATGAACTTCACAGATACTTCGTGCCTTTATACCCAGTTTATAAAAAAATGACATAGTTTCCATTATAAATCTTCAATACCATGCTCTAGAAAACTGAAATGAACTATAGAATGAAATGAGGTTCTCACTCAATTCTCAAAATACTTTGAAAACACAAAAATCGGGGTAATAAACTATGTTTTGCATTATTTTCAACATAATGACAACTCTAATGAAATTTAACAAGAAGCCCCTTTTTCTTCTAGCTCAAACCAAGCTTTCCACAAAAGAACAAAACCCTTTTAGCTCCCAAATATTCTTGGATGAAAAAACACCATGCATTCAAAAATTCAAAGAAAAATGAGACCGAAAACAATGAGGGTAAGCAAGAATCGAAATAACTTCCCATCTTCATAAATAATCATACCCATTTCGAAAATCTTTAAAATATATACTCAAACGGCCCGAGAATCAATGTTCGATTCAAACTTGAAATGAAGATAGAAAACCATATAAGCTACAGACAACTCATAATCGCATAAACTCAAGTGTACCTCGACTAAAACAAAGACCACCAATAATGAATGTCCAAGAACACTCCAACACCATCAATGAAGGTCGAAAATGGAGGCAAACCAGAAAGAGGCCAAAATGACAGGGCTTTGTCGTAATAGAAAACGAAATGTGAAGAACAAATAAACTTCACAATGAAGAAAAGGAAGAGGGGGTCGAGGTTGAGCATTCAATGCTCAGGTACCTCAAGCTCTATGATAATAAAGCCCAAATCACCAATCATAAATGACTGCCTCCCCAAAATTTTGTTCCACTACCGACCTTGCCATTTGGAAAATTCATAAATTTGAACTAATGGAGTGATCTGCCACCTTTTTTAAAATTTTCATGAACCTATATAAGGTGGGTATCGGATTAAACATATATCACCAAAATTTATAACTCAATATTCCCAACATGCCATTCAAGGGCTCTAGTATGTATGCACCTAGGTTCGAAAATCCAAACAATGAGTTCAAGTCACAGGTAATGTGTAGGAATGCATCACAATATATCACAATGAAACTTTGATCATTTGTTAATAAACCGTAAATCATCCAACCGATCTTATAAATGTTGCAAAAATGACATGAATTAATGAAAGTGACTTTACCAATACCTCGCTACTTCCAAAAAGGAAGAAAAGATAGATCATAAGGCGAGCTTGGAAGCTAAATATAGTCAATGCATATTGGAACTCGAATGTCATCTTGATAACTCGCCACAATCAATTTTCAAAGTGTCCAAAAACAACAAGAAGCTATAACACAATAAGGTACAAAATATTGACTTATTGGTAAAAATGCTTTAAATGTTAACCATTGACCGTGGTGGCAACGACCCAATCACCATTAATATCACATGAATGAAAAACATTATTACCCAAGATGGATGATATTTGATAAGGTCCAAACCAAAGAGAGTCAAACTTATGATGCTTATGCGGATTTTCATTAGCCTTATCCCAATAAAGAACTAAGTCACCAACCTCAAATTTCTTTATAGTGGCCCTTTTGTCAAATAGTTTCTTTAATTTCTCTTTACCCTTTTCTAACTTTTCCAATGTTGTAATTCTAGTCTCATCCAAAGCAATCAGTTCATCTAAACGTAGTTGAATCTCATTTAAATCATCTAGCCCATAGTTTAAAGTTGTTTTAGCGAGATGAAATTTGCAACTCAATAGGCATGGTTGCTTCAAAACCATATGCAAGCAAAAAAGGAGAAAAGCTGGTACTGATTGATTTAGCGTTTTTCTATCGGCCCATGAAGCTTCGAAAATCTTCAAGTGTCAGTTTCTTTTATTTTCACATATAATATTCTTCATTATGTTAATGAGATTTTTTTGTTGATTCGGGTTGATCATTACCTTGTGGGTAATATTTGGATGAGTGACTAGAAATAATGGAATATTTACAAAGGAAATTCAAATATTCATCAGAAATAAATTATGGGCCATTATTCAAATTATTTCTGAAAGCAACACCAAAGCAAGAAAAAATTTGATTCTCAAAATTTTTTATGACTTCTCTAGATATATAAATCTTTAAAGCTAATGCATGTGGCCATTTGGTAAAGTAGTTAGTCGCGGTGAAAATATACCTATGTCCAATAGATGAGGGAGGATGAATATTTGAAATAAAGTCAATTCCCCATTTTGAAAAAGGTATATCTAGAATAACTGGATTTAGAGGCATAACTAGTAACCGTTCACGACCCAACAAAAATGGGGAATTGACTAAAAGACTTGACATAACGATAAACATTTTGAAAATGATGGGCCAATATTAACCAACACATAAAATTTTATGTGTTGTCATTTTCATAGCAAAGTGTCCACCACAAACTCCCTTATGGTAACCTCTAAGGACTCTCTGAGTCGATTGTGAGTAAGGAATCTAAGTAAGATACCATCTCGATTTCTATAAAACAAGAGATTTTCTAACAACAAGAATTTAATAGCTTGAAAGTGCAAGGCTCTACGTTGGCTTTTGTCCAATGGTCAGGACATGATTGGTTTTGAAAATAATAGACCAAGTCATGATACCAATCATCTTGAGATAGAAAATAGTCTCAGTCTTGCATATTCAAACAAAAATTATACTGTGTTAAAAATGCAGCAATTTTCAAAACCTGAAAATGCGGAACAACATTCAAATTTTCATCAACATTCAAAATCAGGACATGAATTTAAGAATTATATTTTTAGCTAAGTGTTTTATGAGTTCATTACCTTTAATAGTCTTACATGTCTTGAACTCAAGGTCAAATTGTTGAATTTTGAAAATCCATTTAGCTAACCTTCCATCAATTTATTGATACCTCACTACTTCCAGAAAGGGAAGAAAATATAGATCACAAGGTGATCTTGGAAGCTAAATATAATCAACGTAAATTGGAACTCAAATGTCATCTTGATAAATCTGTGATAATCAATCTTCAAAGTGTCCAACCTAGCATAGATATATCAATGTGAATAATTCAATCATATTAATGCCAACATGCCAATGTATCGAAACCACTTTAAACACAAAATGATAATCAAATTAATGCATTTAAATAAATAAAGTGGCCCTTGTCATACACTTGTAACATTAATGCAAAAGGGACATATGAGGAGGACACTGAAATGTGACGTAATTTTTTTAAATGGGGTAGGTAAAATTTGAGGTATAACACGACCTCTTTGCACTATATCTCAATATGCGGCTAAGAGGTTGCCTAGACTAGGATAGATGAGCTTACTTACCCAATATACCTTGCGGTATATGGGGCCCGATTCCATGTTGCAAGGATGTTTCCTAAGGCTTGGGTGTTAAAAAGTAGAAGCCCCTCACTTCACGTCGCTCTTAAAATAAGCAAGCGCTTAGCTAGTAACGACACTTATCCAAGAATTTATATACCTGCCGGAACACGGGGTATGTCTACGTGCGTGGAGATGAAGCCTACGATCACGAGACCCCTAGGACTATGAGAAGTGTGTGGATATCACTTCCATGTCACGTTGCCCCTATAAAAGAAAAAGGGAGGGCTAGTTGCTTTTGATCCTCAAGATCGTCCTAGGATGCGATAGGAGAGCATACACGGTTTTGCCTTTGGGATGAACAAGCAACGAAGGGGAACATGCAAGAAAAAAATGCTAGATGATAAAAAGAAACAATAAAGATTAGTAGTTTGATGATTGGGTCTTCAAGAGGAGGCCCTATAAAATAAAGATTAGTAGTTTGATTATAACCCCAAATGTCTTGGACCGATCATGCTACAAAATAAATGGTTAGTAGTTTTAGATTGATTTTTTTATCTTTGGTAAGCATAGGAAGTTATACACAAAGTGTTAGTAGTTTGGAACAAGAAAATATAACTCAATGTGTAGTTAAAATGACAAGATTTAGGAAAATGAAAACCATGAATAAATTATATTCCAAAATACTAAATTAACACTTTGAATGCATAGATCTTTTCAATACCTTTCCAGGAAAAAAATGGAGTCATTTCGAGTTTGGGATCAAAAGTTATGGCTCTCGGAAGGTAGGTAAAAAAAAGCAAAAAAGGTGCCAAAACAGAACAAAAGTGCCAATTCAGGACATAGGAGCTAAAATAGAACAAAAGCGCCAATTCAGGACATAGGCACCAAAAGCAGAACAAAAGTCTTTGAACTTATGACAAAAGCACCGAATTTTTTTTTTTACAAAAGCGCCACAGTTTTACAAAAGTACTAAACCAAATCCCCGTGACTACGGATGTTAGTTTTTCATCCCAAAAAAAGTTGTTTCATATCAAAAATGCTATTTCTTACGCATAAGTTATTTGAATGACAAATTAAAAGTGCTAATACGGAAGATCAGTAACAAAAATTTTAATTTTCAAGATACAAATCAGAATGAAACTTTTCCAAATTTGAACAACTTTTTAATATGGAATGCTACTTAAAATAATCAAAAATTTGGGGGGTAAACCCTATGGTGGGTGTCAAAATGTAGATGAAAAATATATGTTAGTGCAAAATGTAAATTAAAAACCAAACTAAATCAATTCCTAATCTAACACCCTTTATCACTACCTCAGATTGAACTAGATGAAAAGGGAATATAATGCAATACCTTTACTTACCAAAGTATAGCTCCCTTTGATTTGTTTGATGTGCTCAAGATGTTGGATTGTAGTTGCTTGTTTCAGTTTTTGGAGACACTTGGGCAACACCTCCCCTTTGCTTGCATTGGATGATTGCTTGATAAAATGATGATGGATTGATTGTAGATGGATTAAAGATAAATTATGGATTGATTGAGTGCTAAGAGGATTGAATGGATGGATCGAATGACTTGCCAACTAGCTATCTCTTGTGGAGGAGGAGAGCTCAATTTATAGTTTGTGGGTGGAGGATTCAATGGCTAAGATGAAGCCATGTTGGATTTGGATCAAGGTTGGAGAATGCATTTGAGGATTATAGGATTCTAGAGTGTAAGGCTCTAGGAATTTGAATTCAAAATTCATGAGAGGAAGGAGCTTTTAATTTAATGGAAAGAGAAGGTTAGAGACGATTCTAGATTTAGAGGCGAGGATGTGATTAGGATTAAAATTAAATTAGGTTAATCAAATATGGTTAATGGTGAGATTACATGGAAAGGCTAGGTGTAGGTATGTGTAGGGAAGGTGGGTAGGTAGATATAGGAATATTAAATTCCTAAAAAGTGTTAATAGGTATTATTAGTGGGATAATAAATCCATTATGGATTGAGATGGGATATAATAATGAATTAAGAGGATTAATAATGGAATGATGGGATGAAAGGGTAAATATGATAAATGATGATAAAATTCTAAAATGGATTAAATAATAATAATTAATCTTGTGATTAATTATTAAATGGATGATGTTGGGATATGTGTGAGGCAGATTAATCATAATTAATCATGTCGACATTTTGGATGTCTACAACACACAATTTGCAACTTATATGGCATGTTGTTACCCTTGTGACTAGATCAGTTACACTTGTGGTTTTGAATGTGCTCTTCCCTCGTTAGTCGAGGCGTATTATTGTGGCTTCCACCGCTGCATCATCCTCCAAATCTAGTCCAATTTTTGCTCTAATGTCACACAAGTCAATCATCTTTCCAATCAATTGTGTAGTGATAATAATTCTCCTTCCTATGAAGTAGAATAAATCCTCATGTGCCCTAGACAAATACCATTGGTAGAGGCACTCAAGCTTCCAAAAATATGATAGTTCATACATTCACGGAACCCATGCACTTTCCAGATCCTTCTTGACCTTATCATCAATAACCAATTTTACTTTTGTCGTCCTTTGGGTTAATTCCTTCATGCGGTCATTCCTAATGTCTCATGCATGGGTTTGTGACATGTGGTTATAGTCACTTATCTTGCACTTTGTCAAATGTGACACCCATGGCTGCCCTAATACCACATCCGATCAAGTAGCATTTCAGAAAACTAATCTCGGGAGAATCATGAGAAAAATTCTTGTTCTTGTTTTTGTTTTTTAGATATATCTTGACTGGAGGAGATTTCTTTGGTTCCATTGTTTCTATTTTCAACTTCAAAAACCATGAAGTTTGCGGAATTTGTGCCCTAAGTGCTAGAAATCAATTACTTACTCAAATCCTGTGTCATAGTGCCAAATGTTTAAGCTACTACTCAACTTTTACACTTGCTCACCTCCATTCGTTCCTTAGTGCATCTTTCACAACCTCATGCCCTAGCTATGGAAACCCTAGTTTTGTATCTTTTCTCGTGAACCCCACCTTTGTGTCTTGCTTCCACAACCTTCGACTAGCTACTACTTCCCACAAGGAGCTCTAAAATTCAAGGTCTTTGTACTCACTTATGCAACTCTGGTTTGATTCCATTCACCAATTTCTTCTTTGCACTAGTATTCACACTTGATCACACCTTCAATCGTGCAAATGCACAATTTCTCAAAAGCAAGGTAAGAGTGAGCTCTCTGTACACTATTTATAGCTTTTCCAAATTTATCTGCATTAATTTCTCCTCACCTACCACCAATTTTTGCTTTAAAAGTGATTTTTGATTTTTCTCATACTTTTCTCTTCCACGCATGGTAGTCATAACCTTCAGGAGTGCTACTACTTCATAAGTTGTAGTCCTCCTTGAGTGCACCTCCCTGCAGTGCACACATTCTTCCTCTGCACCACTTGTCAAGTAGTCTAAATTGATGTTGCCTCCCTTGCATTACATTGTGTGGCCATTTCTTCATGTGGTTTGCAATCTGAGCACTTCCATTCCCTTTAAATGCAAGTGTAGTCACAAAATCTATGCACTTGGGTAAATTTCTAGGTCCTGAAAACATGGTAGCATTTACATGATTCTTAAGAAAGAAAACTAGTAATTGACAACTCCCTTTGGTCTTTTTCTTTGTCTTTTACATTTTTATTAACTTTATACATCTTGCACTCTTGTCGAATTTAAATGTTTTATGTTTATATGGCCTCAGACACTAGCAATCAGTCAGGACACTAGCGTCAGGCACTCCTATCCTCATGGGTGCTTCTTGTCCCTCTTTATCCTTTTCTTATCCTTTTGGACCCCTTTCACTTCTTAATTACTTTTTATCACTTTGGGTCGTCCTTTCAGTTGTCAATTACAAAATTTAAACAAGGGAATCATATAAATACATAGTTATGTTTTCAAAATGAGGGACCAAGCACTAAGCATTACATACTACCACCTAAACATGCATCCAAAGGCATAAGAACATCAAAGGCAGCCATATGGAACTCATATAAGGGACAAGGTTTGTATCACTTCTACATACACAACATAGGAAGGGAAAGTATATTATATTTCATCCACATATTTTATACATCTTCTACATTCTAGATCTATCCCGCTATCATTTGTGCAACTTGCACAAGGGCATCCTAGGGCATCATTTATACACACACATAAGAACTACATGGAGTCTGATATGTAGTGCAATGCTCAGTCGTAAGTTCACTCTTTGGGTGACCGTTGGGGTCATTCTGACTCCCCATTTTGCATTTTACTTTTTAGGTTTGATGTGGTTTGTGGGTATGTAGGAAAACTTCTTTCTTGCAAGTTACAGGTATAGTCACATATCAAACAACGAATATAGAGAGACAAACATGGACTAACAACGAAGCTTATCCGACACTAAAAGACCTAGATTCAAAGCACCTACACAGACATCGGCTCTCAAATCTAGACACTAGCGCCTAAGCACCCTGTCTGCTTCTCCATGGGTGCTCCTGTCTGCACAGCACGAGTTCTAGATCTTGGAATCTCCAAGCAAGCCTTTGTGACACTCTCCTCGTCTGTTTGTTCTAGTATTTCATCTACCCAGATCACTTCATGTTTGCTTGAAAATCAGTTAATTCCCCTTATATCTCCTTCTTGCTTAGGGTTTCATATCATTGGTTTCTTATTGTTTGTGTCTTCTTGTATATTAGCATTTGTATATCATTAGGTATAGTAGTTACTCGAAAATAAGATTTAATTCCATTTATATTAAAATCATTTAGTGAACCCCACTAGTGATCAAACATTTGGATCCTTATTTTGGCTATTCTATCTTATCTTATTTCATAGCTCCTAAAGCCTCCTTACAATTACTTAAAATGCACCCACATTGCAAAGATGTTGTCCAAAAATCACTAGACACTATGTACCTCCCTTGCAATACACCACATGCACAAGTAAGTCATCCATCTTGATCATCTCTCGATGACTCTATTAGTCCTAATGCCACAACTAATCAATCCATTTACAAGTCAATTCAATCTTTACATTGTTTATTTCAAGATAAAATTCAAGTTATGGAAACCATGATTACATCTCTCACACTGAAATCCAACATCTCAAGGTTGCTTCTCAAGCCCATGCTAGTTATTCTTTTCCACTTCATTCTAATCATATGTCTACTACATGTGCTCATATAATGAAGCCCAAGTCTTACCACTACCAACACCTCTCAAGTTTGATCTAAATTTTAAGCAACATGATATTATTCTTGAGCTCCTCAATCACCAATTGATCAACTTGCCAACTACTCATTGTTACCCTCCTTATTGGCTTTCCAAATACATAGGTCTCCCATTTTTCAATTATCACATAATTAATGGACATCATGATAATGATTGCTATACTTTAAAATGAATGAATTAAACACCTTGAGCATCAAGGTTTTATTTCATTTGCTACACAACATTCTGCTACATGCTCATATCTAATTGTTAAATCTCATTGGGCTCCCAAATTAAATCCTTCTATGTCTAGTGAGCATCATTCCATCATTGCTAATGTTCCTTCTCAGTCAGTCAAGACCCGCCTGTCCAACCCAATGTCACACCACCTCTAAAAATGTGTGTCTCATCACCCCCTCCTAGCAAGTCTTCTATAATGTTACCTATTATAACTAAGCAACCTCCTTTAAAATTATGTCGTCCATCCTCTCCTCCTATTAAGTCATATACAGTGTTACCAATCCCAAATAGGTAACCACCATCCAAGGATGCACAACCAATTCACTTGACACACTTTGTGATCTTTCACCTACTTACATTTTTATCGTTAGCCCCACAATCGATGTTGGTCATGCTCTTGATCCTACCTACCTAGAATTGTGATGACCATATGTTTTCTTATGACACATTCCAAACTCCACCATAGATATCCATCACTCACACTTGGGGGCATTGCACTTTCTCTCCCCTTCCATCACTATCAATGGTCTCTAGTCTCTACTACTACACTATATGCTCCGTGATTCAT
Source organism: Taxus wallichiana var. yunnanensis (assembly GCA_018340775.1). Classification (NCBI taxonomy): domain Eukaryota; kingdom Viridiplantae; phylum Streptophyta; class Pinopsida; order Cupressales; family Taxaceae; genus Taxus; species Taxus wallichiana. The sequence continues at coordinate 494,679,300 of CM031242.1, read as the reverse complement.
ATCTAAATTTTCTAAGCATTATCACCTCTTGGTACACACATTGTATCGTCATTACCCAATGATGCACTCTCATGCTATGGTTCACACTTGACTGTTGAGGGCACACTACATCATTGAACCTCACATTACACACTTCATGCTTTGTACTTCATGTAATATCTTTTTTAGTATCTACTCACATGCAACAAACCCATTTCTTGATGACACACTCTTTTTCTATGGTTCATTCTTGACTATTGAGGGGTCATTTATAAATGAACCTCATTTCATACACATCGATGGGGGAAACGTGGCTCCTTCCATTTTCACATCTTGCATACCATGTCATCACACCATCACAACATTTGCATATCTTGGTTGCATTTACTCTTGCTTGCTTATACTACTTATATGTTGCACTTTGCTTACTATGCTAGACAGATATTTAGTATGTCATTATTTTTTCTATATATATGCATACACGTTCACTCACGGTCTCTCTAGAAGTGAATGCAAATCTCTTACAGATCCTTACATGATGCATGATGCCCAACACTGACTTTATTTTCATTCCACCAAAGGCTAATGGGGCATCTACCTTTACTTCTCACATTCTACACATTATAGGTTCTATTGCTACATTATTCACTACTCATTACAATCACTTTACTTTTCACATGATATATACACACTTTGACATACTATTTATCTTTCTAACATGCTAACGGGTGCTTCATGTGTAGCATTTTCCTTGCAGGACTATCTACAACCATGGTTATCTGTACATTTTGCTTGTTATTATTTATGGGCTATGTTATGTTTTGTATGATCATTGTATGCTTTTGGCCAGCTTCTGCCCTGATTGTCTTATGACATTGTGAGCGATGTCCCATGTATGAAACTCACTTTTCACGGTCCATCTTGTTTGCACACTTGATTGTTACATTTTTCTTCTTTTACATGCTATCTACTTTTACTACTAACACTTGTATTAGCCTACTTTGTTTGCATGTGCCTTGGTTTCTACCATGCACATCCCCTACCCCCTGTAGGTATCCATTTCATATCAACATCAGGTCCTCTCCTTTTAGACCACATTCTCCTACCAGTTTTCGCATACACCCCAAACGAGGGGGCATACATTGGGTGAATAAATCACCCCTACAACAACTTAGAGATACAGATTCAGATTAGCACAATATAGAAAAACAACACATGCATATAATCACATAAGAGTCCAGAACTAGACTTGGACTTCACAAACAATATAGACACTAGCGCCTAGAACTAGACACTAGTGCATGGGCAGTTATGTCCTCCCCTAGGTGTTAATGTCCTAGGGGCATAAATAGGTATATTTAGTACAACACAATATTTAGCATAGTTCTCTAGTAGCGAGCACTTACCTCTAAATACATAATGCATTCTATCTTCTACAATCAATTACTGATAAATATAACAATATGGGACGTACCATTTCAGTGGTGCTCATTCGAGAAGTAGTCATGGAAGGAGAGTAAAACTAGACCTCTCTCCCCAACACTCTTCCTCGTGGCATGAGATTGCCCAAAAAAACTCGTACTTGGCGTGAGATCACCCAAAAAAACTCACATTTGGCATGAGATCACCAAAAAACTCACTCTTGGTGTGATATCACCCAAAAACATTCCCTTCACAACATTTTAGGACATATTTCTATCCTTTACACTCTTATACATCAGGTGTACACTTTCCTTTTACATACTTTCACACTTTTACATACTTATACATGTTTTATTCAAATTTTTCATATACAGGACTTTGACTACTATTTCACTCTTCTTTTGTATGTCCATCCTTAATAATGCAAAAAAAGAAGTATCCTACATCAGAAAATAGAAGCACCAAAACAAGTACAAGATACTCATACACTTCACCCTGTAGGTTCCAATTCCATTTCTTAGTCTCCATGCTTCACTTTGTGATCACTCCACGCTTCACTTGTCCACATGACACGTTATTCACTGCACTCTCTACATGGATCATAAGGTATGCATCTTCTAACTACTTTATGTTATTGATTATTCACTCAACAACATAAAGTGGGGAAAAATTTAGTCACAAAATATATGCACTTGGGTATATTTCTAGGTCCTAAAAGCATGCTAGCATTTACATGATTCATAAGAAAGAAAACTAGTAATTGACAACTCCCTTTAGCCTTTTTACTTTTTCTTCTACATTTTTATTGGCTTTATACATCTTGCACTCTTTGCCGACATTTAATTGTTTTATCTTTCTATGGTCTCAGACACTAGCGCCCAGTTAAGACATTAGCGTCAAGCACTCTTGTCCTCCTGGGTGCTCATGTCCCTCTTTATCATTTTCTTATCCTTTTGGACCCATTTCACTTCTTAATTACTTTTTATCACTTTGGGTCGACTTTAGTTGTTAATTATGAAATTCAAACAAAGGAATCATATAAATACATAGTTATGTTTTCAAAATGAGGGACCAAACACTAAGCATTACATACTACCACCTAATCTTGCATCCAAAGGCATAAGAGCATCAAAGGCATCCATCTAGCACTCATATAAGGGACAAGGGTTGTATCACTTTTGCATACACAATATAGGAAGGGAATGTCTATTCTATTTCATCCCACACATTCTATACATCTTCTACATTCTAGATCTAGTCATCATATCATTTGTGCAACTTGCACAAGGGCATCCTAGGGCATCATTTCTACACACACACAAGAACTACATGGAGTCTGAGATGTAGTGCAGTGCTCGGTCATAAGTTCACTCTTCGGATGACCATTGGGGTCAGTCTCACTCCTAATTTTCCTTAGGTTTAATATGGTTTGTGGGTTTGTGGTAGTGAACTTATTTTTGCGCAGTTATAGGTACAATTCTGAGATCGACAATGAATCAAAAGTGAAAACAGGACCAACAACAAAGCTTATCCAACACTAAAAGACCGGATCGAGCACCTACACGAGACACCATCGCCTAGATCCGGACACGCCACTTGGGTGCTTCCGTCCTCCCATGGGCGCTTCGTCATCGGCACAGTTCCAAATCTCATAACCTTCAATGAGCCTCTGTGACACTCTCCTTAGTCTTTCTAGTATTTTATCTACCTAGATCACTCATTATTCACTCGAGAAATTAGTTAATTCCCCTTATCTCTCCTTCTTACTTATGGTTTCATATCATTGCTTACTTATTGCTTGTGTCTTATTGTATATTAGCATTTGTATATCATTAGGTATAGTAGTTACTCTGAAAAATAATATTTAATTCCATTTATATTAAAATAAACAAGCATCCTTAAGCACATGTTACACTTCCGTTCACGCACCACCATATACTTCCATCATACATAATTTTCTCACATTGGTGTGCACCCCAATTTTTTTATCAAAACTCACACTTCTACCTATTTTATCATACCAACGTGCTTTTGTCTCATACCAACACACGCTTTCCCATTAAATTATTTTCTTCACCCACACTAAAAGTATGTGTAGTCCTCTGTGCATCAATCTTAACATAGATTAATTAGCTCATGTGCGTGAACGCGCTTATTACAACAAAACATAACAAAAACAAAGAGAAAGAGAAATCTAATCTAAATGACAATACTACCTTATTACAAACACAAGATAATATCATTTATAGTAGGGCTTCAACCTACTGCCATTTAAGTAACCATGTAATATGGTGTCATCCAATGACTGTAATTGATATGTGCATGATTGCAATATCTTAGTTACTACAAATGGTCCCAACTGTAGACATAAAATCTATCCACTTGGGTACATTTCTGGGTCCTAAAGCATATTAATGTATACATGATTCCTAAGCAAGAAAACTAGTGGTTGACAACTTCTTTTGGGCCTTTTGCTTTATCTCTTGCACTTTTATTGGCCGTACATATCTTACTGCTCTATCGACACTTGATTGATTTATCTTACGGGCATATCCTTTTCTTACCCTTTTAAGTCTCTTTTTACTTCTTGGGCACCTTTTAGTACTTTGGGGTGTCCTTTCAGTTGTCAATTAAAAATTCAAACAAGGGAATAAAATATATATAGTTAGTTATCGCTCTCAAATAAGGGCCCAATCACTATAACCATTATCTATCACCACCTAAGCTTGCACAAAGGCACAAGAGCATTATAAGGCATACATCCAGCACATCCATATAAGGGACAAGGGTTACATTACTCTGCATACACAACATAGGAGGGGATTTCATTTTATTCCATCACACACATTCTACATACTCACTACATTCTAGATCTAGCTTGTTATCATTGTGTAACTTGCACAAGGGTATCCTAGGGCATCATTACACACACATACATACAAAGAACTACATGGATTTTGAGATGTAGTGCAGCGCTCGGTCGTAAGATCACTCTTTGGGTGACCGTCGGGGTCAATTTGACTCCCCATTCTACATCATCTTTATTAGGTTTGATGTGGTTTGTGGGCATGTGCAGCTAGTTATCTATTTTGCAAGTTACATGTATGACTAGCAACATTGGAGTGAAATTAGAGAAATAAAAGAGGACCAATAACGAAGTACTTTCATCCTAGAAAATATCCAGACATGAGCATCTGAGTGGACACTAGCACCTAGTTAGAGTCACACTAGTGCCAGGCGCGCCTACCCTCCCATGGGAACTTCTGTCTTATGTAGTTCTAAGTTCCAGAACCCTTAGTGAGCCATGATGACAATTTTCCCAGTCTATTCCGGTGGCTACTCAGTCTAGATTGCCCCTATGTTGTGCGAAATCAACTAAGTGGCCTCCTTTCTCTCATTTTCTTAGGGTTTCATATTGTTACATGTTTATTGCTTATGTCTTATTGTAGTTTATCATTAGAATATCATTAGTTATAGTAGTTACTCTAAAATTAATGTTTAATTCAATTTATATTAAATCATTTGGTGAACCCCAATCGTGATCGAACACTTGGATCCTTATTTTGCATATCTATCAATTTTTCTTCCCCTATATATTGTTTATCATACCTCTTATCTGCATAGGTATTCCTAGGGTTTCATCCTTGGTCATATCTTTCTAAGGCTCTTATTTTTCACATTACCTTTTCATTCATGGCCCCTGAGGTTCCTCAAGTCTACATTTATCAATTATTTCAAATGCACCACCTTGCAAAGACATTCTCCAAAAATCCTTATACACTATGTACCTCCTTCGCAATATGCCACCTTCACAAGTAAGTACCATTTTTGATCATCTCTTTGACTCCCCTATCAGTCTTGATACCACAACCAATCAATCCATCTTTGAGTCAATTCAATCTTTACACTATTTATTTCAAGATAAATTTCAAGCTATGGAAACCATGATCACATCCCTCACAGCTGAAATCCAACATCTCAAGGATGTTTATCATGCCCATGCTAGTTCTTCTTCTACATCTCATCTTGATGCCATGTCTACTACGTGCTCACACAAGCGAGGTCAAAGTCTTACCACAGCAAGCACCTCTTTAGTTCGATCAAAATGCTAGACAATATGATATGTTATTTTCCCTATTCAATAATCACTTAATTACTTTCTTTCCTAATCACTACCACCATTCTCATCTAGTTATTCGATACAAAATTAGACCATATTGTAATTACCATGGGATTAATGGACATTGTGATGACAATTTCTATGTTTTAGAACAAAAATATGACATCTGAAGCATAAGGGTTTCATTTCATTTGTTACACATCATTCTTCTCCACACTATATCCGTAGTTATGCGATTACTAAACCCCGGTGGGTTCCTAAATATGATCCCTCTATGACTAGTGAACATCACACCATAATTACTAATATTCCTTCTCTGGTAATTCAAGAGCCACCTATCCAACCCAGTATCATACCACCTTTAGAAGTACCTACCCCATTACCTCCTCCTATTGAGTCATCTACAGATGTTACCAATCCCAAATATGCAACCACCATCAAAAGAAGCACAACCAATTCCCTCGCCACAAGTTGATATCCCTCACCATTATCCTCAAATTAAATGTATAATTCCTCTTTTCGATCAAGATAATGCTTATGTCGATGACTAGGACACATTTCAACATCTACCACCATAACATGGTCTCTCTCACATCATCGCATAGATCTCAAAACTCAAACTCTTGGGGGCATCAAACTCCCCTCCATAGTTGCACATTCTAAATCAATAGTTGTTTATCCATACTACTCACATACACACCTATACCTTACTTTTGCTTTACACTTCAAGTCAATCTTTCTAGCAACACTTTCTCTTATCTACACTATGAGCACACCTTGCTATATCTATCTATGCTTATGGATTCCCTTTTCTGCTCCTATGTCCCTCTATACATGCTTTACTCCTCATGTTTACTTATGGATCCTTATATTCATGATACACATACTACTTTATATATATGGTACACATCCTTTCATTCACTATACATACTTTGGCTATTCTTTCTCATAATGATCACATCTATGTGCCAATAACTCCTGATATACACACACTTGAGGGGGCATTAGACTTCCCCACTCACTTTGTTATTCGTTATCTTTATCATCTACTTCTAGCTTATCTATCTACTATATGTCATACTCCTTACTTCACGATATATCTTTCCTAGCATCTACTTTCCACTCGTTACCTGATGACACACTCTAGTACCATGGTTCATACTTGACTGTTGAGGGGGAAATTCCTAAATGAACCTCATCTCACACACATCCACTTTGGGGAAATCTATTGTTATCACCTTCATATCTTGCATGTCGCAACACACCATCACACTCACACAACATTTGCACATCTTGGTTGCATTTACTCTTATTAGCTTATATTATTTACATGTTACACTTTGTTTCCTATGCTAGTTGGATACTTAATATGTCATTATCTTTTTCTATATACACATACGCATTCACTGGTATCTTGAAGTGAATGAAGGACTATCAGAGATTCTTACACGATGTTGGTGCTCAAGACTACTCTATTACTAGTCCCCATCGAGGCTTTTGGGGGCATTTACCTTTCCTATTCTCTCTACTCTACAACATAGGTCCTATAATTTGGTCTCTACTACTTTTTTACTCACTATCACTTACTTTTTTTGATATATACATGCTTGACATGCTATAATATTTTTAACATGTTAATTGATGCTTCATATGTGTATCATTTTCCTTACATGATCTATAAAACCATGGTTATCTATCATTTCTTGTTTACTATTACTTGTTATTGTTTGCTTATGGCGCTTGGCCTTGATTGTTTTATGACATTATGAGCGATGTCCCATTTATGTAACTTGCTTTTTGTGGTACTTCTTACCTTCATAATTACTTACTACATTGTATTTTATTACATGCTACCTCTTTTATACTAACACTTGTTACTAGTCTATCTTGTTTTCATGTGCCTAGGTTTCTACCATGCACATCCCCTACCCCTATAGGTATCCACTCTCAAATATGCATATCAATATCGGGTCCTCTCGTTTGGACCGAATTCTCCTACAGTCATTGCATGCACCCCAAATTGGGGGCATCTATCGATGAACAACTTAGTCTTACAACAACTCAAAGCTCCATAATATATCAACAAAAATAGAAATGGGACATGAACACAATTACATATTGGTCTAGAATCAAACTTGGACCCAAAACACAAAGCATACACTAGCGCGCATGTGATCACTAGATAGTAGTGATGGGCACTTGTGTCCTCGGGAACTTGGGCATGGGGAAAAATAGTCAATTTCTTAAGTCAACACAGAGTTTAAGCAATTTGCAAGATAGTTCTCTAATATCATGCACTTGCCTTCAATTCCATAAAAAGTCAATCAAGTTACAATTTAATTACGAAGGTTATAACAGGCTACAAAAGGTTACAAATCATGGACATGTCATCTACAGTGGCACTTATTTGGTAAGTGTCATAAAAGGAGAGAAAAACATACCTCTCTCCCCAACACTCTTCTCTTAGAGTGAGATCACCCAAAACACTCGCTCTTGGCATAAGATCACCTGGGAAAAACTCACTCTTGGCATGAGATTGCTTAAAAAACTTTCTCTTAGCGTGAGATCACCCAAAAACCTCACCCTTCGAAAACAAGACACTCAAATTCAGCAACACCTCCAAAGCAAAATTGGACAACTTTTTATCCTTTACTCTCTCATACATTAGGTACACTCTTTCCTTAGCTATTTACTTATTTAAACATATGCTACTATGATTTTTCACATATGAGACTTTGACTACTCTTTTTCTCTTCTTTTGCAGGTCCATCCTTATAAGAAACAACTCACATCTACAAGAAAAATCTCCAACAACACGCTTCTACACATACACTTTACCCCTAGGGTCTACCTCCCTTTCCTAGTTTCCACACTTCACATTACGATCACTTCACGCTTCACTTGTCCACTCGACACGCTATCGACTACACTCTTCTCTATAGGATTACAAGGTACACATCTTCTATCTAATTTATACTATTAAGTATTCACTTAACAACATAAAATGGGAGAAAATGTAGACACAAAATCTATGTAATTGGGTACATTTCTAGGTCCTGAAGCATACTAATATATACATGATTCCTAAGCAAGAAAACTAGTGGTTGACAACTTATTTTGGGCCTTTTTCTTTATCTCTTGCAATTTTATTGGCCTTACATATCTTACAACTCTACCAAAGACTTGATTAATTTATATTTTATAGTCTTAGACGCTAGTTCCCAGTCAGAGACGAAACTCCCAGTGCTCTTGTCCCTCCCGGGTGCTCTTGACCTTCTCTATCCTTTTCTTAGCCTTATGGGTCTCTTTTTACTTCTTAGGAACCTTTTAATACTTTGGGTTGGCCTTTCAGTTGTCAATTATGAAATTCAAACAAGGGAATCATATATACTTAGTTATTTCTCTCAAATAAGGGCCCAAGCACTACAAGCATTATCTATCACCACCTAAGCTTGCACAAAGACATAAGAGCATTACAATGCAGATATCTAGCACATCCATACAAGGGATAAGGGTTGCATTATTCTGTATAGACAACATAGGAAGGGAGTTCATTCTATTCCATCACACACATTCTACATACTTGGTACATTCTAGATCTAGCCCGCTATCATTGTGTAACTTACACAAGGGCATCCTAGGGTATCATTACACACACAAGCACAAAGAACTACATGGATTATGAGATGCGGTGCATCGCTCGGTTGTAAGATCACTCTTCGAGGGTGATCGTCGGGGGGTCATTCGACTCCCCATTCTACATCTTATTTATTAGGTTTGATGTGGTTTGTGGGCATGTGTAACTAGTTATCTATTTTTAGGTTACAGGTATGACCGATGACATTGGAGTGAAAGAAAAATGATAAAAGAGGACCAACATTGAAGCTCTTTCTGTTCTAAAAAGACCTAAACCTTAGTATCTAAGTGGACACTAGCACACAGTTCAGTCACTAGCGCTCATGCACACTTTTCCTCTCATGGGCACTTTTGTCATGTGCGTTCTAAGTTCTAGAACCCTCGGTGAGCCTTGACAACAATTTTCCTAGTATGTTCGAGTAGTTACTCACGGTCCGATCACCCCAGATTGCACTAAATCAGCTAAGTCACCTCCTCTCTCTCATTTGCTTAGGGTCTCATATTGTTACATTTTTATTGTTTGTGTCTTACTATAGTTTATCATCATAATATCATTAGTTACAGTAGTTACTCTAAATTAAGGTTTAATTCAATTTATATTAAATCACCATGCAATGCACTTTAAGTTTTCTAGGATGGCACACAAACTTGGAGTCATACAAGAGCATCGTTTCCCTTCTGCAAAGGACTTTTTCTTAATATGTCGGTCATGCCAAGCCTTTTGTCTAGCTTTCTATAGCTTATGACTCCATCTTGCAATAACACGTTGCTCATTTAGTTGCATCAGTTTATCAATGTGCTCATCTACTACTTTTTCATCATCCAATCCACCTGCGTGTGCGATACACAAGGAGGGTAACATAACCTCCATAGGTAGAACTACCTCTATGCCAAACACCAATTGAAAAGGTATGGTCTTATTCAACCTCTTGTAAGTTTTTCTATAATCCCATAACACAATTGATACATTATCATCCCAATCCTTCCTTCCAAGGTCACAATTATTTGTCAATCTTTGTCCCAAAATCTTATTGAAGGCCTTTAGTTCCATTAGCTTGTGGTTGATAGGGTGTAGTATAATAGTGTGCTACCATAAACTCTACCAATAATATTCTAATTGTTTCATTGAGAAAGTGAGTTCCCATGTCACTGTTGAGGCTCAATGGACAACCATGCTTGCTTATAATTTTTTTCCCATAGAAATATAACTACTATTGTTACAATGCAATATTTTGTAGGCACATTCACTTCCCACCTTGTTAAGTAATTTTTGCATGTTATGATATAGCGGGTGCGAGTCCCGAGTACGGGTGGTGTAATGGGGCCTACAAAGTCAATTTCCCATTTCTCAAATGGATCTACACTTCTTATAGGGTGTAGTGGCATCTCATCCCTGTTTCTAGGATTACCTATCCTTTGACAATGGTGTAAGACTTGACAAATGCCTTAGTATCCTTATACATTGTTTCCCACCATAAAGTTTCGATAAGACCTTGTACGTTGTTTCTTAGCCAAAGCATAGTGTCCACAAGCTATTCCTCTATTCGCTTCCTCCATAATAGCTTCGTGCTCATACCCTAGCAAACATATATGGAAGACTTCATCTCTACCCATTTTATACAAGTCTCCTCCAATTAAGCTGGTATGGTGCAGTGTGAATAACAATCTACTTTTTCTCCAAGGTCTTCATTCTTTCAAGTGTAAGTCCAATGTAAAAAGAACTTTGTAATATCTTCCAAATCGGTTGGTGTGTGGTTTAGTCTATACAATTGGGCATTTGACATAGTATATTTTAAGCATTGCACATCCTCACTAGAGTTAATCCTTAACATATGATCAATTCCCTCGATGTAGAAATCAAGAATGAGGATCATGCGGGATAACGTGCACATCAACCGAGTTGCACTTGAACGACAACATGACAAAGTTCCATGAGAAAGCAAGCATTCAACCACGAATTGTGCATGCAAAGAAAAAGGTATAACATTCTCATAAATAAAAAAGGAGTACAAATAGAAGTGTTATGTAACTCCCAATGCATGACAATCATACCTCCACAAGTGGAGAAGAGGAGTTACATTCTGAAATGGAAAGTAACTCTTGTATGATGCATTGACGCATGGTGACGTGTATGACGATATTTGTTATACCCTCTTTGACACCTAATACCTATTACCTCATCTAAGTGAGAGGACTCGCCACGTGACATGGAAAATACCACAAGATGAAAAGGTAAGTACACACACCAACATTCCCAAGTTGTTTTTACCAGGCTTCACTATAACTGATAAATCAAACTCCTGGAAGAGAAGGATCCAACGCGACAGATGTGAACTGTAAAAATAGATTATTGACCAAGTACTTCAATGCCATATGATATGTATAGAATATAAATGGTGTGGCCAACAAGTATTGTTTGAACTTTTGAAGCATGTATATCATTGAAAAAGCTTCATGCCCCATAGTTATATAGTTTTTCTCGATCGGTGTTACCTTCCTACTTGCATGAAACATATGGGGTGATCAACATTACCTTTTCCTAGCTATATCAACACTACTCTAATAGTTATACTAGAAGCATCTACATGCACATGAAATTGTTCTTTCCAGGAAGGAAAGCGTAAGATAGGCATGGTGGTTAGCCTCTCCTTCAAGGTCTCAAAATCTTGTTGTTGCATATCACCCCGTAATTTTTTCCCTCGCCTTTCAAAACTCTTCCAGTGGTGCTGAAATATTTGCATACCCCTTAATAAACTTCCTATAATAACCAGTGTGCCCAAGGAAACTGTGCACTTCACTCTAATTAGTTGGCTCTTCCAGCCCTAATATAACTTCAATATTAGCTAGATCTACCAACAATCCTTGTTTACAAATAATATGTCCCAATAAATAACCAAAAGGAGTTACAAAAATGCAATTCTTAATGTTCAAAGAGATGTTAAGTTTCCTACATATTTAAAACATCAATCTTAGACAATCACAATGATCTTTCATCAGAACATAAATGGTCCAATCATCCAAGTATACTTGCAAAACTTTGTGAATAAAATCTTGGAACGCTTGAACAACTAGGCGCTAGAACATTATTGGCGCATTCTTCAAGATAGAAGGTGTGACTTTGTATGACAAGCTTCCTTATTTAGTTGCAAAGGTGGTATTCACCTAATCTTCACACGTAATCCTTACCTAATGGTAACCTGAAAATCCATCCATAAAAGAATAGATTTCGTGCCCTAGAACACCTTCCAAGATCTCTTTAGTGAATGGCGTAGAAAAAGGATCTATGACACATGAACTTTTAGTACTCTGTAGTCAACAAAGATCCTTATTTGGCCATCCTTCTTAATACTAATCACCATGAGGCTTATCCATTTAGATTCCTCAATAGGCTCAATAATACTTGACTTGAGCATCTTATCAATTTCTTCTTTCACTTTGATAAGTAGGTTAGGGTTCATTCTATAAGGCCTCTTTCGGATTGGTCGCACGACCTCCTTAAGCTTGATACTCATTTTCCTAATGATTGATGCACTCCTTTTAGCTCATGATATCCCCTAGGAAATAAATCTTGAAAGTCACACAACAACTCAATTATCTTTACAACTTCAAGTTCGGACCAATAATCACCAATTATTACCTCCTTAGGCGCATCCTCGGTCCCAATGTTCACTTTCTTAGTCTTGATAGCATATGGTACGCACACGCTTTCTCATACGTAGAGTCCATCAACTTCACGTGCACCTTTTGTGTGCTTTATATCTAGGTCCTCAAATTCCTCATCATCTATGAGGTAGACAAGTTTTCCTTTCTCTTTTTCTTTCCATGCGTGCAAAATTGTATCTCTTATGTTTCTACGAGGTCCACACACACCTCAAGTATCAACATCTCTAAACAACTCGTACCATAAGCTCCTCAGTCTTCATGATATCCCCTAACGTGATGTACCTCATAATCTACAAGGCTTCATGAACCGACAACTTAGTAGAAAAATAATCAAAAGTATGAAAAATACCTTAAGTTAGGTCACGCTAACTCATAGTCTCCTCGCTTCAACTCAAAGCATGTACATACTAGGCACACACACAACGGCGTAGAATAGAGTAAAACTTGTGTACCCATAGAGATGGTGGAAAAGCATCTTTCCCTTGCATCTAATTCCTTTCACAACTATGAACATGTACTAGAGGAGGGGTCTTCCCATCATAATCTTATACCACTGAAGGAAGATTACTCTGAAAAACTTGGTCAAGAATGTTATTATGATCTTGTGCCAACCAAGTATATTATCTTTGTGTTGCCATCGGTGTGTTGATGTCCCCGCAATGTATACACCATCATTTTTATCTTATCACCTTCATTACATCATTTTTCTTCCATCGCACGCAACAATGACTCCGACTTCTCCTCTCCAATATACTTTGACAAGTTGATTTTACCCATCTTCCCGACTGTGTGCAACCTTACCATCCTGGTAATTATTCTATGGACCTACTTTTTGACCATTTTTATGTGTCATAGGCCCAATTTTCATAGGACACACTAGTAGTATTGTTGATGGACTTCACATCTTCCCAATGAAGCACACCCTCCTTTGATGGCTCCATATTCTTAAGGTTTCATGCCATATGCGCATAGAGTTTTTTAAGATCATCTTCATTGATTGGTTCTATGTAAGGTGCAACCTTCACATCATCCAATGGTATCATAACATGATCATCCTTGTTCTCAAAATTGATATATCTATTACTTAATTGTAAGTCTATGTTATTAGCACAACACCAAGGACATCTTAGAAGCGTGGGAAGTTATCTATTTCTACGAGCTCCAAGACCTCAAAGTCACCTATTGTAGACAAAATCATGCACATATTACTATTTTTATATGTTGTCAATATGTTGTTATATGCATGAATCTTAAGTAAGAAAAGTATTCATTGGTGACACTATCTCTTGTCTATCCACATTCTTTGATTGTTTTCTATTGTGATTCTCTTCCACATTTATCATTTTTGCATCCACTTCTGGTTAGGTCACATGGATCCCTATCTATCTGTCTTCTCACATTTGTCATCATTTATCCCAGAAACTAGCACCCACTCTAGACACTAGTACATAGGTGCTTGTGTCCATCCTGGGAACTCCTATCCTATTTATTTCTATTTCACATTTTGACATCTTTTCACTTTTCTCATCCTTATCCTGTGTTCATAGTTGGCCTTTTGTGTCACTAGTGTCAAAATTCAAACAAGAGATTCATATATATACATAACATACACACTATTATTCTAGCTGGAAATTCTAAGGGACTATCTCATCTACATATTATCACTACTATCACAAGGGATTGCATTTTGGGGTGCATAAGAAGGGGAAGTGTTGAATTCCATATCACACATTTGCATCTAAGCTAGATATAGCCCATTATCTTGGCGTCATTAGTGTGATGGGAATCTAAGGACACTATTTCACACACAAGCACATAGAACTACATGGCATTTGGAATGAAGTGTAGCACTCAGTACTAAGTTCACTCTTCGAATGACCATCGGGGTCGTTCGACTTCACATATTGCATTTTTATTTCAGATCTAATGTGTTTGTGAGCTTGTGCAAATAACTAGGGTTTGTTTTGTAGGTTACATGTGACATCAAAACCATAATAATGAAGTCAAAATGAAAAATTAGACATTGGAGTGAAGAACCTCAAACCTAGAAAAGGCAGATCCTAAATATTTGCATAGACGTTGGCGCCCAGATCGGACACTAGTGCCTGTGCACTCATGTCCTCCCCTGCACACTCCTTTGCGACACATCTCCTAAGTCCTATATCTTTATGTCAACCATTTTAGCATCATTTCCAAATGATCCACAATTACGGTCTTGACTATCTCCGATCACATAAAAATCAGCTAAGTCATCTATCCTTCTCATTTGCTTAGAGTTATACATTGTTTGAGTACTTAGCATTTGTATATTGTTGTACATCATCATTTGTATATCATTAATTACGAAGTTACTTTGAAATCAGATTTAATTTATATTTTTATTAAATCATTTGGTGAACCCCACTCCTATTTGAACCCTTTGCCCTTGGATCCCACACCCTCATGGCTCAAAAGAGGTACCCATCTCCAAATCATGATATGACCTATATGCATATGCAACTAATATTTTCCAATGTTGTTGAACAAGTTGAATTTTGTAATGTCATCTACCATCCCCAATATGACACAAAACCCTTCAACTACTCCTTGACCACTAAAACTCCCTTCTGTTGGTTTCCAAAACTCTGATATTTGCATAGTTTCCCTTGGCCAAAATTTTACCCAATGTTATCCCTCATTTCCCATAGCCATGCATAATCCTCCATCTTCCTCTCCTTGTCATATTGCAAATGATAACATTAATATAGATTCTATACATGATGAGGTTCTTGCTTGTAAAAACATGGATGTTAATGACTCTACTTATGATATTGCAAATGTAAATATGGATAATGATGTTGTTCTTTATTAGTCAAGTTGTATGTGAATCTATTTCTCCTGTTATTCTTACTTCTGAAAATGTTTCTAATGATTGCAATGATAGATCTAATGCTAGCACTCCTACCACTTATTTGTATGTTGATGATAATCTTGATGAAATCTTTTTGCTTGCGAAAATATGATTGATAGTGACTTTGATTCTAATAATGATACTACACATGTTAATAATGATGTTTCTTCAGTTAAAATTGTTGAATGTGAATCTACACCTCCTCTTTCTTCTACTTATGAAGCTCCTTCCAATGATGGCCATGTTGACACCAACCCTACTCCTAATACACCTCTCATTGTGTCTCAAGACTCTACACTAACATCTCTATAGAGCCTCCAAAATCATCTATTCCTATCACACCTCCATCACCTTCTTTGACATCCACTCACCCTTTTTAGGTTCCTATGATCACTCAAAATGACAAGATTCAACCTCTAAATGTGCCTCTCACTTCTCCCACCATCCCCTCATAATATATCCTCTCTCTCATGCATGTTGTTGGTTCTTTAAAAACCCAAGTTCATACCCTTACCCTCGAGAGTAGAGATTATTATGCCTCCATTGACAATAATTCCCTTCATGGCAATCCCATTCCTAAGAAGATTCACAATTCTACTTTCCCCAAGGACTTCATCATGCCTACTTTATCATGTTTCGATGGCACCAAAAATCCTTATTTACATCTAAAACATTATCATTTAGCCATGGATTCTTATTCCAATGATCAATTGTTACTCAAATCATTTCATCATAGCCTTGTTGATCATGCTCTCCAATGGTATACTCATTTGCCTTATGGATCCATTAGTATTTATTATGATATGTGGATGCTTTTCTTAGATGTTTTATTTCTAAAAATGGTCCTAAAGTTACATATGAATGCTTGCCTTCTTTGCATCAAGGAAAGAATGAACCAATTTTATATTACATTTTACACTTTAATTCTTGCATGCATCAGTTACTATTTTAGCCTATTGATCTAGAAATGCAATTTATCTTTTTTCGTGGCTTAATTCTTCCCTTAAAAGAAAAGCTCTTGTATGATACATGTGAATCATTTACTCTATTGTGTTATAAAGTTATTGATTTAGAGGACTTAATTGAGTAACATGTTATAACACCACCTTCTACTTCTTTTATTCCTTTCTTACCTACTAAGTCTTCTCCTCCCCATCTATTGACCTCCCGCACAATCCCCATCTCTTCCTTTTCGCAAGTGTCTTCCTTCCCCTCCACGCGTCGGAATTCACCTAAGTCTTCTCCATCTCCCACTCATGAACCATTGCACTTTTCACATAATTTTAAACCACATGATGTCTGTGTACATTACTTGATAAACAGTTAATCCATTTACCCCCACCCAACATCATCCCCTCACCGGTTCAACGTCATTGTAACCTTCCTTTTATAACTTCCATCGCATCAATGAATACCGTGACGATGACTATTATGCTCTCCATGATAGACTACAACAATTAGAAGATAAAGGTGTCATTACTTTTTGACCTCGCTCTTGTGAGTTCTCTCTCTCTCCTATTCCACATAGGTAAGCCTCCACCATAGTTAACTTGTCTCCTTCACCTCCTCCTAAGTTCATTATCCATCCACTTCATCAGGTCATTCTCTATGAACCTCCTCCACTTGCACTTGCCTATCACCATGACAGCTCATCCTCCACACATCACTACTGCATCTCATTGATTTATTAAAGCCCACTTCGCACTCAATCTTCATCACACCTCCCATTATTGGAAACATTTCCTCTGATTTCTAATTCGGCATTGTGTTCCACATAATCCCATTGTGCGTAGTAAACCTCTCCACATTTGGTATATGGTCTATATTTCCACCTCATTACCTTATGACACACTCTATTGCTATGGTTCACACTTGACTGTTGATGGAATACTACATAAATGACCCTCCCATTCCACAATTTTAACTCTATGCTTCATGACATATCTTTTCTAGCATCTACTTTCATGTGATAGACCCATTTCCTGATGACGCACTCTTGTTCTATGGTTCATTCTTGACTATTTAGGGGCATTTATAAATTAATCTTGTTCTCACATTGGGGGGAAATCATTCTTTCCTCCCCCTTCATCCTAATCACAAGCGATTACGAACATTATCTTACATCTTCTCATTACACATCTATTGATGCATCATTCGTTGATTCCATTAACTCATCTACATCACATTATTGTTTCTATTTTATCTACCACATTACATCACATACATACATTGTTATTTATTATATGATATACTATCAACTCTTTTTCATCTCGTACATCTTATTCACTCTATTATTTATCAATCCTTTCCACATCATCACAAATCTAACAAACTAAACAATCACTACCAAGTACAAATCATAAACACCACATCACATACAATGCACATGAACAACCAATACAACATCAACATGTGTATATGTATGTGTGTGTGTGTGTGTGTGTGTGTGTGTGTGTGTGTGTGTGTCATCAACATCATAAGTTACAAAATACAACCACTGGGGAAATCCCCATGCATCAATACATCATCTACCATCCTTGATATCACTATCTATAATTGAAGGAGCTCGCAAACTCTAAGCTTCATCACTAACTCTACGTTGTTGATCTCAGCCTCTGCATCTCTCTCTAGCTAGCTCCATAATACATAAACCTCCATTATCTTCTCTCGCATATTGTCCCTGCAAATCCACATATCATGTAAACATATCTTGTGTTAGGTCTCCTCCTTTTTTAGCCTCTCTTGCTCACTCTGCCTCTGCACAAGCCTCGTCGTGCTCGCTCAAAAAAATTGTACATGTGGCTGCCTCTATAGCTACTAGCTCAAATAAATGGGCATGCTCACCCACAATTACGTCCACATGCTTTAGCATCCCCCCCATGATCACATACGGAGGCACATTCCATGTCAACGTGTGTATGCAAGTATCTACAATCAATGACCAATAGACATTGCATGTAATCACACAACAAACATTAGTTATTACATATCTTTTCATTCATACATTATCTCAATCAAGCAACAATCAATAAATAACACATAACAATAAATAATTATGCTCCACTCTCATTGATGTTACATCTTCCATCTCGGAGTGGGTCCCACGACCCTTGCTCTTCCAATTGCCAACCCACCGCCACATCTACAACCACTAGAAAGACCAACACTCATTAATGTATTTCCTACCATTGATTGCATGCATGCGTGCAACCCGCATCATGCATTTTTATAAGCTTTATGGCGGATCTAACTCATTTGTTCCTAGATGCACTAGTTGTGCTCCGGCCAGCTCGACCTTGACCTTGTTATCTCATGGCCCTAGTAGATCGACACCATATATATGGATTTGGTAGCACATTCCGAGCCATGTTGAACTTTCTAGATACTTGCTCACCTAAAACATATTTATTGTCCCTAGGAATCGATCCTCTAACCACATGGTGCGTCGAATGCACCGCAACTCCATGTTGTCCTCCACCCATCTACCATAAACTTTATACGGTCCTCATATAATGACCCAGGGCTTATCTAATATAGCATCAACCTATATGTTGTAGTACGCATCCTCCTACTACAAGTACCCATCCACCTAGAGGTAAATATCTCCGATTGGTCGTGATCCACCCACGGCCCACTAAGTGGCCTTGATATAGATATATGCTCATAGTCCCATACATGCAACAAAGTAGTCGCTCATATGCCACCACCATGATCTTCCTGAGCAAACCTATACAGGTCCTTGTTTAAGTGGGCTAGTACACAACATACCAATGTAAATCTAGTATCATGTTAGTGCTAGTATCATGAGTATCACAAGGACTAGTATCATGAGTCTCGAAGGACTAGTATCATGATACTAGTCCCCCGTGATAGTCGTTGTTGCTAATGTTGTTGATTTACACAATCAATTATTTATTCGTACCCATGATACTCCTCCCATTATGTCTCACTCTTGATACACTTCTATTGATCATATACTCAAAGACTTCTAATTTTACATCTCTTTATGTATCTTCTTCATTACATGTTAGAACATTATATGTTGGTTTTACATTGATTCCTAATCCTTGCACTTTCCATGATCCTATACATGATTCATTTACTATGGATACACCTTATCTTGTTACATTCATGGTGATCATCCATTCCCTCTTGCTACATTTTTCCTAGGGTCATAGGGCTAGTACATATTGCTTTATTGCTTATAATATTCACAAATTGCACTTATTGCTTTTCATTACTACTGATGAGCATCCCAACATTACATATGTTACACATATTTTGACTCACATATTGTTCCTTATGTTTGCACTTACTTTTTCCACTATTTCCAACACACATAATTTTACACCTATTCTATTTTCTCCTCATGGGTACATTCTTATTGCTTATACACTTCCTATTCATCCAGTTCGGATCTTAGACTCTATCGGGTTTTCCCCTCACCATGTTGACATTATTCTTTGGTAGATTTTGCACTCTTCTACCTATTCTAATTCCACCACCATGGCATGGTCTCTCTCACATCATCACATATATATACCTTACTTGCACACTTGGGGGCATCAAACTCTCCCCTCCTCATAGCCACATGTTCTAATCAGAAGTTGTCTATCCCTATTATTCACATACACATTTATATGTCACCCCTACTTTGCAATTCATGTCAATCTTGCTAGAAGCACTTTCTCATATCTACAATCACACCTTACTACATCTATCTATGCTCCTATACTACTCCATATGCACTTTGTTACTCGTGCTTACTTATGGATCCTTTTATTCATGACACACATACTACTTCATATATATGATACACATCCTTTAGTGCACTTTACATACTTTGGTTGTTCTTGCTCGCATAATAATCATATATATTTACTAGTAACTCCTTATATAAACACTTGGGGACATCACACTTCCCTCCTTATATCACTATCAATTGTCTCTAGTATCTACTCTTATACTTCACGCTCTGTGCTCCATGTCTACATTTCCTAGCATATTCAATTCATTGGTACACACATTGTATCATCATCACCCTATGACTCACTCTCATGCTAGGGTTCACACTTGACTATTGAGGACACACTACATCAATGAACCTCACACTTCACGCTTTGTGCTTCATGACACATATTTCTAAAGATCTAATCGCATGCAAAAACCCATTTCGATAACACACTTGTTTTTGGTTTATTCTTGACTATTGAGGGGAATTTATAAATGATTCTCATTTCATGCACATCCACTAAGGGGAAATGCAGCTCCTTCCATATTTGCATTTTGCATACCCCACCATCACATTCATTACATTTACATATTTTGGTTGCATTTACTCTTGCTTGCTCATACTACTTACATGTTGTACTTTTCTTGTTATGTTATTCATATACTCAGTATGTCATTATCTTTTTCTATATGCATGCACGTTCACTTGGTCTATAGAAGTGAATGTAAATATCTTATAACTTCTTACACCATGCATGATGCTCGAAACTGCATCACTCGCCAGTACCACCGAGGCTCCTGGGGACATCTACTTTTACTACTCTCACACCCTACACATTATAGGTTTTATTGTTATATTATTCACTACTTCTCATTATGGTTACTTTACTTTTCATTGATAAATACATGCTTTGACATATTATTTATTTTTCTAACTTACTAACGGGTGCTTTTGTGTAGCATTTACCTTACGTAACTATCTACAACCATGGTTAACAGATAAAATTTTTCTTGATCATATTTTTGTTATATGTTATTTTTTGCAGGCTATGCCCTAAGTCCTATGTGATCATTGTATGATTTTAGCTGCTTCATCTACGATTATCTTGTGACATTGTGAGCGATGTCCCATGTTTAAAACCCCTTTTTGTGGTCCATCTTATTTACACACTTGATTGTTACATTGTTTTCTATTACATGCTAGCTACTTTTAGTACTAACACTGCACTAGTCTATTTTGTTTACATGTGCCTTAGTTTTTATAGACAAAAAATCACACACTTTAGGTAATTATCTAGTCTTGATTGCATACTACTATTCATATGATTCATAAGTAAGAAAAGTACTAATCAACCCATGTCTTTGGCCACCTTTATTTGTCTTTTGTTGCTCCTTTTAGTCTTACACCTTTACTTACTTAGTCTTCCTTATTATACTCTGAATTTTATCATCTTGGACACCATGGCCTAGCCAAGATGTTAGCGTCAGGCACCCTCATCTCATATGGGCGCCCTTGACCCCTTTGTACTTTACTCACACTTTTTGGGTCCTTTCTAGCCATTTGAGCATCTTATCTTTTTGGTAGTTGTCCTTTTTGGGGTTAATTACAAAATTCAAGAAAGGGAATCATATAAATATAAAGTTATGTGATCATAATAAAGGACCAAGCACTAAACACTATCTATCACCACCTAAGGTTACATCCATCAAGACATCTAAGAGCTCCATTGCATCCATCTAGCTCCATCACAAGGGACATAAGGGATGGTTTTCTGCATCACACTTCATAAGAGGGAAGTTCATTCTATTCCATACACACATTTATTACATTCTACATCTAGTTACTTATTCTCTATCCAACTGTGACATGCACAAGAGAAACCTAGCGAACAATTTCCACACACACACACACAACTACATTGGGTCTGAGATGTAGTGTAGAGCTCGATCATAAGTTTACCATCATGATAGCTAAGGTTGGTTTGACCCCTCATTTTGCATCTTTCTTCTTTGGGGATTCAATGTCTATTTGAGGGTTTTGCATGTTTATTCTTCATTACAGGTTTACAACAACCTCGGCAATCTTGGTGCGACCTCGGAGTGACCAAATGTGCTTATAGATGAACACCTTGGAGGAGGTTTTTTGAGCTTTTCCATACCCACGCACCTGAAACAGTTCTAGGGTGCCCACGGGTGCCCTTGTCCCTCTCCAAGTGCCCCAGTCTAGCCTATCTCTTCGGATCTACATTTTTTGTGCTCCGGGGTGATAGTTTGTACTTTGCATCTTCCAGTTTTCTAACTTTGTGCACTTTTCATAACTCGTGAATCAACTAAGGGTTTCATTTTTATTGCTTAGTTACTTGGGTGTAATTTCTATACTTCATTTTTATTCCTTCTTATTGCAATCTTGCATTTAGATTAGGCTCTTATTTACATTTAGGTGAAACGATATTCCAATCCACCTTCTCTCTAGGGTTTTTTTCTTCTTATGCCCATCACCCGTAGTGGTTGTTTTGGGTCTTTTCAATATTGTGAGCTTCCTTCATCTTCCCATAGAATTTCCAAATCAATGGTTGATATCTCCACATCAATGGTTACAACTAAAAATCCATTAGATAACTCTCACAATGTTCCTCTTACTGAAATAGAAGTATTTGATAGTGAAAAATCATACGATGAAGATACCAATGTTGACCAAGAATAATTAGACATGCTCATTGATTTTCGACAAGCTTTGCAAAATAATCCCACTCATCTTCCACATATTCTACATGCTTTGATTGCTTCTAAGAACACCTCGATGCTTTGGAACCTCTTGTTTCTTGCTCTTCGGCTCCCATGGCCTCCACTTAATCCCTTTATATTTTATCTCCCATTCTTACCACTACCACTCCTATCATTCACCCTAGCACTCCTAATGCATATCCTGGATCTTCTTCAAATACTCCTGATTTAACTTCTTTATATTAGGATCTGCAAATGTAAATTTGCTAGCTCCAACTCACTACCTCTCGTGTATCACCATATTTGGATTCCACTTCGATTCTTCACACTGCTTTTGCACCCACCATTTCCACCTATCCACTACCACATAACTTCATCTCTCCTAGATTACCCATCTTTAAAGGCCATGGTGACCCACAAGAGCACATTCGATCTTTTCATGTGGCATGCCTTGACTATGTGGATGACCATACCATATTAGCAAAGATCTTTCCTACAGTTTACAAGATTATGTGATGTGTTGGTTCTATGACCTACTTGTCCACTCAGTAACATATTTCACACATCTAGCCAATGCTTTTCTCATGCACTTATCTATCAACATCGACTCTAAGTTCTCCTATGCTCAACTCACACAAACTAAACAAGGATTTAATGAACACTTAGAAAATTACGTTTTACGGTACAAAAACAACTTAGCTAAGATGTCAAATGTGTTTGTAGACTTTGAGCTTCAAGAATTATTCATTCAAAGTCTATTACCACCTCTCCAGAAGTGTGTTATCTTTAAGACATCTCCCTCATTCGACAACATATGTCATACTATTCAGCTTCGTGACACCAAGCTCTTATCTATAGGCAAGCTTAAATATAAGGACCAAGCATCCTCTTCAACTCGTTTTCAAGGGAAGTCAACATTCAAACCATCTGTAACCAAACCAAATTGACGCAAAATCACCGTCAATGTGGTATCCACCACTAATGAGCTTCAATCACAACTGCCTCAGTGTACATACATGAATTTAATGGTTCTTCCATACATTTTACTTCCCCAACTTGTCGAATGTAATCTCATCACACTTCCTCATTTGCTCCAACTAGATCTGTCTCATTGAAAAGGTCGTAATTATGATGAAATCTCCACTACAACTATCATCAATGCATAGGGCATTCTACGGATAAATGTTTCAGTGCGTGCTCTCATTCAAGATCGATCAACAATGGTAAAATTGTGCTTCAAAACCTACGGTTTAGACTACACATAAAAATCATAAGCTCAAAATATTTAACAATCACCTACCAAAGCATGTCAAGAAAGTGGCTAAATCCTCGACCAATCATGTGTATCATGTAGTACATCCTTCTACATTGGGGACTCTTTATTTCCTAGTTGCTCATACTGACGCTTCTCCACTAGTTATTTCTTTCTCTAACCAATATTATCATGTGACATTTTATTCTAACCTTTTACACATTAGTGCCTCTATCGGATCTATCCCTATCAATAACACCAAGGTTGATCCATCATGGCCCATCAACACATGTTTAATTCCACTTCTTATTGCTATTAGCTATCTCTGCTTTCACAAAAAAACCATATCGATTAACAATTCATATGGTGTTGTTAAACTGCGTTACGGTTTGCCCTCTCACTATACTAGTACCCTTCCTTTTTAGATAAACAATCGATGGGTGTGACATGCTCTTAGGCCTCAATTAGATTCGTAGGTCCAATTCTATCATCTCCATGAATCACTTGCGTCTAAATTTTATTCACAATAATCAAGTTATTTCTATCAATGGTATGCCTCCTACTACTATATGGTTGTCATCTCCTCTCGTGGTTGCTAGTGCATCACCTATTCCATGTAGTTCCCTACATAGCATTGAACCTAAACTATTATCTACTCCTACCTCGCATGTTCGTGCATGAACTATGTGGACCTATCAATCTGCTAGTCTAATAGATCATTCTAGGTCCATCGCTAGGATAGTTCCCGTATCTGGACGTACTTCACCACCTCGTTTCATTCCACATAGGTGTCCATCACCGCCACGTTCGCTTCACATAGGTCTCCATCACCTACACATTTTGTTACACCAAGATGCCCATCATATACTCATTAGTTGCATGCATATAGACTTCACTCACCTGCACAATGTCTATCTCATATACCACCACTCTTAGAGCATGGTCACACGCTTTAATCACCACAAGCATCAAGTAGAGAACATTCATCTTTTATGTTTATCGAATAGCTCATTTTTCTCATCACATACTAGGGGCATTATGCTTATTTCTTCCCCCACCCTAACATCAACACGTATCTTATATTTGCATCATTTCACTCCTTGATTATAGCATATACATCTTCACACACACTCAAATCGAGATTACCCTATGACTTACTCTAGTGATTTCATTCACACTTGATTGAAGGCATATTATACACATGAACCTCACACACTACACATTACGCACCTCCATACATCATGTTTTTTTGTACATACACACCATCGTCCTCTTCCATGTACCTTATCATCCTCTATGTGTTGCACTCGCTACCCAACAACATACTCTCATCCAATGGTTCACACTCGCCTAATGAGAGTCTCATTCAAAAATAACCTCGCCTCATCACACTTACATAATTCTACACTTTGATCTTAACAATTAATCAATCAATCTTCTTATCATACTATGCGACATTTTAGCCACCACCTTCCACACACATATTGTGATATACACCTTATGCTCAATCATCACCCCTTTTTAGCATTTTATCCATACATTTTCTCGATATATGCTTTGTGCTACATCATCACACTTTTTAACATATTATCCATACATTTCATGATAAATGCTTTATGCTACATCATCACACTTTATAGCATCTTATCCATGCATCTCATGATAAATGCTTTGTGCTACATCCTCACATTTTCTACTATCATCACGTTCATCTATGTCATGATATACACCTTGTGCTACATCATTATGCATACTAGCATCTTGCTCACCCATCTAGCAAAATACGCTTTAGGCTAAATCATCACACATTTTGGCACCTCATACTACAAATCTGAAATCCATCATCCCTATGTCGCATACAATTACACAATCATCACTCTATTCATCAACCCTCTTTACATACACCACATCATTCAAACTATTTCCCAATGACACACTCTTGTTTACGGTTCATTCTGATGACTGCTGAGGGGGCATAAATAAATGAACCTCATTACATACATATGCATCTACTCGAGGGGCACGCTTCCCATATCATTCACACTGCATTCCATTTTGCCTCATCCACAACATACTACATATCTTGGTTGCATTTACTTTTTCTTACTCATGCTTTTACATGTTCACTTTATTACACATGCTAGATAGATATCTTATATGTCATTATCTTTATCATACACACATGTGCATTCACTTTCCTTTCTAGTTATGATCGTAAATTATACAAATCTATTACATGCAACATGGATGTTTGGCGCAGTACCTATTACTAGTCCCATAACGGCTCCTGGGGCATCCACTTTCGTACATTACAGGTGTTATTGTTTCATAACACATTACTTTATCAGATTATACATGCCTTGACATACTTTTTATCTTTCTAACATGCTAACGGGTGCTTCATGTGCAAAATTTGTTTTGCAGGACTATTTGCTTCCATGGTTATCTGTTACATTATTTATCCGCCTTTGCTTATCATTGTTTGCGGGCTTTTCCTTATGTCTTGCTTCTTATCGATTCTTTATAGCCTACTACGACCTTGCTTGTCTTGCAACATTGTGAGTGATGTCCTATGTTTGCAACCCACTTTTCACGATGCATTGTCTTCTTGTGTGTTACTTGCATCTTAGCTTACATATTGTCTCGCTTAGATTACATTTCATCTTTTACATGGTGTTTGTTTTGTCTCAGTATTAACACTTGTTTTCCTAGCCACTTGTTTGTGTGTGCCTTGGTTTTCAAGACTACTAAAAGTTCCAAGTAAAGCTAAAATAACAATATTAACACCACATAGTCTAATTGAGCAAACTGTTTATTAAATCTAATAATAGTTACATCAATGATTAAAGCTTAATGGAATGCTTGAAAGAACTAACATGATATATCAATCTATCTTAGTTAAAGCATAAATACTAGAATATTCAATTGTTAACTAACTTAGACCTAAATAGATCTAGGAGCAATCAAATTGGGGTTTGTTGCTACTCCAAGGAAGGTGAGATGGTCTCTCCAACAATGACTACAAGATCATATTGGATACCCATCTACTAACCCCATTGAAGACTTGAGGCAAGGATTGAGCTTGGCTTATTAATCATATTTCTTATATGATATGCAAATCAAAACATGGTGTAAAGTTTAAAGGTATGTGGTTAGTCCTTTTTATAGTTTTTCCTTTGAGGAAAACTAGCATCTTGGTGCATGTGGGACTAAAAGCACAAAGTAGATTAAGAATTACTAATCCTGATTAAGGCTTGTTAATCATGATTAGTGAATTAACAAGTGATTAGGATGTGAGGATTCTTAATCAACCACTTAAGGTCAATTAGGAGGCTAGGATAAGCTTGTTGAGATGTCAGAGAGGGAAGTGGGTGATTTTGAGTGGTTTGGAAGATGGGTTTAAGATAATAGTAGGGTATATTGACCAAAACAAGAGTAAAATAGGTTTAAATAGCTAATAATCGCTAATTGTGTGTTTGGAGAGGATTTTGACTTACGATTTGTTATATAGTGGCATCCTGAATGTGAAAGGGGTTAGGGAATCAACAAAGCATTATTAATTGACAAAAATGGTAAGAAACGTTAGTTAATTAGCAAAAATCACTAATTATAATGGAAATGGTAAGAATGAGAGTGATTTGTGTGCTTTTGGCAATAAGATTACAAAAGTAGAATTTAGGTGTCTACATTTGCCCTGTTTGAGGTGAAGTAAGTAAATTCACTTCAAATATAGTAGACAAGCATAAACAAGTAAATTTTTGAAGAAAAATTAGTAGAATGAAGGATGCCCCCTCGAGTGTTGATGGGGTGATAGAAGAATTCAATTGACGATTGAAAATATGATCAAAATGGATAGAAGAAATAGGATAGGAATAAACATGATTGTTTATTGCCCCAGTGTGGTTTGGAAGAAAAATTAGTAGTGATAAGATATGAAAGTGGAGAATAGGAATAACTCTTTGCATCCAATCTTCAATAAACAACTTTGATTTCATCATGTTTCCCCTATGATCTACATCATCGACCTTTATTAAAATAAAAAAAGTGTAAAATAACATGAAAAGCTATATTACTAACATTTGTTCATTGTTAAAAATATGTAACTCCATGTAACATACATAATGCAATGTAATACGAGAAAGTAAACCAACCAACCTAACAGAGAAACAAGTACAATCACACATACTCAAACAAACAACGTTTAAGACAATTACACCAATGTTTTTGTTATCAAGCTGATTTCAATGTTCGGGTTATAACGACAAGGGTTAAAAATGGTTCCCCAAGCAAGGATACATACAAGGGGAATAACAGAGGAAATAAGTAGTCCCATGGAAAGCATTTGTGCACTATGACACAGTCTTTGATAACTCGTTGTTGTATGGAAGTACCGACATAGTAAGCAATCCAACTTTGTTAATGGAGGTAGATCACGATGATATGCGAGTCATTTGAGACAAGAAAAAGCAAGAACCTAAGAAATATTTTTGTAGGACAAATTTCGATGTTCAAGGACAATGCATTTGATATAGGTTTTAACCGTGTGCATGTCGTTTACCAATTTTTGATTTTTTTGAATTTTTGCAATTTTTTGGATTTTTGAAAAAAATTATATTGTTTTGAATTTTTGAATTTTTAAGAAGAAAATATTGTAGAAGAAATAACGAAGTCGTGGGACATCACCAAAAGTCATTGTGAGGCAAGAATATGCCCCATGTAGTAGAAAAGGTCGTCGAGAAGCAAAAACATGCCCCAACATAGCAAAAACGGGCACAAAATAATTATTTATTTAAAAATAATCATCATGGCGAGTGTTATAAGAATTTAGAAGAACCATGATGGCTCTAGGGTACCTCGGGGGTGAGAAACACATTGCGGGGGTAAAAATGGGTATATAAACCATCGCAGCAAGTTTATTTACCACACACACTTACCTTTTACTGTTGATTGAGCTCTAACCTATGGGAGGAAATGACAAGGTGCGTGGAACTAGAAACACCATGTGGATCACATGAGAGACTACATGAGACTCCCCGGGGATGGTTCACAGGTACACAAATATGAAATTTTCACCTTTGTACTTTTGTAGCATTTAATTTTGGTTAAAATCACATTTATTAGGGCATTAGGTAGGGTAAAATCCTGCGTGAATGCGCCAATGCAGCCCTTAGGGCGCGCTCCGTGCTCATGGGGTACGCTAGTGCTAGAATATGGTTGGGTCCCTTTGGGCATGCCAAATGAAGAATAGTTCCAAGAAAGGTAAACTAACAAGACTAACACCACATAGTCTAATTAAGTAAATTTTTATTGAATCTAACAATAGTTACATCAATGATTAAAGCTTAATGGAATGCTTGAAATAACTAACATGATATATCAATCTATCGTAGTCAAAGCATAAATACTAGAATATTCAATTGCTAACTAACTTAGACCTAAATAGATCTAGAAGCAATCAAATTGGGGGTTTGTTTCTACTCCAAGGAAGGTGAGATGGTCTCTCCAACAATGATGACAAGATCATATTGGATACCCATCTACTAACCCCATTGAAGACTTGAGGCAAGGATTGAGTTTGGCTTATTAATCATATTTCTTATATGATATGCAAATCAAAACATGGTGTAAAGTTTAAAGGTATGTGGTTAGTCCTTTTTATAGTTTTTCCTTTGAGGAAAACTAGCATCTTGGTGCATGTGGGACTAAAAGCACAAAGTAGATTAAGAATTGTTAATCCTAATTAAGGCTTGTTAATCATGATTAGTGAATTAACAAGTGATTAAGATGTGAGGAGCCTTAATCAACCACTTAGGGTCAATTAGGAGGCTAGGATAAGCTTTTGAAGCCTTTTGAGATGTTGTGGAAGGAAGTGGGGTGATTTTGAGTGGTTGGAAGAGGGGTTTGAGCCAATAATAGGGTATATTGTCCAAAACAAGGGTAAAATAGGCTTAATTAGCTAATAATCACTAATTTTCTATTTGGAAGAGGATTTTGACTTATGATTTGTCGTAAATTGGCATCTTGAATGTGAAAGAGGTTAGGCAATCAATAATGCGTTGTTAATTGACCAAAATGGTAAGAAACGTTAATTAATTAGTAGAAATCGCTAATTTTAACATAAATGGTAAGAATGAGAGTGATTTGTGTGCTTTTGGGAATAAGATTACAAAAGTGGAATTTAGGTGTCTACAATTTCTACCAAGCACATCCTCTTCCATCCGGAGGGCACAATTTCAATATAGTGGTCGGTCCTCCTTTAGGCCACATACTCCTTTAGCGACATCGCATGCACTCCGAATGAGGGGGGCATAATTTGGTTGAATTAGTCACCCCATACAACATTATACACAACACGATACCGATACAACACAATTTTGAGTTTTAGACAAAGCTCATAATCAAACTTGGGTCCTTAGAAAATCAACCTTTCCTAGATGCCCAGAGCAGTGCAATACAATGGTCTTTCTTTGATACATGAGACCAGGGCAATTACGGTGATTGGTAGTTCAACACATTCTACAAAAATCCATACATAGCGGCTTTTACAGTGGCTCAAAATCAAACTTGGGTCCTTAGCACATGCATTTATACACACCATTTGCAGTGGTGTTCTACAATTGTGGGAAACAATTAAAGGTTGTAGGATGACATGGAACTATTCTCCCTACACTTCTTTCATTTCATTGGCATGAGATCGCTTGAAAAACTCACACATTGAAATCATCTACAAGATCCTTTTCTACAATCTTTCCTCATCATAGATTAGGGGCACATGTTCCTCGCTCAAACTTTCAAAGAATTTTACATACCTTTTTACATATTTTGATCATATAAATACGTATTTGACTACTTGTCAGATTCTCTTTTGCAGGTTTGTTCATATGGGAAGTGGTAGTCAACATCAAAATTGACAATACCACACACATTGATAGTAACAACAGTACATTGCGACATCTACACATGCGCTTCCATCCTAGGTTCATTTTCATCATCACTTTTACATTTTCTCCTTATTAGCATCCATGCTTCACATTTTTATCACTCCATGCTTTGTCTAGTCCCTCGGCACAATTTCATCATCGATCTACATGGTTATTAGGTACGCATCTCTATCTACTTTATGTTACCGAGAGCTTTCCACTCACCAACATAAAGTGGGGGCAAATGTAGACACAAAATCACACACTTTGGGTAATTATCTAGTCCTGATTGCATACTACTATTCATATGATTCCTAAGTAATAAAATTACTAATTAACCCATGTCTTTGGCCACCTTTCTTTGTCTTCTATTGCTCCTTTCAGTCTTTCACCTTTACTTGCTCAATACGCCTTGTTATACTTTGGCTTTTATCATCCTGAGACTAGCACCGCTGCCAAGAGGTCATCGTAAGGCGCCTTCGTCCCCCTCACGGGAGCCCCTGACCCCTTTATACTTTACTCACACTTTTTGAGTCCTTTCTAGCTATTTTAGCATCTTATCTTTTTGGTAGTCATCCTTTTCGGGTTAGTTATGAAATTCAACCAATGGAATCATAAGAGTATAAAGTTATGTGATCATAATAAAGGACCAAACACTAAGCATTATCTATCACCACCCAAGTTGCATCCATCAATGCATCTAAGAGCTCCATTGCATCCATCTAGCTCCATCACAAGGGACACTGAGGGCTAGTTTTATGCATCACACTTCATAGGAGCAAAGTTTATTATATTCCATAAACACATTTATTACCTTCTACATATAGCTACTTTCCGCTATCCAAGTATGACACACACAAGAGCAACCTAGGGCATGATTTCTACACACACACATAACTACATTAGGTCTAAGATGTAGTGCAATGCTTAGTCGTAAGTCTATAATTGTGACGGTGAGGACAATCAGACCCCTCATTTTGCATCTTTTTATTTTTGGGGATTTGATGTTTATTTGAGGGGTTTTCAGGTCTATTCTTCATTGCAGGTTTACAGTGACCTTGGCAATCTTGGTGTGACCTCGTAGTGACCAAAGGTGACTACATGTGAACACCTTGTAACACCTTAGAGGAGGTTTTTTAATCTTTTTAGCATACCCAGGCACCTAGAAATAGGTCTAGGGTGCCCACGGGCACCCTGTTCCTCTCCGAGAACCCCAATCCAGCCTATCTCTTCAAATCTACATTTTTATGTGCTTCAAATTGCAACAACATGTACTTTGCATCTTCTTGTTTTCCAACTCTATGCACTTTCTAGAACTCTATGAATCAGCTAAGGCTTCTTACCCTCTCTTTGTAATTAGGGTTTCATTATTTATTGTTTAGTTGTTTGGGTGTAATTTGTATACTTCATTTTTATTCCTTTTTACTACAATCTTGCATTTAGATTATGATCTTATTTACATTTTATCTTAATAATTTTCTACCATGCACATCCCCTACCCCTTCGGTATCCATTTCAGATCAAAGACATCAGGTCCTCTCCTTTAGGTTGCATTCTTATTCAATTTTTGCATGTACCCCAAATAAGGGGGGCATACATTGGGTGAACAAATCACCCCTGCAGCAGTTGCCTCGATTGCCACAATTCGATCCGTACGAAACATAATAAGAATATAGTCAAGGAATAAAAAAATCAGACTGGACTTATATACAAGACGGACACTAGCGCTGGTCACTCCTGTCATCTCCTAAAGCTAAAGTCCTCGGGGTAGAAATAAGTAGTTTTCTCGATTAACATAATATTCAACAGTTTACATCACGCTTTCTAGTAACATGCACTTGCCTCCAAATATAGAATGCATTTTATCTCCTATAATCACTTATGATATTGAACATTACGGAACAACACAGGATGTACCATCTTCGGTGGTGCTCATTCATGAAGTAGTCACGGAAGAAGAGTAAAACTAGACCTCTCTCCCCATACTCTTCTCTCGCACTTGGCATGAGATTGTCCAAAAACTCACATTTGGTATGAGATCACCCGAAAAACACACATTTGGTGTGAGATCACCCAAAAACCACTTTTGGAATTAGATCACCCTAAAAACTCATCCTTTTGCAGCATTTCAAGACATCTTCCTATCCTTTACACTCTTATACATCATGTTCATTCTTAATACACAACTTGAAACAACCTACATCAGCAAATACAAGCATAACAATAGGTACAAGCTACGAACACACTTCACCCTTAGGGGCCACTTCCCTTTTCCTAGTCTCCACGCTTCACATTACGATCTCTTCATGCTTCACTTGTCCACTCAACATGTTATTCACCTAAATCTCTATAGGATCATAAGGTATGCATCTTCTAACTACTTTATTCTATCGAGTATTCACTCAATAGCATAAAGTGGGGGAAAATGTAGTCACAAAATCTATGCACTTGGGTATATTTCTAGGTCCTAAAAGTATGCTAGCATTTACATTATTCCTAAGCAAGAAAACTAGTAATTAACAACTCCCTTTAGCTTTGTTGCTTTGTCTTCTACACTTTTATTGGCTTTATACATCTTATACTCTTGTTGGCATTTAATTGTTTTATCTTTCTATGGCCTCGAACACTAGTGCCCAATCAAGACACTAGTTTCGTGTGCTCTCTGTCATCCTAGGAAATATTGTCCCTCTTTACCACTTTCTTACTCTTTTGGACCCCTTTTTCTTCTTAATTACTTTTTATTACTTTGGGTCGTCCTTTGGGTTGTCAATAACAAAATTCAAATAAGGGAATGACATAAATACACAATTATGTTTTCAAAATAAGGGACCAAGCACTAATCATTGCATACTACCACCTAAGCTCACATTCAAAGGCACAAAAGCATCAAAGGAATCCATCTAACATTCATTCAATGGAAAGGGTTACATACATCTACATACACGACATCGAAAGGGAAAGTCTATTCTATTTCATCCCACACATTCTATACGTGCGTTTACTTTCTAGATCTATCCTGCTATCATTGTGTAACTTGTAAAAGAGCATCCTAAGGCATCATTTCTAAACACACAAGAAATACATGGAGTCTGAGATGTAGTGAATTGTTCGGTTGCTAAGTTCACTCTTCGGGTGACCATCGGGGTTAGTCTGAATCCCCATTCTATATTTTTATTTTTAGGTTTGATGTGGTTTATGGGTATGTGTAGGTGAAATTATTTCTTGTAGGTTATAAGTGCAATCACATATCGAAAACAAATCCAGAGTGACAAACAAAGACCAACAATGAATCTTATCGACACTAAAAGGCCCATTTCTAGAACACCTACATGACACCGGCGCTAGGTGCTCTTGCCCCCGTGGACTCTCATGTACAGCATGCGAGTTCAGATCTTAAAAACTCAGTTTATAGTGAGCGACATTGTTTACATTTTGTTCCAAAGATTTCACCTACCGCAGATCACTTCCTGTTCATTCATAAATTAGCTAAGTCCTCCTATCTCTCTTCTTTTCTTAGGGTTTCATATTGCATATGCTTTGTTGCTTGTGTCTTATTGTATATTAGTATTTGTACATCATTTATCATAGTAGTTTCTCTGGAGTTAGATTTAATTCCATTTATATTCAATTAGATTTATTACCAAAATGATTTGATATAAATGGAATTAAATCTAATTGCAGAGTAACTATTATATTAAATGATGTATAAATACTAATATACAACAAGATTTAAAAAG
Source organism: Taxus wallichiana var. yunnanensis (assembly GCA_018340775.1). Taxonomy (NCBI): domain Eukaryota; kingdom Viridiplantae; phylum Streptophyta; class Pinopsida; order Cupressales; family Taxaceae; genus Taxus; species Taxus wallichiana. Next base: position 494,644,226 of record CM031242.1, on the reverse strand, counting down.
TGAAAGCATTTGCGATATGAAACCCTAAACAAAGAGGAGAGATATGAGGACTTAGTTGATTTTTGAGTGAACAAGAAGTGATTTGGGTAGATGAAATATTGGAACAAGCTGTAAACAACATCATCACTATAAATTGGAGTTTAGATACGGAACTATGCCTTGGATAGAGCACCCACGGGAGGGGAAGAGCACCTGGTTCTAGTGTTTGGATCTAGGCGTGGTATCGTGTGTAGGTGCTTTGGATCCGGGTCTTTCAATATCGGATAAGCTTCATTGTTAGTCCCTATTTGTCATATTTGGATTTGTTGTCTAATCGATGTTGTCGTGTAACCTATAAGAAAGAATTTCACCGCACATACTCACAAACGACATCAAACCTAAAAAGGAAAATGCATATAGGATATAATTACCTTAACAATCACCACCAAGTAAAAATCATACACATTACATCACATATAATGCACATCATCAACCAATACAAAGTCAACAACATGTATCTCTATCTATCTCGTCAAAATCATAGTTACAATATACAATCATTGGGGGAAATCCCCCATGCATCAATACATCATATACAATGCATCATCTATCATCCTCACTATCACTATCTACAATCGCGGGAACTTACAAACTTGAATCTTCACCGCTAACTATATGTGGAAACCTCTTCATCATGCTCCGCTCTACATATCGGCCCTAAAGCTCCACATATTGTGAAAATATATCTTTCTCTAAGCCTCCTCCTCGTACATCCTCCTCGCTTGCTCTCCGCCTCATCGTACAAGCCTCATCGCACTCGCTCAACAAAATGTACACGTGGTTGCGCTATCACCACCGGCTCAAACAATGGGCATGTTCATCCACAATTGTGTCCACCGCTCTAGCATCCCTCCTCCCATGAGCACATCTAGCTAAAGACATTTTACCTCAACTGTGTATAGAAGTATCTACAATCAACGACCAATATGCATCTCCTGTAATCACATAGTAAACATTAGTTATTCTACATCTTGGCATTCATACATTATATCAATCAAGCAACAATTAACAAATAACATAAAACAATAAATAATACTTATGCTTCGCTCTTGCCATTACTACATCATCCATCTCGAGCGCGGGAGCCTAACCTCCACTCCTCCAACTATCACCCATCGGCCGCATCTACCACTAATGGAAATAATAAGACCCATCAATGTGTTGCCCACCACTAACTATATGCTTGCGTGTAACCCGCATTATCCACCTATATAGGTCTTATTATCGGATTTGACTCATATGGTATTGGATGTACTAGATGTGCTCATGTCGAGCCTTGCCTCGATCATGGTCGCCTCATGACCCTAGTAGAACAACACCATATATATGGATCTCATGGCACATCCCGAGCCATGTTAAAATTTCTAGATACTCACTCACCCTAAAACAAGTTTGTTGTCCTTGGGAATCATTCCTTTAACCACATGGTGTGCCGTATGCACAATAACTCAACACTTTCCTCCACCCATCTCGAGTCTCTATGTAGTCTCCTTATAATGTCCCCTGGGGCCCATTTGATCTAGCATCAACCTATACATAGTCCTGCCCATCCTCTTGCTATGGGCACCCACCCATCTAGTAGTAAATATCTCTAGTCAAAGCCCAATCAATCATGGCCCATTAAGTGGCCGCAATATAGCTATATGATCATAGGCCCATACACGTAACAAAGTAGTTGCTCCTATACCACCACCATGATCCTCCTAAGTAAACTTGTACAAGTCCTTGTATAAGTGGGCTAACACATGCGTGCCCATGAAAATATGGTACCATGCTCCTCTATACTACGATAAATATAATAGATCCAAATTATAAAATCCCAACTCCTCTTCCCTCACAGAAACAACCAATGAAGTTAATACCAATATAATAAATTTTCGTAATCACGGAACCCCTAATCTCACAATGATATCAAAGCTAATATGGGTCTCAACCTATACGTGAGACCCTATGAAATACCGTCATGTCACCCTCATTTGACTAAGGTCATCTAATATGGGCATGATCTATACTCCCTCTCCCACTATCAGTAATTGTAGTACCCTGTATACATCCTCCAATGTTATTGTCATCTCACCCATAGGCAACCAAAATGTACAAGTATTTGTGCACCATCTCTCACACAAAGTAGTCAACATAGGCATATTATGGGGTATCTCCCCAATCTAGCAATATTTTGTAGGTCGGCCATGATCCAATGTGTCCCACTCAACGTCCGACAACCCTGGAGTAAGTATAGTATTCAAGTGATGACACGCCCGAAACTCTCTAGAGTGTATATCTCTCTGCACAACACCAAAAAGTAACAAAATCACACTATTAACACATTTTACATACTACAAACTCAATAATAACAACTTTAAATTAATCGGAATACATGTATTTCATGATAATAGTGCAAAACCCCGCTCTAGACACTAACGCCCAAAAGCATGTCACTAGCGCCAAACCTTGTTCTCTCCCATCTTGGTCAACAATGCCAAAAATTACAAAAATTCAAATTTTACTAAAAATCATCAAATAAAGCAATTTTGACAAAATTTTCCAAAAATAGTCACACATACTAGCTCCTCGATCATCTACAAAGCCATGACCACCTGCTACTCTCTCTCGAATCTCATCAAACCAGTCGCTCTAACACATGGAATCTTCACAAATTAGAGCTTAAATTTCAAACACTCTCAGTACAAATAAAATTACTATTCACTTTTCCATATTACTATTTATAGTAATTCCAATTTATGACATACTATAATAATTGTTACTTACCACTATTCTTACAACTAATACACAACACACACGGTTTTGCTCATATCTTAACCCTCGTTACTCGTTCTTCTCCCGTTTATGCCATATGGATCACAGTTTCCTCTAACACCATACTATACACTCTTCATTATTCCACATTCAGATATGGCACATGTACTACATGATACATACACATTCTTGGCTATCTCTCCTATACTATCTCTCATTTACTATTACAATGTAGCTTTCGGCTTAGTGTTCATTTCTCCACCCTTCACCCTTTTGTCGAAAGGGGACATACAATCAGGATCATTATATAATCCCTCCAAGTATACAACATGATCAATCGACATTCCAAATACATTACTATCACAATTTTCTCTAATCTCATTCAAACACACTTACAATTATTCTATACGAACAATCAATACTTGCTACTATTTCAAATCTATCCCCCAAATGACCTAATCTAGGGGAAAAACAAAACCTCTCCGTGAGTAATTTTCTAAAATGTATCTTATTCAATCAACTACTATCACTCAAGTCAATCAATCAATGCAATAGTCACAGTTACTATCCTCCCATATGACCTAACTTTGGAGCCACATTACATTACCATCACTTCTAGATGACCTAAATTGGAAGCCATCCAACACTATTCAAATCAGAACACCTATTCATGAGATGTCATTTCCTTTCTTATATTGATCCTATATGGGTTCTTCAATCAGAACTATAGGGAACTAACCACATAACTAAATTTGGTCTTTATTTGTTTGTAATGGTAGGACCTTTTAGGGATATAGTCATGGAAGGAGAGAAAAAAACCTCTCTCCCCAACACTCTTCCTCTGGTGGCAGGATGCCTAAATCCTTCAATTATTTACAAATCGGGTTAGGAATTGATCACCCTCTTATCTCTATCACATTTTGCAAACAATCGACATCTCTAATGACAATAAAACTATTTCTCCAAGTTTCTCCTTACAATAGTCATTATCTCCTCTTATGCAACGTGGGTCAAAATGTTGATCCCCGATTTTCCACTGTTGTAAAGCTTCTACACTTCTACGCGCACTTTGAAATATGGCTTCTCCGGACTCTATACATGTATGTTCCTTACTTCCTTTACACTAATTGAATTTCATTCAAATAGCATAAAAGGGGGAAAATGTAGACACAAAATCACACACATATTACTATTTTGTTATGTCATTAGATATGTTGTTATATGCATGAATCTTAAGTAAGAAAAATATTCACTGGTGACACTATCTCTTATCTATCCACGTTATTTGATTGTTTTCTATTGTGATTCTCTTCCACATTTATCATTTATGCATCCACTTCTGGTCAGGTCACGAGATCCCTATCTTTTTGTCTTCTCACATTTTTCATCATTTATCCCATGACACTAGCGCCTAGGCACTTGTGTGCATCCAGCACTCCTTTCTTGTTTATTTCTTTTTCACATTTTGACATTTTTGGTCGACCTTTTCACTTTTCTTATCCTTATCTTGTGTTCATAGTCAACCTTTTGTGTCACTAGTGTCAAAATTCAAACAAGAGATTCATATATATACACAACATACACATTATTATTTTGGTGACAATTTGAAGGGACTATATCATCTACATACTATCACAGGGACTACATTTTTGAGTTGGATACACTACATAAGAAGGAGAAGTGCTAAATTCCGTATCACTCATTTACATCTAAACTAGTTATAGCCCGCTATCTTAGTGTCATTAACAGGAAACCTAAGGAAACTATTCCACACAAAACTACATGGAGTCACGGAATGTAGTGCAGGCGCTCGATACTAAGTTCACTCTTCGGGTGACCACAGGGGTTAGTCCGATTTCACATATTACATTTTCATTTCAAATCTAATGTGTTTGTGAGCTTGTGCATATAGCTAGGGTGTGTTTGAGGTTACTGGGTGACATTGAAACCCTAATAGTGAAGTCGATACAACAAATCATACATTGGAGTGAAGACCCTTAAACCCTTAAAAGGTAGATCATGCATATTTGCGTAAGCGTCATGCCAGATCAGACACTAGTGCCCCAAGTGCTCCTATCCTCCCGTGGGTGCTCTTTACGACACACTTCCAAGTCTCAAAGCTTTTCTCACCCACCGTAACATCGTTTCTAGTCAAATCCAACAATTACACAATCCGACTATCTTCAAATCACATAGAAAATTAGTTAAGTCATTTATCCTCTCGTTTGTTTAGAGTTCTACAACTTCCATATTTTGAACACCATCGTAAGGCCTAGGTGGTTAGGTTAGGTTAGATGCACACCCATGGTTCTCGTTATCTCCTTATAATCACTCTCATATGATCTTTGAAAGGGTCCTTCTACTGCGCTTCCCTAATACTAGAAAGACATGATCTCGCGGTCCCTCGCCTTCTACAAGGTTATCATCACTATCCCCTGTCATCATTCCACTCAGTCTCAATGCATCTTTAACTGCCCTCCCTTACACATCATTATACCTGCATGGTATATCTTCTCTTTCCCTTTCATCCACTTGGATCAACACCATCCTTCCCAAACTTCCTTCCTTCCCTACGCGTGATGGGGTTTTAGCCTGCCATCGGTAAGTTATCCATCCCAAGCTCAATCATCAAGATCTTAATAGATAAAGGTGTCGTGCACAAATATGACCCCCTTGGCTCGTGTAAAAACCAAAAATTTGCTTCCTTTGGGCACAAGTATGTAGAAATCACGTACTCCAGGGTATAATTGTGTAACACTCCTTCCCACCAATAATCTACAACTCTAATCCACAGTGCATCCAAATCAAAGAGTGATTGGTAATCATCCTAGCTCCACACTTACTTTCTTCCTATCTAGACACCTCTATTCATGTAAGTCACTAACCATGGTATAATTCTACTAGAAAGAAGTTGAAGAACATCTCATACAAGAAATCATAAAGGTTGTCTTCCACCCACTTGCACTCATTAAATTTGGGTCTAGTGTTGTATCTTTGAGAAAATGCTTCCTATCCATCATGTGGCCAAAGCTCAATATTCTCCAAGGATAATTGAAATGCCATGTATACGCCACATCCTAAGAATAGAATTAAAAGAGGTCCTGACAATGGAACCAAAATGTTGTCGATATAGTAGTAAATCATTTTATAAGGTTATGTGCACTAGCACCTCATATAGACATAGGTCTGAATGCTCACCCAAAACGCACGCAACCAGCCAAGTCCCTACTTTACTTTGCTTATCAAGATGTAGTTAGAGAAAACATAATCATCATAACCATTACAACATGCAAGAATGGAGATACAACATACAATATTGGCAACACATATAATAAGGAAGTCATTCAACATAGATAATTAATAAAATTATTTGAATTCCCATAATAGCATGTTCATAAATGTTAACCTTGGATATCTAAACACAAGTATCCATTGCAAATACAATTCATTACATGAAATACTCACTGATTACATCCATAACTGCTTTAAAACTATGTGTTGGACCATGTGCGCATACAAAATGCACTTACCTAATCATCTATAAGGTGATCACACACACGATTGTATACACATACAAGTCTCTTTCTAATAAAAGAATTCTACACCTATTTATACCTAGTGGGGGCTTGCTCTTAACCACTTACACATGTTTTTCCTATTAATATGTGTGCTAACAATAGATGTATACTTTTACATATCTTCTTTAAATATAGATCGAGCTATAAATAGCCCATCTTTATCTTGCTTTAATCCTCTATTTAGCTTGTCTTCAAGCATCGTCGTTATCCTTATCCTACATGTGCTTTTCTTATTTATAGACCTTGTTTATGTGTCACACCATTTGCACTTTCCTATTTTTATCCCTTTCTCCAAAATTGACTAAGTCTTGAATCTTCGCATATATGTGCACAAGTCTTCATGCGCTGAAATGTTCCTTTGAGTTCGCACACACCTTTCAAGCGTTATGTTCATGTGCATGCCTCGCACATTGACCGATTAAAACTTTCTTCTTGGTGCATTCCTAGTGTGGATAATTTTAGCGGCGAATATTCGTAATATGGCGAAAATTTCATTTTAGGAAAATTTGAAAAGGCGAATTATTCGGAGTGGGTCGGTGTCTGTTAGCCTAAAATATAAAGTATATTTTTTTTGGGGGGTCGGCTTCGCCTTCATTTGAAAACATCTCCTATAAAAACCTATTTGATTCGCAGGGTAGTATACCTCAAGTAGCTTACCAAATTACCAATACTGTGAAATTTGAACTCGCATACCCTTTGCACTGAGAGATTCATCAGATATCGTTATCCTGTGATTTGACGCCGCGACAAATGCATTATTGACGCTACGACAGAGAAAACACGACGCGCGACTTGGGCTAAGGCTTGACGCGCTGACAGAGGAAGGCTTCGACGCGCTGACTTGGCGCCGGCAGAGGAAGGCTTCGACGCGCGATGAGGAAGGCTTGACGCGGCGAGAGCAGGAAGGCTCGACGCAGCGGAGGACGAGGAAGGCTTGACGCGCGATGATGAAGGCTTGACGCGCGACTGGCAGAAGCTGATTGACCGCGACATCCGGCTTCACGCGCGACAAGACCTCGAAGACCGTCTGAGTCGCTTCTTGGTTACTGACGACTCTTTTGGAATAATGGAAGGTGCCACCTCAAAGAATACGAATAACCTAAAAGTAAGTAAGAAATCTCGAAATCACTCTTCAAGTATTTTGGAAACTCTGCTGGATATGATAATGTAAATACCAATCATATAGATGCCACCAAAAGAATCGAATCACACTGTGTGGAAGGCATTATTGAGGTGGACATGCATTCCGCAAGATCACAATCAAACAAATGAAACCTACGATAATATGCCGGATCTTGAAGATATTGTTCTGTTGGGTGCAACCAATAGATATCACGGATACAAACACCGAGCAAAATGGAAGGTAAATCAATATCAAACTCTGGTCCAAGAAAGAGGAAACCAGTGATTGCGATATTGCTCAAAATTCACTCAAAAAAGTAAAGCATTGAAAACAAACAAGAATATGTTTCGCGGGGACATACAAGTTTGATTTAAATTTCCATTTATTGAACTCATCAATCATCAAATCTAAGAAATCCCATGTGAATGTACATGTACAATATGTATGTGGAAATTGGGAAAGCAACAAAAAATGCAATCAAGTTGACACAATAGAAAAACATTGTGGAAAACAATATTTCTAGGCGGATGGCAGAAAATCAAAACACATAGGTGGAAAATCAAAAGGAGTGCATGCATGTCGGATGCGGAATATGAGGCGGGAGCGTAAAAACACAGACATCTGTTGGAAAAGGGAGGAACAATCACATCACATATTGGTAAGATGAAAGAAACAAATCTACATGCAAAATTCATACAATTCTCTACTCTTTTTCAAATACTTAAAAAGGAAGGGCGATGTCGATTTCCTTGATTTCAAAGTTTTGTATCAATTTAACGGAATCTTGAATGTACCTCGGTCTCATTGGTCCGAGAGTAGTGGATGGGAAATGGCAAAATGCCTCTCGATGATAGAGAAGAAGATTTGAAAGAGAATGTAAAAAAGCAAACTTTATCTCTGTTTGATTGATGAAGTGACAAATGACGACAACACTTACGCATGGGTATGTATCCACATCTATACATTAGAAAATCATATAAGGACACCTCATCCTCATTGGGTGTTATGAAAATGGTTGAAAACTCGCAATGCTGAAAACCTATACAAAATAGTTGTTTCTCATTTGAAAGATGTTCTTTGGTATGGTGATTATGAAATTTCTACGAAGTTGGTATGCGTTGGAGCGGATGGTGCATGCTATGCAGGTCACCGAACAGGGGCTGTGTTAGATTACAAACAACGGTGGCCCCATATATGCTACCAATTCACTTTGCATGGCTCATAGAATGAATTTAGCGTATAAAATGGTAAAAGAACCATGAAAATGTTGCTAAATTAGAAGACATAATAAGAGAACTCCATGCCTATATGTCAATGCCCAAAACGTTTTACGGAGTTCCAAAATTTGCAATTGGAATTACAACAAAAAACTTCAAGGATGTGGAGACTAGATGGATCTCTTTGTATGAACCAAAGCATGCGAGTTCGTGAGGAGTATCCTTCATTGGTTGGTTTCATGCACAAATACCGTCATGAAGTTGATAGAGGCGAGGGACTGTTGTGCTTAATCGATTTGGAGACTTTGCTTACATTGCTTGGTATTCTTCAATGTTAAAGGAGATCAATACATCGATGAAGCATGCACAGGCGATTGATCTATATTGTGGATTTTATAAGGATGAGGAAAATGGTATGTCAAAGTCTTGATATATTGTATTGTTCGCAGGATAGTTTTGATGCTGTTTTTAAAATTGGAGAGATTTATTAGATCTTAAAAATCCTAACACCTATTTGAGATTTAATATTCACGATCACCTATGCATCTCTGTTAATGGGAAGGAAATACCTATGCACATTTTGCAAAGACGCCAAGATATTACGAGTTCGGAGCGAGAAGATGTTCTGTAACATGCGTAATTTGTTTGAGTCTGTGATAGTTGAAACGTAATAAAGCTTAAAAAAATTTGAAACCTTGTCTTCGTAAATTAGGAACGTTTCGTAAAGATAAAATTACGGAAGCCATGGGTGTGATGAATCCGAATTTTTGGAATACGAAGGTGGTGTGTGGACTTTGTCCTAAGCATTTCCATAAATCAATGGGTACAATAATGGAACAATTTACTAAGACGTCGAGCTCAAGGGTACGGAAATCAAAGGTATACCAATGCCGATTTATTTCAACCAATTTTTCATGCAACAACAATGAGGAACCAATATAAGAATTTAGATCAACCTTCGAAAGTGGTGCTATTCAAGGTGTGGAGAGGAATCTATCAAAGTTCTATCTTACAAGAAGATATCAGTGAGTATTTGAGACTATATGAATTATGCCGCATAATGATTTTGGGGTCTGTGGAGGATGAAAGAGTTTTCAGTGCATTGTCATTTATAAAATCAAAACCGAGAAACAAGTTGGCTAAAAATCAGACTGAAAGTTGCATGAGGTGTTACGTTTCACGATACTCCCTCGAAACCTTTCCGCTTGACAAGCAATAGCAAGACCGGAATTCCCTTTGCGAAAGAAGAGGTGTAAATAATACGACTACAAGTACAAATATACCCAACCTTGAGAGTGTAATTGCTCTTCGTCACATTCTACGAAGACAACATCGACTACTTGCTTATTGATAATGGATTGTTTCAACTTTAAGTAGGTATCTTCTTTATCTATCTTTTATCTTTATCATTTAAGATGTTACAGTGATTCACCCATCTATCTACTAATCCATTTCACGTGTTGGATTCTTTTAAATCATGATCTAGCTCATTACCAATGGCGGTGATGATTTCAACTTTAAGCAAGTATCTTTTTCCCTTAACCTTGAGGTGGCTCTTCGTCACATTCTACGTAGACAACATCGACTTGATGAAATCCACCGATAATGGATTGTTTCAACTTTAAGTAGGTATCTTCTTTATCTATCTTTTATCTTTATCAGGAGTCTATATACTAAAAATGTCAATTCACCCATCTATCTACTAATCCATTTTCGTGTTGGATTTTTTTAAAACAAAGATCTATATTGTTACACAGTGGCGGTGATGATTTCAACTTTAGCGGGTATCTTTTTCCCTTAATCTTATTGTTTGTTACTATTCATTTTTTCAACTCTGGTTATAATTAAAAATGTTCACAGGTGTATGTATTTACATTTAGTTAAATACAAAATTTTTATTTTTGAAAACGTGGTTGACATCCGTCGAGGAAGTTTTTACTTCTGGGACAATGTCGCAACTCACCCATCTATCTACTAATCAATTTTTGTGTTGAATTTTTTAAGACAAAGATCTAGCACCAGTTGATGATTTCAATTTTAAATAGGTATCTTCTTCAACATAATATTTATATTTACTTGACCTTTAAAGATTGTTGGTCATATATTTAAAGATGTCACGCACTTCTCGGATGACGATGTCAAGCAACTCACCCCTCCATCTACAATGTCATGTGAAACAAAGATCTATACGTTACCCTTGATGATTTCAAACAATCTAATACGTGAAAGAGGTAAGCTAAATCCTAGCATATTTGCAATTATGTTTAATTTCTTACCGGTGATGATTCTTTCTTGATTTCTTAGAATTATATTTTATTTATTTTTAATATATTTTATCTTCACTAATAGACCAAGATTTTTTTCTATTTACTATCTCTTTATTCTCCATTTGTTGGTGAGTGGTAGCTTCCCAAAAATAGATATTCCCTGCCACTGATAGGATAAGGATACCTAAAATAACAAAAATTAAATTGGAAAGTGATGTCGAAACATGTCACAATACTACCAAATTCAATATTCACATTTCCCCGATTCAAACCACAAGAGCCTCTGAGTCGTTAATATTAAAGTACATTGATCAGAATTCTTCCCTCCCCGCTGATTTGCATCAAGTTTGGGAACATCAATTAATTTCCCCTTCTTGGTTCCATCAGTTTTCTTAAGATCTTTTTTTGTTTAAACTTTTCGCACTCCTCTGTGTCAAACAAAGTTCAAAGCTCATCTTAGATAACTTTGACCATACACCATGAATCTTCTTGTACCTTGGAAGAGACTGTTTCCAATTACCACTTATACCACTTTTAGAGAATTTTCATCACTAACTAGCGTGAGTGGGGCACCGACAGAGTAACTTGCATTTGATTGAGCTTTACCAAACTAGATAATGGACGATTGCGTTGACCTCCATCATGACTTGGCTATCTTTATTTTAGACTCGATAAAGGTCATTCATAAAATCCAAACACACTTTGAAGTCCTCAACACGTTGAAAATCATGAAGACAAAGAGATTCTTAACCTATCAACCTTAAGTCTACTTTCATGTGTATAACCCCCTGGAGATACAATTAAATCCCACGACATAATTTTAAAGATAATTAAAGTCCCACAAGATATTGCACTAAATTTTAGATTATACACATTAAATCGATCATCGTATTTCATCATCATCTATCATTGATTATCAATTGTCATCATTCATCAACGTCCACATACTATTCGGCGACAATGCAAGTAAACAAGAAACATACATATAATTCATGATAATCACCATCTAATCACCATATAATTAAATTCAAATAGCATAGTACAAACTCAATAGTTGAAGTTTTCAAATTCAATATTAAAAGTTTAGTCAATAATAAAAGTTTCTAATTTTCACAACCATCTAATGTAATCAAAATTTAAGATTGTATATAATTAAATTCAAATACCATACTCAATATTAGAAGTTTTCAAACTCAATATTTATAGTTTCCCCAATAATAATAAAAGTTTCTAGTTTTCAACCCTCTTTTCTTTATCCGGTTGACAACTCTGCTCCCTTCCCCAACGGCTTCTTCCACTATGGTTGTAACAATGTTAAATAACCCCGAACTTATAAGATCTTTAAGACTTCCATTTTTTATAATTCTTTCTTCTTGATTTGTTGCATCTCCATGAGACAAATTTGGATCAGCAATCGCTTTGGCTTTGAACAAGATGTCGGGGTGAGACCGTGCTCTTTAATGATCGCTTTAGTGTATTGTTTTGTTTGTTAACCAAAACAATATTTTGCTTCAAATTTTTTTCTTGGATAAAGCCATTCTTTCTTTGTTTCCAAGTGAACTTGGTGACTCTTCAAATTTTCATATTTCAACCGCACAAAAGAAACGTCAATTCAAAGTATTAATGTAAACAAAATTTCAAATTCAAAAATGATTGTTAGAATGTAATATACTTACAACCGCTCTAGGCATTTGCGATTGATACCAAATCCTTGTCCTTTGACCATTTGTTAAAATATGCAGGCCTCGCACTAATATTTTCAATCATTTAGTGCTTTATCTAAAATGCCATCTTTATAGTCGTTGTTAAAAGTGACAGTCCACATTTTACTTGGGTAAGTAGGGAATCCATCTTTGCGGGTTGATTAATTCTGCATCGTATAAACTATCCCTTTGCCAATAATTTTCATAAGCGACTAATAATCTCATTGATAAGAATTTTAGCCCTTTTCCCATTCTATAAGAAAATTGTTGCATTTGAGGAATTATAAACTCACCGACATGGGATTGACAATCATTCAATTAGGTTCTCCAAAGGAAAATGTGGAAACTCTTCACTTTAAAGGATGCGAGAAGATCTTCTTTGGAGAAGAGTGGGGGCTTTCACCATGACCAAGATCAAGCGCTCCTTGTTTGTCTTTGGGTGGGCTGATCCTGTTGTTGAAAAAAATAAATCAAGATTTAGATAAATAAATTTGAAAATCTGAATATTTAGATTTAGATAAATCGAATGTAATTAAAAATTGTAAAGAATATTAAAATTGAAATTTGAAGATGAAGTAATGCTTTGGCCTTGAATCATTTGGTATAAGGTTGGGTCATTCTATCAATGCAAATAATCTTCATCTAAATTTATATTGTTCAAAGCATGAGATATGCCCACAGAACTTTGGGCAAGCCACCCAAGTGAGAGAGATGGAATTAAAGCGAGGAGTCAAGGTTGTTGTCCCACTTTAGGGCCGGAGCAAAAGGCATTCGTTTACAATGGTCTTTTTCTTGTTCCTCTGGTTGGCATTTTAAAAATTAATGGTTGAGTGGGTGTCGGTGCCGTAGCTCATTCGACATGTGCTGAAAAGTACAAGAAAAAAATTAAAAATATTAAAACATTTCATAAACTAAAAACTACGAAATTAAACGTTCTTACATTGTACCATGTAGGAATCAGTGGAGATACAAGATATCAATGCATGGGACTGTATTGAGTGAGTTGGGGAAGAAGGTTCCAACCTGCTTATTCATCAATATTAAGTGGAAGTCATTGATAAAATTTAAATTGAAAAATAAATGCAACTTTGGAATTTGTAATTAATATATGAGAATGTATTACTTCTCCGGCGTTTAACGAGTTCAAATTGTTGAGGGTCCGAGAGGAGTGAGCTTCCATTTCAGAATGGGAGTCCCCCGAAGCCTCCGCGTGTAGTTGGCCTCTTCCTCTCGACATCTTTTTTTTTTTGGGAATGGCTTCAAGATATCTTCTCTGCAAAACATTAAAATTTAAGTTTTAATAACTTATCTTTGTAATAAAGAAAAGTAATCAATTTACAAACTAAAAGTTTATAATTCAAATGGAATTGAGAATTTCATCAAAGCCTCATCGTGAGCAAGTAGGAATTTCTTTAGCTTTTAAATTTAAAATGCCCATAGTAGAAGCCGAGGAGATAGTTGGTTGAATAAATGAAAGGTTTTTGACAAATTTGATATGTGGACTCTAATTTTTTTTTGATATAAATGTGCACCAATCGAATTGTTGTTTTGAGATAGTGGCACAAATGTATGATGCCCAATTTGGGATATCGTTAATCATCTCGAAAAATGCAATAAGTGCGCAAGAAAGTGGTGTGCAATTGATTGTGTATCTACACCACGCTTTGGATTTATTGACATACACAAAATGCGAACATTGAAAATTAGCATCGATTTATCTGTATCGAATAAAAAGCAGAATCAGAATAAAAAGCGAGAATAAAAAGCGAGAATAAATTACTTCAATCAACATGGAAACCTATTTATTCGAGAAACTTGTTTTCTTCCAAGTGTTCTTTGGTTGTAACATTTGGTAAGTTTCGATAGGAAGGCCCATGTAAACCGATGTATGTCATTCGGATCGATAGAAATTGGAACATGTGGCCATCGTTCGGAGTCACATAAAATATATCTCTCGAATTGTAGCATTTAATTCAAAATATAGGATCTGTTTGAAATGGGGCATATTAACTAACCGGTAAATCCACACTTTTTATTATCTTGATATTCGGAGACATCCTTAAAGCGTATGGATGTGAGGGCATAAGGGATTCTAGGTTATCTTGAAATCGATTGACTTGGATTCTCTTCATTTTCTTGCTTGAACTTCAATTGGGAGGCATGTGAAGTCGACATTGTAGCTGAAATTGCGTCTTTGAAGAAGATTTCGACTGCAAAAATTCAAGAATAGGAAAGCGTAACGAGAAAATGAGCGGAATAAAGGTATTTATCCTAGATATAGCGTACATGTGCTTTCTTATTTGCTTCAAATAGTCAATAAGGCGATGTCGTCGTCATTTGATTATGTGTTATGTGCCATAGATTGCACCATTTATGTCGACGCGTCATTTCTTCTATGTTTTATCCCTTCCAGAGTGTCGCGCCATTTGATTGACTAAGTCTCATTTGAATCTCAATTATATATGTGCACAAGTCTGATTCATGCGCATTTGAAATGTTCCTTTGTTCTACAAGTCGCAGCGCGTCATTTGTTTACAAGTCAACGCATTTTAATATACGTGTCGTGCGTCATTTGTTTGACGTTATGTTCGTCATTACGATCTAGTGTCGCTCATGCCTCCGCACGTCATTAGGAGCTATTATGCGCTTGTGGCGTGCGTCTTTAAGGATTACGATTTAGCCTTTAAAACTTTCTTCGCTGAAAGTGGTTACGGGGATATTGTGCATTCTTAAAATGAACCTTCAGTGTGTCCATGATCCCCTTCATACCTTTTTCTACTGTGCATGCCCTTCTACGTGTGGTGTTTGCACTTGGCTAATAATTATCCATTTCTCCCGACCAACCATTTTATCAATTTGATATCTTTCTATGGGTTGGTGTTTTCCTTATGGGTCGAGTGTTAATGGAAAATTAAACCTACAAACCCCTCTATAACCAAGTCAAATACATTCATTGACTCACTTGGTAATTTCTAGAGCACTACAAGAAAATATCATTCCAATATAGCTCCAAGCTCTCTTAAATCTCCCTAAAGTAGTAATAGGAGCAACCCCTACATAGGTATGAAGCACACTCAATGAGATTTTAGAGTCGCATTTCCCAAGATAGAAATCCAAGTGAAGCAAAGCACTCCAAGACATTTCCTACTTATCAAGTGATCAAATTATCGAAGCTAGTTTCATCTATATAGATATCACATGCTAGGTGTAAAACTATGTGCAGTTTGAGGCATCTTTAAAATATTGCCAATATAGGTAGTGTACAAATTACACTTTAACCCACCCACCAACATTTTTTATGGTCTCCTAAATGTGGTTAAGGTTTAAATATATTTTGATTCAACATTTTTTTTTTTGCATATGTCACACATAGAATTTCATATTAAAGCATATTGTTAAGGCTTGCATAGACACGTAAAGTTGTAGAGCGCCACACACGAAACCGTAAAATGATTCCACATGCATCCAATGGTTTTATTCCTATTAAGCCTACAATCCAATATCTAAAAATGAAAAACTTGTATATCAATTATGTTGGGAATATGGAATATGGAATGTGGAAATGGAATCAATTCCCCAAAATCTACAACAGTGGAAGTATAAACTAGAATAATCCAAATCAAAACAAAGTACACACACATAACACAACATGTACCGTGGTTCACCTAATGTGGGCTACGTCCACCAAATATATAGATCTCATATATATATATATATATATATATATATATATATATAATGAACAAGAGTACAAACCAACTCTTCCCACAAGAGTATAATGCATCTCTCCAATAGTATCTCCTCATCCAGATCTCTAAATGGATCTCCATGAATGCACTATAACCATGCCTCCAAACCACCAAAGAACAGATCTCACATAACTAGGAACTACTACATCTCTGAACTACTACCAAGTTCTTTGTGGATTTGCAACAATACCTCTCACATGGGTCTACCAATGTGCAACCATGACTATAAATCAAGAAGTATGTCTGTCTCTCCATCACTGCATCAACCTATGCAAACATGAAGACAACCTCCTCTACAATATCTAGATCTACATGGATCAACAATACAACATGATCTCATGGATCTATGAATACAAGATCTCACAACAACTTGTGGATCTAACAATATAAGACTAGATCTACATGGATCAACAATACATCATGATCTCATGGATCTACAATACAAGATCTCACCAACATGTGGATCTACAAGAAGAAACTATATGTGCTTTACATACTATGCAAGCCATTACAATGAGACAATAACTATACAAAGGAAATATAGTAGAAGATGTTACCCTCTTCTCACCATTGAGATGTACCTGCCATAGTTGTACCTATTATTTCCTTTTGTCTAGCTTCTCTCCATGGAAGCTTTGTCTTCATGTAACTTGTTCTTTCTTTCTCTTCTTCTTCATCCTCTCAATCTAGGAGAATCAAGGATCTAACTCAATCCTTCTCTTAATTAACCTTCTAACCCTAGCTTTCATGCTTATATAAGCATATACAAACTTAGGGCACCATATTTATGCATTTACATCCATCCGATCACTTTACAATCAACCTCGATTAAATCCCACGTCTAAAATAAAAACATAAACACATAGGTAACAAAGTGTCTATTTCTGACCGGTGTCGGTTCCCTAATTTTGACCGGTGTTGGTTCCCGATGTTGATTAGTGCCGCTTCCACGACCGATGTCGGTTCCTCCCAGTGTGATCGACACCGGTTGCCATCTTGTGTAAACCAATAAACCTCAAATGCATACCTTTGTGAAGCAATTCATCTCCACAACCTAACAAATTCCAATCTTCTTACACTTTCATCACTACTAAATCAACCTTCCGAGAACCCAATAAGCTAAGGACATCCATTTTATTGCATCTTGTTGCATTTAACATGTGTTTCAATCAATTAATCTTAATTATTATTAAAATAGGTATATTCTATTTTACACGTTGATATATAATTAATAATCTAAATGTATCTCATGTTTCTAACCTTAATCCAATATATATATATATATAGGAACTCACACCTCTTATTTATTTTGAGTTAAATCACTTTGAGGAACATCATGATGAAATAACATTGCAAATTTATTTTTAAGTAAATTGTGATGCTACATGGATCACTAGAAAGTCTTTTATTAGTTAGGCGTGTGTTGTTTGTTGGAAATTTTTAGAGAATATTGTGGAAGAAATTACACAAAAATTTGTAATTTAGTTTCATATATCATCCACAAACAAATGGATATACAAATGTCATCAACAAGAGTCTAGAAAAATTGTTGAGATGTTTAATTTAAGATATTCCATGTACATGGGATGATGTTGTAGTGCAAGATGAATTTGCATAGAATAATTCAATTAACAAAAGCAAATAAAAGAAATCATTCATGATTATTTATTTTTAGAATCAAGGAGGATTTGAAGAGTTGCGTGATGTGAGTAGTGCACATGCAAAAAGTTGTATAAAACATATGAAAGACTGGATGAGAAAGTATACAAAAATCAACAAAGAACACAACTCAATACAAGAAACACACGTATATCAAATGAATAGAAGTATAATTTCAAGTTAGAGACATGGTATTAGTACGTTTGTGGAGAGAGAGGCTTCAAAAAGGAACCCATAACAAGTTAAAGCTAAATAAAATTGGAATGTGTAAACTAATGAGAAAATTTGAAAAGAATGCATATAAAGTTATATTACCTTAGGGAGTAGATATTTATCATATATTCAATGTGGATGATTTGTATCCATATCATGCAACACAAGATAAATAAGTAAGCGTAGAGTAAAATTCAAAGATTAATTGCGAGAATGCAGTTTCATGAAAAGGAATGCAAAGATAAGGAACAAGTAATGACACAAGGGTCTATAAGAGAACACAAAAGATAATAAAAAGAATATTTGGTTAAATGGAAGGGTTGAAACATTGAGGATGTGGATTGGATTAGCACATTCAAAACTATGAAATGGGGAATCCCATCAATAGATCCATAAATGGGAGCTTGTACACTTTTTTACGTTGCTTTCAAGGTGTATGATGTAGGGGCATCTAGGTTCACCCACAATCTTGTGTCTCTCAAAAATGCTTTAGCAAATAAGCTATTTTAGAGTAAAGATGTGCAAGTCATTACACCGATTCCATGTTGTTTTATTTTACATTCGTATTTATAATGATTTCATAGCTTGCTTGCATATGCAAGATTCATTGTATTGTCTTAAATTATTAAATCACAACACATAAGTGTTCATTTTTATTTTACATGTACCTTTGGAACATTTATGTTTATAACAACTCCATAAAATTCTATAGATGAGCACAAGTGTCAAGTAATATTCCATAGTTGCCTATGATTACAAAAAGTATCAAAGAGATGGGAAAGGTTCATGGTATCTTCTTGGGTCAAAAGTATCTTTCAGAACACAAACATAAATGTTTTCCAATCGATTTAGTCCATGCATAAAAATCACCTTTTGTGTGTCTATAACTTAAGGATCAATTTCAAAGGCTTGTATTATAAATATGTGTTTGTTCGATTGATTTACATCTACTATCAAAACCACAAGGTCATTGGAGTTGTATGTGTGACAATGTGTAAAAATGTAATGGAAGAGCCAATGTGCGATTCCTATGTGAAAAGGCATAATGTGGCACGTAACTTTGGGAATTTTAAATATAACATTGTTGAATGAGTCGGTATGGGTTAAACCTAATCCAAATATTATAATTGTTAATTTGACTCATTGTGCATCAAGTTGAGCTATCTTTTGGGTCATATCCTTATAGAGAAATGGGACATATCTAATGTCATGTGGATTAATTGTTGTTTTGAAACAGGGTTTTAAGTTAGTTTTTGTTTTTATAAAAGCATGCCATCATATTTGTGTCGGTGATGACTCCTACAAGACATGAAGTTGTATTCTAGGCTAGTTAGTTCAATACATTATAAGGCTATACTTGCAAAGAATGTGAATTACCAAGTATAGGTCTGCTGAGATCTATTATTGTTGTCTTGTTTGAGTTGTATTTTTCTTTTTGTTGCAATAATAAAACTTTTGAGTTATGTGTCATACTTGTGTTGTGAGTTACATTTATGCATTATTCATTGCGTATTTATGTATAAAGTTTCTCTTGATTAAGACCCTTAACAACAACTACATCACTTAAGGTCACACAAGCACACCATATGCCTAGATTTGCATAACTGCGTAATGAGGATTAGTTAATATCAAAAATCCAAAGCAATGCTACTAAAACAAAATGGGCTTATGTTGCCATTGTGAAGAGAGGGACAATTATAGTTTCTTTCATTGAATAAAGTGGGTAAAACTCTTTCAAATTTGAATTTAAACCCGCACACAAGCACACTTGAAAAGTGTTAGTAATTTTTGTGGTTAAGGGAACACCCTCGGTCATATTCATAACCATATTAAGGAGTTAAAATACATTTTATTGATTAAAATGACAAAACAATGAATGAAAATGATAAATATATACTGACTTAGATTACACAAAAATCACGGTTGTGATTCACCAAAAATCGCACAGAGATCGCAAGCCAATCGTAGTTGCGATTCCCGCATGCGTTGAAATTTTGCTAAAACAGGCTACAATAAGTTTTATCATTCCTTTGTGTTTTACTTTCACTTCTTTAAGACCTACAAAACTGATATATGTGAGCAAGAAAGCATGATAACTCAAGTATATCCTTAGTACATCAAGATTCAAGGGTTGTAATGAGGGGGTGAGTGGTATTATATAGTTTTTGAGTGCATAGGGGAGTGGGACACATATGGGTGTAATGATAGGGTCCATAGTGCATTGGGATGTAAATGTGTAGGTGTCATGGAACATAATTAAATGTAAGTCGGTGAGGGTTAGTAAATGGGTGATGAGTTGTCTTTATCCCCATTTTGTAGGGTTATTTGATTGTTTTGGGATTTTTGTGTTTTTATGATGTTTTTGGTATTTTTGAATAGGGGACCTTATGCACAAGGTGAATTTTCTAATGTCTACATTTTGCCCCTTTTTGGGTTGCGTATGTCACAATGAGTAATATGATAAAAATGAAGACAAGATGAGGGTCAACTAACCCTATGATGGTGTTTTCCGTAGATGTGAGCTTAAATGGTTGAATGGATAGATAGGAACATGGAAATGCAATTGATGGGTCGCTTTAGCTAGAATCTATGAAGGGATCGATAGGTTCATTTCACAAGGTTGAGGCTATTAAGTCAATTAACTAAGACAATTATTGATTGGATGTCGAGAATTAGATGAGAAGGGTTGTTGGATGATTCCTCCATCAAGTGACATTTTGTGAAGTTACGAGCTACCCAAGCGCAACACGGGATGAAAAGTGACAAAGGTTGAAGATGAGGTAGAATGAACCTTGCCGAAGGCGTGCTAAATAAAAGTGATGACATGGTTACCCGAATCATGTGCAGAGGAAAACTATATGACATGTATATACAAAGGTGGATGCAAGTGTTTATGATGTGATAGGGGACTAGAGAGACTCAACGGTGAGAGGGGTGAAGCAACGATTTATGTGGTGAGCTGGGTGAGCACAACAAGAAAATGAGCTATGTGGCAAGATGGGCCATCACGATGAGAAAATGAGCTATGTGGTGAGCATGATGAGTTGGGTAGAGTGAGTTGGGTGAGTCGGGGGGTGAGTGACAGAGGAAAGTTGGGTGACCTAAGGGTGAGATGGGAAAGTAAGATCTAGTTAGGAGTAAGTTGGTGAGTCACATGAGTGACTTACCAAGTTGGACCAGGGAAGGGATGACTCACGGGGAATGTTTGAGAGCTTAGGGTGGGGTAGAGGCAGCGGCAAGTCATGGTGGTGGATCGAAGTGGGGATAGATGTCGAAATGTAGGTAAAAGGAACAATTGGAGTGGTGAGCATCGAGAATTGAATAGGAGGTGATTTAGAGGTCAGATTGAGGTATTAGGGGCTCAAGCGAGGGAGGGTGAAAGGGGTGTGGGTCGCAGTACGACCCATTGTAGTGAGAAGTGGCGCGGGTAAAAGATGTGGTAAAGGAGGGGAGGAGATAATACTAAAGGGGAATGACATTGTGTTAAGGAAAAGGGTGGAGGAAAGGAGGCATGCCACCAATGGGGGTAGGAGACATAAGGCGGTAAGGTTACACCCGTGACCTAAAAAAAGTTGGCGAGGTAAGGAGAATGGGGTCACGAGTGGTTATGGGCTTCAAGTCGGTGATCATGATTTGAGGAAGAGTTTTGGTGAATAGTTCGGTTGGAGTGCGTGCACACCGACTTGTGAATGGAAAGGGAGAATAACGTCAAGTCACACACATGACTCGAGTCAATTTTGAAGGGATATGTGAAGGAAAAAGTTGTTGGGGAGAGTGGTGAGAGTAGCTCGAGGGGAGGGGTAGGAAGGAGGCGGGTGATCTCGGTCTATAAGAATTGAGTTGAGGATTAGGTGTGGAGTGGGTAGAAGAGGTGGTGAGCGAGTTGGGGTCGGGGAAGGGTGGGAGTGGCTCGACGAGTTGCTAGAGTGAATCACCAAGGTAAGGTAGGAAGGGTCGGGGTGAGGGATAGGGTAGGGCGAAGGAGCTCACCGAGGTGAGGATGTAATCGTAAGTTAGTAGCGAGTGTGACCATCGAGGTGAGGCAAGGGTGTTTGATCTTAATGGGCGAGTGGAGTGGATGGGTTGATGTGGGGTAGTGAGGTAAGGATCGGAGCGGGTGGTTCGGTGAGTCGTTAGAGTAACTCACTAAGGTGAATGAAGGTTGGACAAGCTTGTGAGGTGGGTTTGTGAGGATGTGAGGTAAGGGTTGGGCGAGTGGCTTCGTGAGTCACTAGAGTGACTCGTCGAGGGAGCCGGAGGTTGGAAAATCTCAAGGGGTGGGTGTGTAGGGATGTCGGGTAAAGGTTGAGACGAGGTGACTCGGTGATTTTCTAAAGTTACTCACTAAGGTGAGATGGAGGTTAGGACGAGCTCGTAAAGTAGGTGTACGGGGATGTGAGGTAAGGGTCAAGGTGGGGTGGCTTGGTAAGTCACTATAGTGAATCGTTGAGGTGAGCTTGAGGTTGGACTTGCTTACGAGGTGGGTGTGTGAGGATGCAAGGTAAGTGTCGAGGCGGGGTGGCTTGGTGAGTCACTAGAGTGACTTGATGAGGCGAGATGGAGGTTGGATGAGCTCGCGAGGTGTGCGCGAACCTGAGGGTGAGTTATTAGTGTGACTTGCCATGAGGTGGTATAAGTCGAGATGGGGAGGCAATGAGTGTGAGCTAGTCGGGGAGTGATTCGAGGTGAAGAAGTTGTGAGATGAGATAAAGAGGCACTATAAGAGTGTTTTAAACACACGTGTTAGAGATTATTAATAGGAAGAATAGTGAGATAGGAAGCGGTGGTGAGATAAGAATGAGTCGCACAAACTTACAATACAAATGACATAAAAAAGAAAAAAGTGCAATGCAAATGACATAAAAAGTGAGGATGATGCAAAATGTGTATAGAAGGTAATACATTCCCAAGGATGTTCATTCCAAACTACGGTGGAGCTTGAGTAAAAATGACATGTTTGCAATGATGGATTACAAGAGGTGTGTAGGTATAAGAACATGGGTTCAGAACAAGAGTGTCAATGAATACACGATGATCTAGAAGAAACGAGACATGAGAAAAAGGTCAACTAAAATGGGAGCTCGAACAAGGTCCGAACATCACAATGGTGACATATTAGCCCTGTGTCTAATTGAGATCCTATGTGTGCATGTGAAAGTTAATTATTGGTTGAAGTGAAGGCCCATAAGACAATGAGTGAAAACATAAGCCAATGTGTAGGTGTGAGTGAAACATGTGATTGGTGATAGATGAAATGAGAGGAAATTGTAACTCGTGCATTTCTCTACTGTCATCCAAACGTGTATAACTCCGATATAGATACATTTGATTCTAGTCACAACATTGCTCTACTACGAGACAAATGTCCATAGCCCGGTAGAGAGATAATCTTTGGACAGAGACCCTTGAGAGAGAGTTTTTGATATTAATCATTTTTTATTTTTTTCTTTTGAATCTAGAATTTTGTTTTTATTGTTGATTTTTTTATAATGTCCACTAAAAACAACCCACTTGAGACCCACGGAATAACCTAGGATTAGATAAGAAAATTATGGAATAATTTTTGTGTTGTTTTAAAGAGTCTACAACCAGGTTACAAGACAACAGTTGTCACAAACAGGTTCCAGATCAATTCTAATCTACTAGAATATACTTTTCTTTTGTTAACAATTATTAGAGGTCACAAGGTCCAAAATTTAGGGTTAGAAGGTTCAATTAGGTTAAGAGGGTAATTCCTCACCATACCCACTCTCTAACAGGATTTAAATATTAAACTTGATTTTTCTCAAAATTAATGCATTCAAAATTTCCCTAAACCATTCCCATTGGATAGGAAATTTCCTCACCTTTCCAGTGATATAAAGAAGTCCACCGAACTCCCGTATTTCAAAAGTTATGGGCCGACGGCCTTGGGGTGAAAATTTTCCCCAAGAGCGGGCTGTGGACCTGGGGAGAAATTTTTCCCAGTGGGCGGGTTGACGGACCGCGGGAAGAAAAATTTCCCCTTGAGCGGGTCTGTGGGCCGTGAGGAGAAAATTTTCCCCAAGGGCGGGCGGGCTGCGAGTCGTGGGAAGATATTTTTCTTGAGGGGCAAAAAGCCACCTTAGCACTCGTGCTCCTGCAAGTCTGCAAGGGACACATGACACCTCCTAAGCCAATGTGGGGAAAGTAGGGCGGCAGGGATGAAAGGGTTTTAGCACCCCAAAGGGAAAAAAGGGGTAAAATTCACCCGCACCTTGCCGATGCCTCATGATGCCACGTGGCGGCTCCCCCGATTGGTCATGCGGGCCGACGGGGAGGCAGGGAAAGTTTAAAAAAGTTTCCCAAAATTTTTTGAAAACGCTAAGGCAAAAAGGAACCCACTCCTCTGCCAATGTCTTGCAACGCCACCTGGCAGCTCTTGATTGGCTGCGGGGCGGCGGGGAAGATTTGAAAAATTTCCCAAATTTTTTTGAATCGCTAAGTTAAAAAGTGATCCACCTCTCCTCCAACACCTTGTGGTGCCACGTGGTAGCCTCTGATTGGCTGCAGGTGGCGAGGAAAATTTGGAAAAAAATTTTGACACCAAGTGAAAAAAACTTGAGAAGGCCATAAATTTGATGAGAGAGCTCGGTTTTTGGGCAAACGAGGACTTTCCGGAAAGCTCTCGATGTCCTATTTACACAAGAATCATTAAATTCTTATTTTGATTAAGTATAAGGGGTCAATTTCGTGAAAACATTCTGAGGCTCTTACCGTGCAAACTGGTAAATTTTAACTTATGAGATTTGTTCAATTTGATCTTCTTCCTCTCTCAATGTGTCAACTAGACATGGAGAATTGTTCTTAGATGGATTTAGGAAAGATTTCAAGATTCAATTTGTCTGATTGATTTGTAATTTGAAAATTTACATATCTTGACAGCAAAACGACTGTAAGAGGGTTGAGTCCATTTTTTCTAAGTTTTCTAAGAAGTTCCTTAAGTATTTTTGTCCATTTGGATTCGTTTAGGGCATACTACTTTAATTTAATCATTTAGTTTGTTATTTCATTGTTGCGGGTTCGAACTATGCATTTTTGGATAAAGTATTTGCGGTTTGATATACAAAATAGAGATCAATTTCTAAAAGGTCTATTTGTTTTTTTTATCTTCTAAGTATTAGGATTCATTCCATTTCTAATATAAAACATTTAGTTGACTTAATTCAACTATTCAAAAGCTAGAATACATATCGATTTCCAATTTTCACATTATTTCAAAAACAGTAGTATTACACTTCCTTCATATGCATTTCTTTCTTTCAAACAGAGATTACAACTCACATTTAGGTGATCAAATTCAATACAACGGTGCAATTTGAGGAAGGTAGTGCAATTCTTTATTGTTTTCAAATACAACATTACAACTTTTCTTTCATTCCTCAAATTCCTCATACAAAATACAATTCTTTCACATTCCTTCAAACGCTGACAACAGAGTTTATCTCTTTCACATTACAATATACAACTTTCAAATCAATACAACATATTTCCATTACAAACATTTACAAGTTCATCCACTTCAAGTGGAAAAGGTTACAATAATATTCATCTCAACAAGGGACTGTCCAACTATCTTTTCCTTGCTCCAGAATAACAACATGCATATTTCTCATTCTTCCAAATTGTGATCACAACAAGAGTAGGGGAAAGGCAACACTCTTCACCCAACCAAGACATCTAATGAAGAAAAGAAGTCATCCTTCTTCATTGGCCCTGAGCCCCAACCACAATGCAATAAAATACGTGATCCAATTCATGGCAACAACAAGCTTCCAAAACACACAAGCACCATTTTCACAATAAAAACGCAATTAAAATAGTATGTAGTTTACAACTACATTAAAACATGGCAAACATTACCGAGGCTTCATCAAGCAAGCCAAAGGAGCAAGAAACTATGGGGGATGCTTCTTATGCCTCCCAAAAGGGGAAATAGGTATCACTACCTGAATTACAAACCACTAAAATATAGTATATATCAAAACCCTGACATTCCTTATGCCTCCCCAAGTACCCCTTATTCCTCACATTTCCTTATGCCTCCCCAACCTCTTATGGCACCCCATAATGAGTAAAGAAATGCAAGCTATTTCTTTGTAAGGTGGAACCCAAATCCCAACTCCCTCCACCCTTATACCTCCCTAAAACACACTTGTGCCTCCCACAAAATAAACCCCATAGTCTTCTCCTACACCATTCCTAGGCCATCTACCCAACAGCCCACAAACATGCCAAAACATTCACACATTAACATTTTCATAAACAAAAAGAAGCATTTCAAGAGCCAAGCTCCTACCTCTCCATGATGGAGTTGTTCCAAGTTCCAAAACAACAAGATTTATCCCAATGCAAGCAAGTCAAATCAGCCAAGCAACACAAACATGCAACAATCTTCCAAACCTTCTTCGAAGCCAAAGCTCCAAAATAGCAAAATAATTCACCCCAAAAGAGTTTCCCAAAAGTGAAGCAACCCAAAACAGAGAAGCAATTCAAATTTTATAGAAGAGGGAAGGAAAGAGGATGAGGTGGTTCCATGTAGGATGCCACATCACACATCCTCCACCCCAACCCAAAAGTCAACTTCATTCTCCAATGCATAATAAATAGGTGGGTAAATAATATGAAAATTTACTTACACACTCAAATCCAACCCACACCCCAAAGGACTGAAATTAAATCATGTAAGAAAAGTGCAATTAAAACCTACAATTTGCCTTCTCAAAAATCATTATAAAAGTCTAATTTCAACTCTCCAACCGTAAGTATGGTTGGTAATTAAATTTAAGAGGTATGGGACAAGTTTAACTTGTCCCACAAGCCTCCAAAATCAGCCTCCAAGGATAATTTCAAATTTCCAAGAAGGTGGAGTGTTTCACACTCAAAACTTAACTTAGACACCACTTACACATCTCTTACAACACTTTAATGCAAGGCCAACAACTCTATTAATTACTTTCTTATGAATTTTTTTAATTAATTAACTTAACAACATGATTACTCACAATATTACACATCATTTAATGAATAATGAAAGGGTCAATGCACCACAAAATAAACACATGCAAACATAACAAAGGGTCCAAATAAATAAAAACACATAATCCCTTGGTCACATTTAAAGGTGATCCCCCCCATGGGAATCCCTAACACAAACAAATACAAGTTGCCATGGTGACCTTATTGAATTCATCTAGAATTATAATGTGGTTGGTCTCCAATTCCCGATGTTTGTTGTGATATTTCAACCTGTAAAACACAATACCTCCTTCGGCCTCATGGCCATATCAGAACATCCAAAATAATATAAATAAAATTCCAAATCATCTAGATATATGGATCACAACAACATCCAAGCAACCAACAATATCATTTGTAATTTTTACTCAACAACTATATCATCATCAAATAATTTCCATTTCTAGATCTACTTACAATACCCAAATATCACATGTCTAAACAACATCCATGATATAACCATGTCAAACAAGTATATAAACATCAATATCCAAAATGTCTCTAATAATCATCATGCATCATAACTGAATCAAGTCAACAATAATCCATGATCTAACATCTAACATCATACTATAATAAGGTCCGTAATCAAGTCCATAATATAATCAGCAATATCATGATTAGTAACAAAAAGGTGTCAAAGGGAAGTGGGCACTACAATTTTCACATGATATGCTCCTCTCTTTGTTGGTCAAGGGTTTAGAACCACTAATATCTTGATGGAGCGAGTGGAAGTGATTACGAAGATGACATTGACAATTGTAAAAAAATGATGCCCTAGGGTCTTCACAATAAGTTGTTAAGTGTGTGTGGATCTCTAAGAGGATAGTCATTCTTAATTCACCAAGTAAGGAAAGACCAAGCTCAAACAACTATAGTAGAGAGACTATTGACTCTTAAAATGTGATAGCCAAATAATCAAAGTGTTCACCAAAATCTATGAAATAAACCAAGACATGGAATGTGAACGAACTGTAAATGAAATATGGAATGAAACATTAATGAATGAAGCAACTACGGAAGACTATCCATGAGAAAGCATTGTTTATTGCAATTTTTGAAATATATAGATTTTTTTAATTTTTAAATATGTTTAGCTATGTGGATGTGTACATGTTTGTGTCAATAATGATATTTTAAGAGGTGTGGATAATTATGTTGTGTTTTGAATCTAGGCCAAATGAAGAGAAGTGGAATGTATAGATTATGCGGAATGCGGTAGTGAAGATAAATGAAAATTCCCCAATCTATATAGGTACTAGGCAAGTGAGAGATGTGATGTAGAAAATCAAGCGATGGATGACATAAATAATTAAAAGGGGATGATTCGGATGATAAGTGAAGCTAGAATGCAAAATAAAATCCATAAGATGGTGGTGTGCGAAGGATGTGAGCGTGGGGATGAAACACACAAGAAATGTGTTGAGTATGGTGGGTGTGCGAATATGTCAAGTCAATGAGGACATGAGAATAAATCAATGGTAAAAGGTAAAGTATTATGGAGCATGGTGCGAGTGATGGTGTTAGGCTGGACAAGAAGTGAAGAACATAGTGACGCTCAAGGCAAAGTGTGAAAGCTAATGGTGTGGTCTTGTGAAGAATGGGTATGATGATAGTATGATGACATGAAATGGGAAGATGCATGTAAGAGGGAATATCAAGCAAAAAGGAATGTGGGAGAAAATTGAAATAATGTGAAAGTGTAATTGGATATGGAGGAGGCTTGTGAGGTACATGCGTAAGAACAAATGGTTGTGTGGGTGCGATTGATGATGTGAATGCATAAAGAGGAGTGGAAAATAAAAATGGTGCCTCAATGAGTGGAAATGGATGCAAGAAGTTGGATGTGGAAGAATTCTCTAAGAGAGGTGAAGGAATGGGAGCACACGAAGTGGCTTGTGAGAAGGAGATGAAAGAACACATATATGAAGGGTGAGGAATAAATGTGAGAGGAGTGTAAACAATAGTAATAGATGCTTATAGGATGTAACGAAGGTTCTGCAACAAGAATGGTGCTTGAATGAGTGATGGGGAAGGGATTGAGATGCGTGTGGAAGAGGGTGCTGAAATAGATGAAGCAATGAGTGAACCGAGATGTGATGAAGAGCACAATATAGGTGCGGGAAGAGAATGGGTGAGAAGTGAAGTGTATATGATCGAACCAAGTGATGAATTAGATGATGTTGTGGGAAAGATAGAATTACATGATAATAGAGATGATGTAAATGTGGAGAACTTTGGAAGGGAAGATGATGAGACCACATCCAAAGACAGTGGAGATTGAGAATGAGATGATGTAGATGATGAGACACTAGGAAAGCATGATAATGTGGAGTCCAAGGTGGAAGCATGTGATGATGTGGGTTGTGAAGTAGATGAGGAGGTACAAGGTACACATGATGTTTGGGTAGTAGTGTCGAATGATGGTTCGAATGATGAGGGCACAACACATAGAGAAAAAGTAGGAATAGTAGTGTGTGAAGTGAGTGGATGTGTGTTAGAAGGTTGTGTAGTGGGAGAGGGAGACTCGATAGTGATGTCCTCTTTGTCGAGAAGGTCATAAATAATGTTGTGGAATTGAGGACACGAGCTAGTGGGATGACCATCAGTATGATGATAGGAAAATATTTCATGGGAGGAATGCCATAATGGTGGGGGTGGTTTGGGAGGGAGAGTGATGAGATTGGCATCAAGAAACTTGTGGAGAATAGAAGAAAGTGACTCATCAATAGAGTGAATTTGTGAGGGGGTTGGATGAATCTATGAGTTCTAGGAGAACACAATGAATGCAAAGATGTTGGTGTAGAAGGTGGTGAGAGGTGATGTTGGAAGACATTGTTAATATGGGAGTGTGAAGTTATACTAGGTGGAGGAATAATATGTGGCAAGGAAGGAGGACAACCAAGATGAACATCCTCAAGGCGTTATGTCACGTGTGCAACCTCATCAAATGTGTGTAATGGTTGAATTTGTAAGTGGTGGGAGATGTGAGGGACACAAATTTTTGAAAAGAGGTCAATGAATTTGAATTAATGGAGTGGAAAAGAGAGGCGGTGAACAAAAGCATGCCAACGTGCAACAAAGTCAATGATGGACTTGTTATAGGTTTGCCAAAGCATGTGAAGGTCAACTAAGGATGCTTTAGGTGTAATGTGGATGGAGAAATGGGATAAAATGTGTCTGCAATTTGTGTGAATGAGTAAATTCTATGTTGTGGAAGGCAGGAGTACCAATCAAGTGTTTGACTAGCAAGTGAAAGTGGAAAAGTACATGGAGGAGAGCATTGTCATGTTGAATGAGGTGGCATGCGTAGTGGAATAGATGTAAGTGATGTTGGGGGTCCTTGGTGCCATAAAATTTGTCAAATATAGGAAATTTGAAATGTGGTGGATAGGGATGGCATGGTACCATGGGGTGGATAGGCTCATTGCAAATAGTGTGATAAGTTGGTGTGGGTGAAATTCCCCCAAATGTTGGGACTCAAGCTTAACAATGTGGTCAAGAAGGTGTTGGTGAAGCAAATTAGGGTGTGAATGAACATGGAAATGACTAGAATCCATGAGGAATGATACCTACACATGTGACTAGGAATTTGAAACATGAGTGGAAAAATTTAGGAAGATGGTATGACCATAAAATCGCAGTCGACCACAATTTCGACTAGCTTTGGGATAAATCAAGAATCGAGATAGAATGCATAATGGATGAGTTGGAAGGTTATCATGATAGAATGTAAAATGTATGAGTTGGAAGGTTACAGGTCAATCATAGTTGCAATTGGCTTTAGGAAAAACATGGGATGGAAAATTCACAACACCATCAGGTTGCATGACTAAGATTGAAAAATCAAAACTCGAATGGATGACATAAACAAATACGTTAGTGTGGGAAGGGTCGAGTGAAGAACACAATTAGTGACATGAGGGACTCATAAATAATGTTATTTGTTTATCTCAAAGTGGAATATGGGCTCAGTCTTTTTGGCTTCCTATAAAAGGTTCTATCTAAATACCAAGAGTTACCCGAACAAGTGTGGTACACTAGAAAATTTCTAGCCATCGGATTTACTTTACCCCCTTGATTAACTAAGTTGGATTTTACTCCACTCAATTAATCAAATTGGGGTCGTCACTAAGGATAACCTTGGCTCTAATCTCACGGGTGTACTAGTCTAGTAGGTGGGGGTACCTATTTCGTTGGCGAGTTCCCTCAATGTGACAACTACTTTGGGGTTCCTATAGTACTCCTCACAATGAGTTTATGGGATTATGCCCATGCACTTCCCATAGTTATGTGGATGGGTATTTACCCTTATTCAGACCTGCGATAAAATGTGTAGTTCATTCCCGATTCATTCCTTTAAGAAAAATAAATGTGTTTTTAAGTTTTTACGAGAAAAAAGTTACAACACAATCATAGTTGTGACTTCCTACAACCATATTATTATTTTTTCTCAAAATTGCAACCCAAATTGTAGTTACGACTAGCCTCAACTTGATTTTTTTTTTTCTTTTTTGCTTTTTGTATTTTGGCTTTTGGTAGACTGCAAGAACCAAATGTTAGATCTATAACAAATGTTACAAAAAAGGTAAAAAGAAACCTAAAAGAAACCCTATAAAAACAATGTTAGATTCAAAAATAAAAAGAGTTACCCACAACCAAAATGGTCCCACCGTGGTTGCCAAAATGTATGCCTAGATTTGGATCACCTGCAAGATGGATTAGTTAATATGAAAACTCCAAATCAATGTTACTAAAACAAAATGGGCTTATGTTATTATTGTGAAGAGAGGGATAATTGTAGTTTATTTCATTGAATAAAGTGGGTAAAACTCTTTCAAATCTGAATCTAAACCTACACACAAGCACACTTGGAAAATGTTAGTTGTTTTTAGTGGTTAGGGACCTTCCTTAGTCAGATCCCTAACCCTTTTAAGGAGATAAAATACATTTTATTGATTAACATAGAAATAACAATGAATAAAAATGACAAATATCGTGACTCAAATCACACAATAACCACAGTTGCGATTCACCAAAATCGCATAGAGATTGCAAGCCAATTGCAATTGAGATTCCCGCATGTGTGGAAATTTTGCTCAAACAGTTCTACAACAAGTCATATCATTCCTTTGTCTTTCACTTTCAATTCTTCAAGACTTGTAAAACCGATATATGCAAACAAGAGAGCAAGAAGATTCAATTATTGCCTTAATGCACAAAGAGTCGGGGTTGTAATGAGGGGGTAAGTGGTATTATATACTTTTAAGTGAAGAGGAGAGTGGGACACATATGGGTGTAATGATAGGGTCCATAGTGCATTGGGATGTAAATGGGTATGTGTGATGAGACAAAATTAAATGTGAGTGGGTGAGGGTTAGTAAATGGGTGATGAGTTGTCTTTTATACCCATTTTGTGGGGTTATTTGATTTTTTTGGGGATTTTTGTGTTTTATGTTGTTTTTGGTATTTTTGAATAGGGGACGATATGTGCAAGGTGCATTTTCTAGTGTCTACACATACAAATAGAAACTTACCCCAAATTTCTCGATGCTTACCATAAAGATCTATACAATACCAGGACTAAGGTTATGCGGGTGAGTCCATTCGCGCGCAAGATCATATACAACTTATATTTATACGATTTACACAATCTTGTGTACCACTTATATTTCTATATCTACTCACTTTTCCTCAATGATACTCTCCCTTCGTTAAGATGGAAATTATCCTTTTCACACCCATCTCAACACTTGAGATATTTTGTTAATCTTTAATCAACATTAATTCATATGATAATATAAATCATACTTTGGTTACATGTCCACATATGTGCTTTCTTTTCATGATTTCATCAATAAACATAGTGTAATATTCCAATTCTTATTCTTTTAAATTTACTATATCTTTGTAATTACAATTATTAATCAAATTATGAATTACCAACAATCACAAACAACTTATATGAATCATCCATGTGACAAGTAAAAACTAGTTATTATAAATATGTTTATAAAACATCTATCCAAGTGTTGGCAAAATTATTTGTCACATGAGAAAATTAGGTAACTCTCGCCAATGCTCCAGGACTAAGCCCCTCTACTTGAATGAGGAAACTCCATTTATTGAATGCACAAAATTATGTATACTATTATAATAACTAGTGGTCTTTCAACGAGAGATCAAACAAGGGTACTTCCTACACACCGTGGCAAAAATTCTTACAGATACTACAAGGGAGGAAATAGCTTGAGAGAGAGAGGTGCAAAGAGAATAGTGGGAGGGTTTTACACAATAAATAACATGATAGATTTTATTGCTCAAAACCAAAAATTTTCCATACACATCAATGAGAAGACACCATTAACATAGAACAAGGAACAAGACACAAGAAGCAAAAAGTCTCATTGCATTATGTTGCACAAGATTACAATGCTCATGGAGTATTTTTGAGAAGGAGAGGAATGCATTAGACTAGAAAATGGAAGAAATCAGCTACTTTATCTCTAGAGAGAAAATGAGAGCTAGAAAACAAGAATAACCATCCCCTTGAAGTGAGGAGGTCACCTCAATTTATAGCTTTACAATACAACTCTTCATCTACCCCCACATGACTCTTCATGTTCCTATTCCACTTGTGAATTTTCATCTTCCTTAGAAGTGAGGAAATAAGTCCCCTTTTATAAATCAAAAGGGAATTTTACAATGCAACATTAGAAAGTCACTTAAGTGAAAAAGACAAAATTTCATGATTATATACAATGAATAATTAGAAAGGGGGAGAAGAAAGAGGAGAAAGAGGGAGAAGGAGAAGGGATTTGACTAACTATTTGATGAAGAATCCTCCTCTGATGAAGAATCAACTCAGCTAGATTCCATGGAAGATCTCCAATGATGAAGCTTTGACCCTTGACCATCTTACCGAACCTAGCAATTGTAAATGAAACCTTCTCAACTTCTGGAATGTTCACATGCTCCAATGTGTTGAGCAAGTCTCAGGGATGACATTGAGCTTTCTGCATTGATTGAACCATTTCTCATGATTCCTTATAGTATTAGAGATGGAACCTCTAATCTCCGTAAGGGATTCCAGAGTGTCACCACTGAAGGAAAGAGGATCACCAATATTTTCTTGAACCAATTCTTGAAATGAATTATGAAGATCCTTCAAAGAAGTATTCTCATTGAGGAAAGGAGTACCAAGCTCCTGCATGCTTGTGCAAGATCCTCTAGAATTCTTGATGCATTTTCTTCACAAGATTCCAAATCAACAATGGCCTCTTTTAGAGCATCACACCTTTAGGTTATCGTACAAGACCAAATGGAGAAAAAAATCGAAGTGGATGAAAACACACTTGAGCTTACCAAGGCATGATAATCAAAATTATACATCTCTTTCTCACCAATGGGAGATTACCTTCCCAAAGGACCTTCTCTTTCTTGATCTCTACTTTAGTTTTCTTGATCTTTAACTTTGTTTCCAAGAGGAATGTGAACAAAGAGATAATCTCAGGGAAGAGAGCATTCCCTTTTTCCATGATCATACTCACCCATTGGTCACTTTCCCTTCCTTGTATTGTGAACATTTGAGCTTATTTGAGGGACTGGGGATTGAAGTTGTAAATGGAGAGATTGTTTGAATCGAGGCAAGAATGATGAATCTGGATCAAGAAATTATTGTACATATGAAGACAAATTCCTTACATGATCCTCCAATTGATCAATGGTTTGCTTGTATTCTTCATTGCAAGGATCCAAGTTGAAGACTCCTTGAACAAGTGAGCATCACCTTCATGTGTGGATTATCCCAAAGATACTCTTGTCATTTCATAGTCATCGGGTGTCATCTCCTCCATAGGTTTGATGACCTTTAAACATGAAACCTCTACAAATTGAGCTTTGGAAGCCTCAGTGAAGAACCTAGAGGTTGTATGTGCATTCCTACTTCTCTTTGTCTTGATGTACTTCAAGATGGGATTGAAGTTGGGTGCCACTACCTATTACATTATTATTCACTCCTCTCCAAGAAAGTCATTGATCCATGAGAAGGGATCAAAAGGAGTGGAAAGGAGATCAGATATCTTGAATGTTTGGTAGTGGACCAAAGCATGATTAGGATGGGTCGATTCAACCATCCCCGTAGGGAGACGATTGGATACACTAGATATATAGGAGATGTGAGGGATCTATCTCTCCTTAAGTTTCTCAACATGATCTTCTATGAATTTGGACCTCTTGTACACCTCCACTGAGGGAGATGCTTCATCAACCTCCGCAAGTTTCCTCTTTCTATAATGAGATGAGCCTACACCTTCATTAAATGCTTCATGAGATGAGGAGAGAGAAGATTGTGTAGGCAAGGCACTTATTATACCCCTTTCAATGTAAGTCTTCCTCCTCTTCTTGTACCATTTTTGGATCATTGGATCACATGCATTGTTCTCTCCTTGATGTCTCCCGACTCGTGATATGTCATGGGATGGGAGAGGGAGGTGAAGATTACACCGCTTCATACTCAGGATCAAAAAGTTCTAAATCATCATCAAGACACACTTTGAACAAACCAATCAAATCGAAAAGAGCTCATTTGTTCAACTGACATCCTCATGTAGTCCCTTTTTCTGACTTCCCGGTCATCAACACAATTAACCCAAAAGTATTCAATTGAAGGAATGTGGTGCAAATCGGGTAGAACAAAGGTGTCATGATCCGTTTTGAGATTAAAGTTAGCTCTAGCCACATATGAGTGTATGTTGAAATCAACAATAGAGGTCTCAATGTTTAAAGCATCAACCAAATTCTTACATGAATAAATTCCCAAGGATATGGGAAAGGAAATACCCCTCTACTTCCCAACTTTGCATTTGATATGAACCTGAGAAAGTTGCCTACACAACTCAATCAGGAGGATCTTGTGACTTGGGTACCTTGGCAACTGAAGAGGAGCATGGTCAAATCCACTTACCCTAAGATAGGTGAATGTGGAGAATTGTGTGAAGAATCCCCATACCTTGTAATCAATTCCATTACTTGAGGTGAAATTCTTCGTTCTAGATCTCCTTTGAGCAACCTTATGAGGTACATAGTGAATGCATCATTCACTCTCGTGAAATGTGAGTTTCTCTTTGCAAGTGAGTTTTCTTTACTAGTACTTTTCAAATGCGGGGATTTCTTAGATATATTTGGTGAAATAAAAAGACCATGGAATGGTCTTGTGTATGTGAGGGCATACACCAAGTAAGAGGTCATATTGAACTCTTAGTGTTAAAAACTACTCCAATTTCTGTGAAATATTATCATCAATGATTTGAATCCAATCAATCATTTGGTCTTCAAATGATCACCAATATGAATTATGTCATCCACTTAAGGAATTACCTTATATGTTCTTCACCCATCACTCTACTCAAGAGTACAATTGCATCCGAATATGCCTCATGGAATTCACTCTGTGACAATGTCTTGGGCATTTGAGAAGGTTTTCTCCCTTGCTTGAGCCATGAACCAAGTGTAACTCCTCCAAGATATGAGTTCGTTTTTACCATTATTGGGACGAACACTCTCTGTGTGATGATGACCATGTGACTCGGGTGGGAATTTGTAAACATTGTGAGATTCCTTTTGGTGTGAGAATTACAAGTAAAGAATTGTCTTCAACATGGATGGTTCTCGTCATAAGATATAACTAGCTTAGTGCTTTGCACAAAGAGTGGATGTCCTCATGCTTTGAAGAGTACTCCGGTGAATAAAATCTCCTAAATGAGTGCATGTGGTCCCTTCAACATCCTTGTCTTCAAATCCTTCAGTCCATATGTGCCACATCACTATCTCCCACATTCGGGTACTCGGTGGCCAGAGTGGATATTGGCTTGAAGCTAGTGTACTTGATTTTCATGATGGCCAGAGATGGTGAGGAAATGGTGAGATGGAGGTGTGTGTGAAATTTGAACTTAATCTGGAAACTTACTATTTTTAGTAAGTCACACCTCACCCTCAGATTCTATTTTTAGATCATTTTCCCATTTTTTTATATTTTTCCAATTTTCTGAGTTCTAAAAGTGAGGAATTACATAGAGGTTTTGAAACTATTGTTTTTAGTTTTCAAAACTTACTATTTTTAGAATGGATCTAATGCTAACCTACTAAAAATAGAAGTGTGCCTTTTGAGTGTCAGATTAAGCTAAATTTTTTTATTAGATTAGGTTTTTCAATGTGATTTCATGCTCCAATTTTGAGTGCTTTTTATCACACGAACTCTAAGGATCTGAAAAGGTAATTTTTTTTGTTGGAATATTCATGTGGATGTTGTAAAAAATGTATGACATGAATGGAAATATGATTTGTTTCTTCTTTAAGGTGTTCTAGAATGGAAGCTTTAGGCAAAGTTTCATGGTAAACAAAGCTAGGATTTGAGAGTTATGAATAAAAGTGTGTTTTCAATAATGGAGGTTTCTAAATTTTTGGCAACATAACATACCAACAACAAGGGGGTTTTAAAACATGAAAATGAGTTTAAAATCGACTAAGTGTGATTATTATAATCACCCCCTCTCAAACCGTGCTAAGTCACCCCGCTTAACCCAAAGTTAGATGAGATGAGAGGATGGGGTTAAAACTTGCTAAATGGGTCTCATACGCCCTCATGCCCCTTACTAGATTCAGTAAGGGACAAATATACATCAAGGGTGTAAAAATACACACAAGGTTTGCTCAACATGAGAGGGGGCATGTGGATTTGAGTTGTGAGGTTGAAAACACATGCCAAGTGCACATGTGATGAGTCTTAAGTGATGAAGGAGGAGATTCTCATGTGGTGGCACACTTTTGTGTTCCCCATGTCCCCTTAGAAAAGGTAAAAAGGGACATCAAGGCCTACCAAGTGAGCACAGGGTCAGCCCATCATGAGGAAGGGTCCAAATTTGAGAGTGAAGTTAAAACATCTCCTAACCACCCAGGTTGTCACTTAAGCAACGCAACTCATCCTCTCCATGTGGTGGTGAATTCTAGTGCCCCCATGTACCCTTAACAAAGGGACAAAAGTAGATCATCCCCTCATAAGTGTGCATAGGGTCTATCCATCATGAGGAAGGGGCCAAGTATTGTTGTGAGTGGAAAACACTTTTCTAACACCCAAAGAGGTAACTTAAGTGACACAACTATTATGAATCCTTCTCGTTGGTGGCACACTATTATGTCTCCCCCATGTCCCCTTTGACTTTGGTTAAAGGGAAAAAAAGACATTAAGGGTCTCCAAGTGTGCATTTGCCATTTTTGGAAGTTGAGTGTCACCATTCAGACCGCTTAAAAATAGTCTACAAGAGTGCCTTCTTGCCCCAAGAGCTTCCCTTGGTGTTTCCTAGACCAAACTTATAAAATTTTGAGTAGAAACACCCAAGGAATTCAATTCCACCTTTTCAAGACCCGATTCTCGCTTTCTTTTGAAATTTAGGCCCCTTTTAATTTTGGTCATGGGCGGTTCTCGGAAGGTCCAACTACCACCGAAGAAGAATCTACTTTTTATACAACTCGACCTATATAACATGTACATGGTACAATTTTATTCACTTTTGGCTTTGAATCGCTTATTAACTCTCCCGTAACTCCCATAATATTCAATTGAATCTTCACCAAGATTGAAGGTCTTGATCTACACTATCGGGCCAATATCTGAAAATATGCTCCTCAGAATCCCTGGAACCTTTTTCACAATGAAGTAGACATCCTTAGATTTCTAATGAGTATTTGATTTTTTCCAATTCCTTCCGAGGCTCTTGATATGTCCGGAACAAGTCAACTAGCTTTTTCATCGCTTTCATTTCCTTATACCATGCTAAAAATAACCCGATATTGCATAACTTGTTCCTAAACCTAATTTTTCTTCCAGAACTTTCCTAAAATACCTTGGACACCTACATATATCTTTTCCCCTGTACATCCTTCAAGGATGCTCACCAAGTGCAAAAAGGTCAAAATAAACCCTTTTGGAGCCCTTAAAAGAGCTTATCTTTTCATGGGTCCAAATATATTCACGAATCAAATTAAACAAGATCCCTTAAATGAAACACACTTGAAAAGTACATTAACACATTCATCTGGCCATTATGAGGATAACACAATAACTTAGTTGGTTGGAGGACAAGTTTTACATTGACCGAGAAAGGGATTTTCAAATGTGGGCTAGGTTGTCATGACATTTTTTTGAATTTTTCATGCTAAAAATTTAGCGTGACAACACCAAGAAAATGGGATGTGATAATTCTTCTTCGATTCTTCTTGTTGCATTTTTCGTCTCGCTTGTTTTCTGTCTTCTCACTAGTTTTTCTCTCTTTCCACTTATTCCCTACATTTTGACATTTTGCTAGAATTGTAGCAATACACTTTTAGTTTTACATGACCATACTACTATGGTTCTAACCGCCATTGTTGTGACGCCTTTTTTACTTTTATTTAGTGTCCCATGGGAATTTTGGCCCTTCTTTGTTGACTTTCCATGTCTTTGTGTGTTGACATATGCACCACTAGGTTCCTAATTTGAGTTCAAGAAGTCCATAAATATAGAAGCACATAATTCAAGAAGTATATTCAAGAAGCCTTTTTTCTTAATTTAGAACAAAAAGATAGATAATCAACCATGAGAAAAACAATTAAATTCCTAGAGAAACATCCCCATGCCAAAATCATATTTCAAATATTTAGACAAAAACATTTAACCTATACTTATTGCATTGATTAGAGCATTGAAAGTGATAAGTGTTTGGACACTTGTAGAATAATGAATCTGTTTGCTAAAATGCATTATACTTAGTGTTGTGTAACGCCCGCTAAAACGACCACTCGAGACCTAAGAACAACCTAGGTTTAGATAGGAAAAATTATGGAATATTTTTTTGTTTAAAGCGTGACTACAAATAGACCTATTAGCAACAATTGTCACAATAAAAAAATATCAAGGACAAATATATTAGATAAAATAAAATTTTCCATTATAACAAATATTGAGGACCACATACAAGTTAATGAGTGTAACTAAACCAAGTATAGTTTAAATTTCCTTTAGGTGTTAATTTAATAAAAAAATCAAATTAACTCTAAGATTAATTGTTCTCTAATAAATTTTAGAAAGTTTAAAGTGGCCAAAACAATTAAATACCCAAGGTATTTAATTCCACTAGGTCTAAATAATAACCAAGGTTCACATTAACATGAGGTTAGGAAAACATTCACTTACCCCATAACGTGACCCCCTAAAAAGGTCAACCCATGCTTTAGAAATAAACATTTAAGTTAGAAAGGGGTAAATTCCCATTTACCCACTCTCAGGCTCATCTTGAAATTCAACCTAATTTTTCACACATTTAACGCACTTAAATTTTCTTGAAAACAATTCCATTAGATAGGAAATTTCTTCCCCTTTCCAATGATATAAAGAAGTCCTTCTAAATCCTCATATTTCTTAAGTTACAGGTGTCCGCGGCCTAGGGAGGAAAATTTTCCCAAAGGCGGGCCTGCAGGCTTGGGGAAGAAAATTTTTCCCTAAAGGTGGGCGTGCGGGCCCGGGGAAGAAAATTTTCCCAAAGGTGGGCCGGCAGGCCCCGAGCAGAAATTTTTCCCTAAAGGCGAGCATGCGGGCCTAGGGAAGAAAATTTTCCCAAAGGTGGGTCGGTGGGCCCGGGAAGAAAATTTTCCCAAGCCGCAAGGGACATGTGGCATGTTTTTAAGCCAACGCGGGAAGGCAGGTCATTGGAGGTAATTTAGATTTTAACTCTTTTTGTTTAAAAGGGAAAAAGGTTCAAAAACCCTGCGCCTCTTCCGGCGCCCAAGGACGCCACGTGTCCTGCCCAAAATCTCAAGCAGGGGAACAAACCATCGGGGAAAACTTAGAAATGTTGGATTTTGTGTTAAAAACGTGAAGGCTAAAAACAACCCGCACCTCTGCCGATGCTTGAAGAAGCCACGTGTCAGACCCACAGTGACATGCGGGGAAGCAGACTGGCGGGGAGACTTAAGATTTTTCGCCCTTTTCAAAAAGGTAAAGTTTGGAAGTGCAGCCCGCTTACGCGCAAAGGTGTTTTTCCGTAAGTGAATTGGTGGTGATGCGGGGCCATGGAAGAATTTGTGACTTTTTGTTTTTTTGCAAAAGTGCCCTAAGTAATTTTCGGGCCCGCGGGTTTGATTTACAAAAATTACTCTTTAAAAAAAAAAACTAAGCGAAGTAAGAACTTCATAAGGCCATAACTTTCGATTGGAAGCTCGAATTTGGGCAAATGAGGACTTTTTGGAAAGGGCTCGAACTCCTCTTTACATAAGAAACATAAAAATTCATTTTTGACAAACTTAAGTGGGTGAATCGATGAAAGCGTCTTTCCTTCCATAAAAATGCGAACTGGACTTTTTAACTTAATAAAATTAATTCAATCTGCCATTCTTTCTTCCTCAACATGCCAAACCGACATGGAGGATTGCACTTGGAAATATTAGGATGGATTTTGTAGGGTTTAATTGATGGATTGAGTTTCAAAACGAGTTTTCCCCTTTTCTGCAAAACGTCTGAGTTTTTTTGTCTAAGTCTGATTAATTGAAGTCTGATAAATTTTCTTGAGCAATTCAACTATTTGAAAAGCATTTTTGATCTTCCTTAGCTTACATTATTATTTCAATTTGTCTTTCAAGTTGTAGAGTACTCTGTAAATTTTTTTGATAAATATTTGCAGTTTTTACAGTGAATCAAAAAAATAAAAATCATACTTAAACCCAAATTGATCTATGTTCATTTATCATACTTTAAATATTTAAGTTCATTCCATTCCAATTTTACAATGTTTAACTTTACTTCAATCCATGCGTGAAAACCCAAAATATAGTTCTACTTTCAAAACATGCATTTCAAATGAAACAGAGAAATGTAATATTTCTTCATATGTATTTCTTTTTCAATTTTCAAACAAAGATTTCACAATATATTTCAAACACATATTTCAAATGAAAACCATACCATTTGTGGTAATTAAAACAACTTCTATTGAACTCCAATAATTCTTTTACAACTTCCTTTTTCATTCATCAAATACAACTTACAAAATATACATCTTTCACATTCAAATGTAGGTTCCATTTCCAAAACAGAGCAACTTTCCACCACAAATATTATTACAATGCCATCCACTTGAAGTGGGAAATTTCACAATAAGGAACCCAAGGAGAAACTGTAAAATTTGTCTTCATCCTTAGCTCCAAAACAACAACAAGAAGATCCACCATATATCTTTTGATCACAACAAAAAGAGGAGAGGCAACGCTCTCCACCCAACCAAGAATTCCAATGAAGAGGAGAAGTCGTCTTCCTCCTCATTGGCCCCCGAGCCCCAACCACAAAGCAATAAGAAATGTATTCCAACTCATGGCAACAAACAGGCTTCCACAACACAAAAATAATTTTCACAAACAAAAACCAATTCAATTACATACTGCAGTTTACAACCACTGGAAGAACAACAAACAATACTTAGGCTTCATCATGCACAAGCCAAAGGAGCAAGACTTATGGGGGAAGCTGCTTATACCTCCCTATGGAGAAATGGGTGTCCACCTTAAGATGAACCCACCTATATATATATATATATATATATATATATATATATATATATATATATATATATATATATATATATATATATATAAGAT
Source organism: Taxus wallichiana var. yunnanensis (assembly GCA_018340775.1). Lineage (NCBI taxonomy): Eukaryota > Viridiplantae > Streptophyta > Pinopsida > Cupressales > Taxaceae > Taxus > Taxus wallichiana. Next base: position 494,601,204 of record CM031242.1, on the reverse strand, counting down.
AAATGGAGGGGGATGGGGATGGATGCCTCCGATCAGATATATTAGATAGGGCTGGATGGATCTGTGTGGATGGATAGGTGTGGATGGCCCTGAACTATCTTATCTGCCACCCACCCATCCCATCCCCAGATCGATCGATCGATCAATCTATTAGATAGGGCGATAGGGCTGGCCCCGCCCCATCTATTCTGGATGGGGATGGATCCGAGAGGATGGCGATGGTGGATGGATGCCCGAGAAAGATAAGGGACCAGATAGAGTGGCTGGAGGGGGGATGGATCCGAGAGGATGGCGATGGTGGATGGATGCCCGAGAAAGATAAGGGACCTATATATATATATATATATATATATATATATATAATTTCAAAGCCCCTACATGCCCTTATGCCTCCCCAAGTACCCCTTATACCTCCCATTCTCTTATGCCTCCCCATAAGGGATCCCCATAGTCTTCTCCTACACCATACCTAGGCAATCTACCCAACTAACCAACAACATACCAAAATATTCAAAGCATTCACATATGCATAAATAAAAGAAGAACATTCTAAAGAGCCAAGCTCCTACCTCTCCATGGTAGAGTTTGCTCCAAAAGTTCAACAACAAGCTTTTTTTTTTCAATCCAAACAGTCCCAAAGCACCAACAATCCTCAAACATTCAACCAAAAATCTCTAACTCTCTTCAAAATTACAAGAGCTCCAAACCAAAAGAAGTAACCAAAATGAAATCACCAAAAATGAAGTAACCCCAAAACAAGCAAAGGAATTTGAATAAATAGAAGAGGGAGAGAGGAGGATGAGGTGGGTCCATGTAGGATGCCACATCACACATCCTCAACTCCACCTCACAAGTCAACTTCAAACTCCAAAGCACAATTAAAAAGGTGGGTGAATAAATGACATTTTACTTACACACACAAACCAAGTCCACACCCCAAGGACCAAAATTAATTTCATGTAAGATAGTGCAATTAAAACTTACAACTTGTCTTCCCAAAATACATAATGAGGCCTAATTTTGACTCCCAACCCATAGGTAGGGTTGGTATACAAATTTAAGAGGTGTGGGACAAGTTTAACTTGTCATGCAAGCCTCAAAATCAGCCCCTTAGACAAATCTAAATTTTCAAAAGGAAGGTGGAGTGTTTCACACTCAAAACTACTTACACATTGCTTTCAACACATAATCCAAGAGCCATCATTTATAATAAATGCATTCTTTTGACCCATTTAATTAATCAAAGCAACATAATTACTCACTAATCTAGACACAAATAGAATAAATAATAAAGGGAAATACATCACTCATTAAACATATACTAAAATTAAACAAATGAACTAAATAAAATAATACACATAACCCTTTGGTCACATTTGAAGGTGATCCCCTCATGAGAACCCCTAATATATATATATATATATATATATATATATATATATATATAATTTCAAAACCCCTACATGCCCTTATACCTCCCCAAGTACCCTTATACCTCCCATTCTCTTATGCCTCCCCACACTCTTATGACACCCCATAACGAGTAAAGAAATGCAAGCTATTTATTTTATAACGTGGAACCCAATCTCAAACTCCTCCACAATAACACTTATGCCTCCCTAGAACTATTATGCCTCCCCACAAGAGGATCCCCATAGTCTCCTCCTACACCATACCTAGGTAATCTACCCAACCACCAACAACATACCAAAATATTCAAAGCCTTCACATATGCATAAATAAAAGAAGAACATTATAAAGAGCCAAGCTCCTACCTCTCTATGGTAAAGTTTGCTCCAAAAGTTCAACATTAAGCTTTTTTTTTTTTCAATCCAAACAGTCCCAAAGCACCAACAATTCTCAAACATTCAACCAAAAATCTCTAACTCTCTTCAAAATTACAAGTGCTCCAAACCAAGAGAAGTAACCAAAATGAAATCACCAAAAATGAAGTAACCCCCAAAACAAGAACATGAATTTGAATAAATAGAAGAGGGAGAAAGGAGGATGAGGTGGGTCCATGTAGGATGCCACATCATGCATCCTCAACTCAACCTCACAAGTCAACTTCAAACTCCAAAGCACAATTAAAAAGGTGGGTGAATAAATGACATTTTACTTACACACACAAACCAAGTCCACACCCCAAGGACCAAAATTAATTTCATGTAAGATAGTGCAATTAAAACTTACAACTTGTCTTCCCAAAATACATAATGAGGCCTAATTTTGACTCCCCACCCATAGGTAGAGTTGGTATACAAATTTAAGAGGTGTGGGACAAGTTTAACTTGTCATGCAAGCCTCCAAAATCAGCCCCTTAGGACAAATCTAAATTTTCAAAAGGAAGGTGGAGTGTTTCACACTCAAATCTACTTACACATTACTTTCAACACATAATCCAAGAGCCATCAGCTCTAATAAATGCATTCTTTTGACCCATTTAATTAATTAACAACATGATTACTCACTAATCTAGACACAAATAGAATAAATAATAAAGGGGAAATACATCACTAATTAAACACATACTAAAATTAAACAAAGGAACTAAATAAAATAATACACATAACCCCTTGGTCACATTTGAAGGTGATCCCCTCATGAGAACCCCTAATATATATATATATATATATATATATATATATATATATATATATATATATATATATATATATATATTTCAAAACCCCTACATGCCCTTATACCTCCCCAAGTACCCCTTATACCTCCCATTCTCTTATGCCTCCCCACACTCTTATGACACCCCATAACGAGTAAAGAAATGCAAGCTATTTATTTTATAAGGTGGAACCCAATCTCAAACTCCCTCCACAATAACACTTATGCCTCCCTAGAACTATTATGCCTCCCCACAAGAGATCCCCATAGTCTTCTCCTACACCATACCTAGGTAATCTACCCAACCAGCCAACAACATACCAAAATATTCAAAGCATTCACATATGCATAAATAAAAGAAGAACATTTTAAAGAGCCAAGCTCCTACCTCTCCATGGTAGAGTTTGCTCCAAAAGTTCAACATTAAGCTTTTTTTTCAATCCAAACAGTCCCAAAGCACCAACAATTCTCAAACATTCAACCAAAAATCTCTAACTCTCTTCAAAATTACAAGAGCTCCAAACCAAAAGAAGTAACCAAAATGAAATCACCAAAAATGAAGTAACCCCTAAAACAAGCCAAGGAATTCGAATAAATAGAAGAGGGAGAGAGGAGGATGAGGTGGGTCCATGTAGGATGCCACATCACACATCCTCAACTCCACCTCACAAGTCAACTTCAAACTCCAAAGCACAATTAAAAGGTGGGTGAATAAATGACATTTTACTTACACACACAAACCAAGTCCACACCCCAAGGACCAAAATTAATTTCATGTAAGATAGTGCAATTAAAACTTACAACTTGTCTTCCCAAAATACATAATGAGGCCTAATTTTGACTCCCCAACCCATAGGTAGGGTTGGTATACAAATTTAAGAGGTGTGGGACAAGTTTAACTTTCCTACAAGCCTCAAAGTTAGCCCCTTAGGACAAATCCAAATTTTCAAAGGAAGGTGGAGTGTTTTACACTCAATGCTACTTACACATTATTTTTAACACATAATCCAAGAGCCATCAGCTCTAATAAATGCATTCTTTTGACCCATTTAATTAATTAACAACATGATTACTCACTAATCTAGACACAAATAAAATAAATAATAAAGGGGAAATACATCACTAATTAAACACATACAAAAATTAAACAAAGGAACTAAATAAAATAATACACATAACCCCTTGGTCACATTTGAAGGTGATCCCCCATGGGAACCCCTAACAACAACCACACAAACAAATACACATTGCCATGGTGACCCTTGTTGAATTCATCCAGAATTCCAATGTGGTTGGTCTCCAATCCCCCAATGTTTGTTGTGACATGTTTACCTGCAAAACACAAATACCTCCTTCGGCCTCGTGGCCGCATCAAAACATCCAAAATAAATATAAAATATAACTCCAAATCATCTATATATATGAATCAAAACATCATCCAAGCAAGCAACAATCTCCTTTACAATTCCATCCATAATCATATGATCACAAGATTAGTTCCATTTTCTAGGTTTACTCGATATGACAAAATATCACATGTAAGAAAAAAACATATATATATATATATATCTAACCATGCCAAGCAATGTATCAATATCAATATAAAATGTCTCCAAAACTCCTCATGCATCATATATGAATCCAAATCAACTACAATCCATGATTTCTAATGTCTAACATCATACCAACTCAAAGGCTACAATAATGTCCATAAGTATAGTCGACAGTATCATATTCAATAACAAAAAGGTGTCGGAGGGAAGTGGACACTACAATTTTGTTTTCCAAAGTGTTCAAAATCCGAGGGACTCGAAAATAATGGACAAACAACACACGTCTACTTAATTTTCTACATTTTTTATAGTTTTATAAGGTGTTGTGATTAAATAAAGGTTTCAAGGAAGAATATCACGTTCTTATTGACTTGAAGTGAATTCAAGAGAAGCAAATTTTTTGAAGTCTCGAAGTACACAAATGGGGTTGTCAATTTTGCACTATCTAGCATTTCCCGATCCATACTTGGTACACTTTTGCACTTGCTACTTAAAAACGTATGCTTCCCATTTAAGTTTTTTTGTTTTAGTTGATTTTTCTAGATTTAGCGTGTCTCATTATCTAAGCCTAATCTCTCCTATTTGTTTCGGATATTTATCTCCCAAATTGTAAGAAAATATATTTCACTCTAAAACACTAATTCTTCCAAACATTTTAATTTTTTATTTTTCTAATTTTTCTATAGCTC
>CM031242.1:493296340-493391340 GCA_018340775.1 Taxus wallichiana var. yunnanensis | reverse complement strand
TAGAAAAATGATGATATATGTAGAAAATAGAGAAATCAACAAATAGGAAAGTAGTTGACGAAAACCATCTTCGAATATATACTACTAAGAGTCTTCCTCTTCCGAATAACCTCAAGTTGTTATCTTTGCTATTATTATTCATTTGAATCCCCCACATTCATGAAGATATAACTGAGTACATCATCTTCTTCAACACTTCTACCCTTTTCTTCTATGATGAATAAATAGATAATAACAAATTTTTACTTTTATTATAAGATGTTTTTCAAACTACAATACGATAGTATGTTTATAAGGAAGAAGGCTCTGAATGTTTTCCCAAATTTCCAGTTCTTCATTCCTATTGAGGTGATCATTGTGATTTTTGATAGTATTTAGATATTTTTGTAAACCCGCATGTATTTAAAGTGAATATTGTTAAAACATAAATGTAGATCTAGAATAATATTTATAAATAAATATGGATTTTCCATTTTGATATAACAATGACATTTATTATGCATATCCACTTACAATTATGTTAAACAAATAATACACTCACAAGATATTGAAGATCCTATATACCACGTGTTTAGACCTTACAACCATATGTGATGTTTAAGTTGAAGGACAACATACTAACATCTACAACACATAGAGAATGAATATTGTTACATGACATCATTCCATAGAGAGATTTGAATACTTAAGTAATGGATATTTTGGCGTAATAATAAATAATTTTATAGTTTTCCTTTCTGGATAAACCATGATTCAAAGAAGTATCCACATCCTGGGAGAAGGTAAAAGGTCGGCAACATCGCGGATGACATTGGTCTATAAGCTCATCTAAAGCACATATTTCCTTATCATTTGGAAACTGCACAATCCACACCACATATATATGAATCATCCAACATTTATAACTCTGGTTAACATATTTATTAAAAATAAAATTAAACTAATAATAAGAAGGGTAATAGTCTTTCTATCACGTGTTTACAAGGTTGAATGGGTGTTATTTGGTTGACTAGTCAACTTTACAAATACATGATGTTTATGTTGAATGGTAAGAAGGCCAAGACCTTCATCATGTTGTCTATACTGACAAGAAAAGAATTGAATAAAGGTTTTATGTCGATCTATTTCCCTTTTTTGGATTTAATCTGGAGCCCCCCATCTTTGTCTTTACAAAGGATGGTAAATTAACAACTAGGATCGGTATACACAAGTAGAGTTTCCTCATCTTTTGCGAATTTTCCATCTCGATTTATAGTGGTGTATAGGCATACAAGATGTGAATTTTTCAAAATCAAAAGGGTAGAAAGCATCCACGTCCAATACCAAAAACATATATACAATATTTATAAATATTGACAACCAACATAAATACTAAATCTAAGAAAACACTTATCCCAAAAGCATATGACAATTACTCACTTAAACAAGTAATATTAATAACATACATTACATTATTTTTAATTATAAATTAACAAAATAAAATTAAACCTAAAAAAATTTGCACTCATATAATTATGTGTAAGGCATACAATTATGAGATATAATGTTATTAACATAGAGCATTTCAACAATATAGGTGAAACTACCTATCACCCATTCAATGCCAAATTTTCTTATAAAAGTTTCAATAAATAGGGGTATCCAAATTTCCTCACACGAAATTTTATAAGTATGAGATATTATAACATAACTATCACTAAGGAGAGGATATGCCTACGTAAATTTCAATAGTTATGCCTTTCCCACTAGCCTCCTGGAAAGGGGGTAAGGAAAAGGGTGGTAACATTGTGGATGTTGCTCGTCTATAAGTTCTATAGGAGAACATATTTCCTCATCTAGTGGAAACAAAAGTACCCATGCCACAAATATGCGATTCAACCAATGTTTATAAACAACGCGATGTTTTGTACTACAGTACCTTCCATTACTCCATGCCCGAACTCGCCGCATCATTTTACACTTAAAAAATTTACCAAAAGAAATGCAGAAATAAATTATTAGGGAAATAGGGCTAAGACATGGAGAGAGTCAGCTATGTTGATCTTGAAGGAATTGTGGATAGGTTTGATGTCAACCCACTTTCCTTCCTTAGATTCAACTGAGCCCACCGTCATTGTCTTAGTAAAGGATGGTAAAGCAATGGGGATCGGTATGTGTTAACAGAGATTCTTCACTAAATTTTCCATCGGCAGAATGGTAGTATATTTGGAAAATAGGTGTGCCTTTTTCGAAATCAGAATGGTAAAAAGTCTCCACGTCTAACCCCAAAGTGGCTAAAATTATAATACTTATCTTGCATTTCAAGTCCTCCATGCAAAGCATATATGCTACAATTGTATCATTGACATCAAATATTATAAATTGTAAACATATGTGATAATAATAGGAGAAAAAAGTAGAGATGGATTCAGATAATTTACCACAACTTAAGGTTATCCTTTTCTAGCCATAGCTTGTTACAGAAGGCATGGAAAAATCTAAATCGAGACGGAGTTGGGAAAAAGAATATTTTCGGCTTGTAAGGAAGTCATTTGTAGCTCTCAAATGGGTTAGATGTGATTTCTCTATCCTTAATCTCTGTGGCATGGAAAACATCTTGTTTCTAACTCTCCATCTTTTGGAAAACATCATTTGTTATTCCAGTGTTGACAATGCGGAAGAATCCCCATTCTTTGTAGGATTATCTCACTATGGCTACCCCCGATGGTTTTGAATATTTTTCAATTGCTCGGACTCGAAAGAAAAGCGTGAAATGTAAATAATAGGAAGATCCACTTCATCCTACAACAATTTAAGTAAATAAAATATCAAAAAAATTTATCAATTTTTTTATCCTTGTAATTTTATTGTTGTTTTTGTGTGTGTAAAATGTTGGTGTTACACTTGGTATCAGAGCGGAGGTTCATGCTCTCAAACCTCTAGGATGGATTGGAATGTGATGATTTTTGCATGGTGGTGGTGGTGGATATAGGAAGAGTAATGTGATATAAGTGTGATGTGAACAATGTTGTAATTGTGATATAATGAACACACATATTGTGTATGTCACTAAGTGCGTAATTGTTGTCATGTTGTTGTGTTGGAGATGAGAGTAAATTATTCATCCTTTTCATGGATTTAATGAGGAATTCATGTGTGATGTATCACCTTCTTGTGTGTGAAAGGAATGCTATTGTTAATTATAGAGTGTTGGATCATTTTGACATTTTTGATATGTAGGTGTGCTGATATGTTGTATGACAATATTGGTGTATAGTGAATTGGATTGTATCATGATGTCATCATTGTATTGTGATGAATTGTGTGCATCACCATGTTGTATTGCAATTGACTATATGTTGTAATGTTAGAAATTGTGTTCCTCATATGTATAATTCATGTAATATGTGATAGTTCATGTCGTGATATAGGGGCATATGGTGAGCGTATGATCCATATTGTACAATGATTGCATTTTGGGTGCAGAATGTGGTAATGTGATGTATCATAACTCGTGAATGTAATGATTTTGTTACACCCTGTATTTATACCATGTGTAAGATGTTATGGTTAATTTGTGTGAATCACCATTGTGTTAGTGATGTAGTTATGTGTTATGTTGTGGACCCTACACTAACCAATCCTAAGGGAAATTGGTAAAAGGTGTATGTTTGGAGTGAGGAAGCTGTGTACCGTTGACTAGTCGCTCAAGTTAAGTATGAGATATGAAGTGGTGTCTTACATAGGCTGAAAAATAACTTTTGTTCATTTTGTATGTATGGTACTCGCTCAACGGGTGTTATGGATATTTTGTTTTGCAGACACCTTAGGCTAAGTAGATATTGAATTGTACTCCTTTCTGTCTCCCAATATGGTTATTTTATGGATTCAACCTATGTGATTTTGACTATGTTGAGCCTTGTCAAAGTGGTGGTGGGATGATTTAGATAGAGATGATGACAGTTGTATTATTGATATGATATTTTATGAGCTGAGGCTCGATGTTTTGAGTGCCAACTCATTGAGTACCCCCTTGGTGGCCGTATAAGGCCACATAGTTATTGTAACGTGTTGTTCCTATACATGTATTTTATTCACAAATTGAAGAGTTTTTATTTTCTTGCTAGAACCAGGAGTTTTCTTGTTTGAAATTTTCTTATATTTTGGGCATTTATTTGGTTTTTTCACTAAAATTCATATTTTTGCACTAACCATGGCTAATTAGCCATTTGATTTTCTTAGTTTTAAATTGCGTATCAAGTTTAAAATTTTTATAGCCTAGCCCAAGTCTTGGGGATTTTGCTACTTGGCATTTGATATGGATTTTTATGTTGGTTCTAATGTCGTAATGTGTTGGACTAGGGTCATGGGATTCACCATGGAGTGGTGCGACCTATGGAACCACTTCGTTATATGGAAGTACACCCCAAGGAGTTGCAAATAACTAGTGGATTATCGAACCACAAGTTATTATGTCACTTGGGTTAGAGGTGTTTGGAATTTATGCACCCGGGGCCATAGGGTGACCGAACTCTTTTAGGGAGCTAAAAGGAAAAATTATCTTTATTTTATTGCTTGAGGGAGGCATAAGAGACTTGAGGGAGCCATAAGATACTTGAGGGAGGCATAAGAGATTTGTGTGGGTGTGATTGATGCTTTGGGAGATATATGGAGTTGTTCGTGATTCTTGGGAGGTATATGTATTGTTTTGTGATGTTTTGGGAGGTATATGGAGTTCTTTTGTGATTCATGAGGGATATATGTATTTATTTTTTGATACTTGAGAGGTACATAGAGTTTTTGTGATGCTTTTAGATATATATGGAGGTAATTTCGTGATGTACTTGTGTTGTGTGGAGTTGGTATATTGAGTTATGAGTACTCTTGTGAGTCTTGTTACACATTGTTATGATTGACGCTTGACAATCCCCTGGTTGGTATGGATTATTGGATATTGTTTTGGCACTATGTTGGTACGGTCATGGTTTTTGTGGCCTATGATACCCATTGTAAATGTATTAGTGTGATGATTCTATTTATCAGTCACATGTGTGTTCTTGATTTATGTCTATGAAATAATTTTTGGGAATTCTCTTTTATATGGACTATTGGTTCGTCTTTTAATGGTGGAATTAAAGGTCTTGGGATATGATAAAATCTTGAAAGTATGTAGCAGTATGCCTCATGGGTCATTTGTGTTGTGTTAATTTTGTGTGATATCTTGAGGCCAATTACTGTTGGGAATTCACGAACATAAGATGATTGAAATTCTAAACAATGAATACTAAGAGTTTGAGATTAAGAAATACTATAAAAAAAAGACTAATTGAGTAGTAAAGTAAAATATAACTAACTACCAATCTTCATATAACATTAAAATTTATGATATTGCAAAATTTAGTTTGCTTCCTTGTGGTCGTGTTATACCGACAAGTTATTTTGATAACGACATGTGTCATTATTGAATTTCTTTCCTACTTACTCTTTGAGATTTGGTGTTGTATCACATCAAGGATGATGCTCTTATAAGGGGAGGAAAATGTAGTGCTCACAATAAAATAACATAAAATTAAAGAAAAAATGGAAGAATGTGAATGGCGGTGGAAGGGAGTTAAGGAAGTAGGTAATATTTAAGAAGACTGGTGGGTTGTACCATGTAGTGCCATGTGGAAGGAAGTCTGACATAGCACATGGGTGACTGCTCCTCAACGGCCATTCATACCTGTCATTTTCCTTGCACAATAATTTAAGCACTTTTTTATTAACCGCAGGCTTTAACCACTAGAAACCCAAGTTCACGTTGTAAAATCAACAATAATCAGTGTTGTTTCAATGTTTGAGTGAATGAAATAATGATACAAATTCTCATGGAATGATTTTCTTGGTGTGTGGATGGAAGTGTATAGAAGACATAGGGTTCCTCTTGAGACAGTCACATAGTTCTCCTGTGCAACAAACCGGTCTCCAACCTGATCAGTTTACATATGCTGTGTACTCCCACCTTGTGTAAAAAAATGTGAGCTCTGGGACATGGTATGGATGTCTATAAAAACATAAAAGATAGAGGAGTTTGTTAGATTTTGTAGTGCTCATGCTCAGGTAGACGTGTATGATGAATGTGGAACTTTCAAGGCAGGTGAACTATTCAACGTAATGCCTAAAAGAAATGTGGCCTCATGGACTGATATGATAGTAGGATATGCACAAATGAGTTTGTTGCAAAGGTCCAAAAACTTTTGAGAAAATACAATGGGCAGGTGTAAATCTAAAATCCACAGCTTTGTCTACATCCTCCCAATCTGCCTTTTACTTGGATGGCATTTAAACAAAAAAAAAGAAGCTCGAGCCTTATGGTTTTCTGCGTTGGAGTTTTCCACTTCTCTTCTTCTTGGGAACGAGTTGTGTGCATCTTCTTATATATGCTTGGTATTTTTCCTTTACCTAGCTTGACATGGTTTTATTCTTGTGAGCCATACATTTCTACTCTGCTGGGATGTCATGTTGTATGCTAGCTCGACCTATGTTATCATTGTGAGCTCCGGTTAGCTCTATGAGTTATTTGTGTTGTATTTAGTTGGTTAGATCTTGGTTAATGGTGTTTGGAGAGCTTGTTATTGTGGGTATTTTGCATGATTTACTTCCTTGAGATCTACACTTGCACAGTTGGGTCGTAGCTTCCTTGACCTGAAATCGCTTATGGTATTCCTCTCCTTGACTTGAGATGTATCTTTGTTCGATTTGTGCCTTTTGTGAGAGTGGGATATGCTCAGCTTGTTGTGATGAATTTCATCTCTCTATGTTGTTTTGAACTTGATTCTACTTGAAAGCCCAGATTTTTCTTTAGCTCGGTCATGGTGACTATGCGGTTTAGCTTCCTGTGATGAAAACCCAACGCACTATGTTCTCCTCTTGAGCTCTTACCTTGTGTTCAAATCATCTTTTCTTAGTGATTTTTTCATAGGTAGAGCTTGAGCTCTCATTTATTAGCTTGACCTGGTTTTGTTTCAACTAGGCCATATTGTGAAAAGTGCACTAGAACAACAATGGATCAAGGAAGTAGATTCATTCTTCAGGAAATGATAGACAAATATAGCCTCATGGAATGCTTCATCTTCTAGATATGCACAAATGGTTTTATAGAAGCATCTCTTGAGACTTTCAAGAAAAGGAATTTGGGGAATGTTCCAGAGGCACCCAACCATTTGAGGAAATGGCTTGTGGAGATGTGGAATTGGGCTCCAGATTTGGCGATTCATTTCCCCTTAGGCATGGTCTCCTTACCTTTATCTCTTATAATTTTCGTATAATTTGGTTATTCATTTGCAATAAAATAGAAATATTAAACTATTAGATACTAAAATAATTGGATATTTTAACCAGACGGCTAGTGTAATAGATAAAACAACATCTCATGATTTTGATACCAACTCACAATGTGACCCTCAACCGTGTCACGACCACAACCTTAAGCATTTTTGAACCTAGGGTGTCAAAACGTGGTGCTCGTGTCCATTGGTTTTGGCGAGACCCTTTTACTCCATTTTGGACTTCTAGGGAGCTGTTGAAACTGAAAAGTTTACTTTTATTTTTACCTACCATTTGAACCCCAAGCAACGAAATGTTTATCCGCCTTCACAAATATTTAGTATTTTTACTAGACAAATTCTTGGAACCTTCATTTGGGAAAAACACATTCCTGGTTAGTTCGGTAAAGGGGTTTCATAGGCCTCTAGTCACTTTTTGACTAGGTCAAACTTGGTTGATTATGACTGTGGCTCTAAAACCATTCACCAATTGTACACCGTTTTCCACTTTTAAATCCTCTCATTCCTTGTGGATTCTTGGTATATAGGTGGACATGTAGGAATTTTCCCATCGTGAATTTGCTTATCGGAAGATAGTCTTTAAATACACTTTCTTAGCCTTTGAGCCAAAATTGGGCATGTTTACAACTAGCAATAAAATGTAAAAGAAAGTTGTAGGGCACTTGTCAAGTTAACAAAACATTGTAGCAACTTATTAAAACTTGTGAATAAGCTTGAAACTCTACTATGTGACTTGTTGTGTGAAATTAAACTTTTGGCAAAATAGTGTTTCTCTCTCTTCCCTATTCTTTCTCTCTCCTTGGTTAAGAAATGAAGTGAACTGAAATGAAATAAATATGTGTCTCTAACTTTCTCCTTTTGAATGAAAATTATTAATGTTATTATGTAAATGAAAAACTAAAAATGTTAATTATGCTAGATTTGGGTGGATGCCATACCAACGATTTATTGTTGATTTCATGCTCACATGGTTTTGTAGGATGGAAGTGAGATGGCGAAAAGGCGTGGTGTAATTCATTGTTTATTATTGTAATTTATATATGTTATTGAAAAATGTATATATGTGTAATGTATTGCCATGTTACAGAAATTTATATTTGAAATTTGGTAATATGTATGAGATGCTAATTTTAGGAATGCCTTGGGAAATGTGCATTTAATCATAGGTACCATTTTGATTTAGATTTGCATATGGAAAAAGTTGGATATGTATGTTAAATGAAATCGAATTTATTATTTTATAGTGCATTTCTAGTGTGCAATAGACGATTAAATAATTGGTGTTGTGTCTCTTACCTTGAAAATGTAATAAAGGAATCTAACCACAACAGTCAACCCTAGTATAAAATTTGTGTATAACTACTCTTCCTGTGTGATTTCTCTTAGCATAGAAAACTAAAACCTTAGGAAAAAAACTAAAATCCTTATGCTTGATAACACCTTCTAGATTAAATAAATAAGATCACAAGTATGAGTTTATCGTCATAGCTTGTATGCTTAGTGTCATCCTTGCGAACCCAGACGAATAGGCACGACATGGTCCAACATTCTCTAGAGTATGTGGTTCCCTTCCAAGATTGGAAACTGTGTGTGTAGTAAGGAGAATGTGATTTTCTTAAGGTAGCGCTCATGGGAACCAACATTAAACATAGAGCAAAACCCTCTTGGACCAACACAAATGGAGCTAGTGAAATAGTTATCCTATGACTTAAACTCTTGTTAATGATCTCTTTAGTTCCTCACAGATAAATGGGTTACCTTGGTTACTAGCAACATAACACCTTGGTCTTTCTTGAAGGTTGTTTAGCATAAATTTTTTCCTCTCACCTTAAACTCATATTTAGTTGGGGTGTTGATCCTTAGGTACAATTGGAATTAAACCAAACCTTGGTTGATTAAGGGGTTAACTTACGGTGGAAATTGTTCATAACTCTTAGCAAATGCAATTGTATTTTAAATTAAGTTGACTTAAGAGAAGTGTAGAAACATAAAAAAGGTCTCGTTACCCCTTATGCCTAGTTTCCCTTTGTACCCTAGTGAGTGGCCCAAAACCAAACAAACGTAGTAGGTGATATTCTTATGATTGATCTCATGGTGGGATTTAAATGACACAAGTGGATGTATTTATTGAAACATGTGTTTAATACTTTAGAGTATAAAAGCAAAGAAGTGGGATGTATTGGGCTAGGTTACACTCCTTGCAGTAGCGAATCCATTACTGAAAATTATGTGTTATTTTAACTACGATTGTTCTAAGACAATGCTAATAATGAGACCATAGTGCAAATGTAAGAGTAAAATGATATTTTAGGTTAGGAATAATGTCACTCTTGGAGTCCTTATAACTAAATTAAACATTTTCATGTGTTAGAAAGAAAATGAATTACCCTAGTGAGATCAAAATTCTAGAAAACAAAAGATATATATAAATCTAAATAAAATTTCTTCATTTGGAAATGTTGAATGGATTCAACAATTTATTGAACTATATTAACTATGGTAGGGAAATAACTATACCGTGATCGAAGAATGTTTATGGGAAAAAGCTATTTTGAATCTAAATCTCCCTTAATCCAAAGATTTTTTCTTGACATCATGTCATATTCACTTGTGGAGCAAGATTAATTTATAAAATTTGAATAAACGTTTGAGAAAAATAAAGTTAACATAAGAACGAGCGAATTAGGAACTTTTTATGCAATTTGAAAAATGGAAAATAATAATGTAAGTTATGGACATTGTCATAAGAGATAAAAGACCAAATTAAATGGTCGAACTGTAAGTTGAATGTGAAATGAAATTAAGAATCTGTAACTGGGAAAAAGGATAAAATTATCCTTGCATAATAATGTTCTTGGAATGTTAATCGTAACTAAGATGTAATCATGGAAATGATGTGGTGTGGGCTTGCGATCCTTGGGTCCCTTTTCTTGTGGTTGGGTCATTACTAGTATTTGTTCATTAGGAAAAGTGTGGCATTGACATGTATATGTTGTTTTCGTGTGTCTATGTGAGTCAATGACTTATGTAAGTGTCTTGTGAATTGTTGAGTTTCACTTCTTAGAGCCCTTGTGGTGTTGTCTAGTGAGAAATGTAAGTCAAAAAAAAATTATCCAGGTAATTTTATTGTTGTTTTGTGTGTAAAATGTGGGTGTTACAATGAAGGAGTTCCACAAAATCCTACCATTCTCACAACCAATCATATTGGATTATACCAAACATATTGTAATTATACCAAAAAGGAACAGGAAGAATGGGAAGAGAAAATGAATAGGCTACCCCAAAATTAAATGATGTTATCTCAACGGAAACAAAATATTTTCATATGTATCAGTCATAAGGTTCTATTGCTATTTGGATACTTTTTTAAAATCATGACACATCTATTGCAATAATATGATGTTATTCAACAACAACCTATGAGCTATTTTTTGAATTTAGATTCCCATTCTCATTCAAAACTAAAATCTATGTGAATATTCATATTAAGAGGTAGAATGGGAATTTTCCCAATGATTCTAAACATTCTCTTAAATGTAATATATGGAAATATTGGGTTTATTTTAATTTACATGTTTGATAATATTAGTGACAAGTATGTATTAAAAGGATAAGAACTTACAATTTTCTGAAATGATATTTTTTCTCTTGGTCGTTATAGTTATTCTATTCGATGACACCCTAATTTCTATTATTTTTTAAGAGCATCACATATGAGAATTTTTAGAATGGGTAGATGCCAATTCTCATGTACTATCAATATAGAAATAATGAGGATATTATTTCCCTTTGTGAGAATGTTTAGAATGGGAATATTCCCATTCTCATAATGAGGCAATATAGGAAGAGTGCGAAAGATTCTTGAAAATCAATCAATATATATAGAAAAAATGAGAAACAAACTTGTATGAGAATATTTAGAATTGGTATGTGTCCATTATCATACAAAAATATATAAAGACTTTAAAATATTTTTGTATAATAAAAATATCGAAAGATTGAGGAAGATACTTGTAATAATGAGAATGTTTAAAATATACATGTGCCCATTCTATTACAAGCAATATAAAAAGAATAAGGAAGATACTCAAAAGAAACATATTTAAAAAATAAGGAATATAACTATATGATAATATTTATATTGAGCTCAATATTCCACTTCTATACAAAAACAAAATAGATGAGAATCGACATATAGAGAAAACTGGGCACTTGCCCATTCTGAACATTTTTCTGAAAGTAATATATTATAGAAAAAAATGAGGATGAAAAATGTAAAAGAAAGATTAGAATGGACAGATGCACATTTCCCGTTGAAAAACCAAGAAAACAAAAAAATTAACATATCCATGTGACCATGGCACGCAATATTCGACAATTGACGAATTACAAAAAAATAGTAACCAAAAATATCGACATGAGCAGGGTGTCTAGATGTTGAGTACTATGGAAAAAATCCCCAATTTATCTATTTCTATATATGTATAAAATATATTTCGTACAGAGAGATCAATTACTAAAGGAAAGGGAAAGGATAATCCAAATCCTACAAGAAAATCATTCAACTGTAACATAATGATCCTACAAAAAAAAGAAATGAGGGCACCAAATGAATAGAATAACCATATCAGCCAACAGAAAGAAGATCAAAGAAATGGATCTCTCAAGAATTTTTTTAATAATATATCCATTTCAATTATGAGTAAACATGTAAGTTAAAATAAATCACGTTATATTCAAAATAAATATAGTTAAAAGTAGAGCATAGATTTTTAGTTACCTATTCCCCTTATGGCACGTAATTCTAGTCGAAATTACTACTTTATTCTCATAGAGGAAATGGATCTCTAAATTTTTTTAATGGCAATAATTATATTTATTTCGAGATTATTTTATCGTTTTATAATAGTTTAATACGACGAAAACTACAACATAGATCTTCTATTTTTCCTTCCCAGGCCATTTTATTTCACCTGAATTTTCTGCTTAATTCTCACACAGAAAATCACTGTTTGGGATTTTTTCTAATAATATTTCCTTTGGATTTAATATGATCTTTAGTTCAAAATGAATTGGATTTCAAATAATTCAATACAGTGGAAATTATGACATAGATCTTTGGAAATGATTCTTGAACTTGAATTTTTTGCATAATTATATGATTCTTTGGACTTAATTTTTGAATGATATAGCCATTGCAATTATAATATTTAGTTCAAGCTGATTTTTTAAGTAGTTAAATATGATGTAGAAAAACTTTGGTTTTTCTTCGCACATTGCCTGGAATTTTACCTTAAGTTTTTTCTTAATTCTCACATAGAAAGTGGATCCTCTGTATGTCAATTATCGTATATTTTAGTTTTGATGAGAATAGGCATATGCCCATTCTAAAATTCTCGTAAAAGTATCTTCCTCATTCTTTCCATATGTTTCATTTACAATAATGTTCATAATGGATAGATGTTGATTCTCATATAGTTTAATTTCATATAGAATGGGAAATGCGTATATGCGAATTCTATAAAAAACTAAAATATATGAAAATCAACATATAGAGAAAGAACTGACATCTTCCCACTCTTAACATTCTTGTAAAAGAAACATATAGAAATAATGAGGAAGAAACTTGTATGAGAATGTTTACAATTGGTAGATGCCCAATCTCATACATATGATTTAGATGTTATAATTTTGTTTTTCATATAATATAAAAAAATGCACACCTCTATTCTTCATCTATGTTGCCTATGTGAAAATGATAAAACATTATCTTTATTTCTTGTATATATTTCCTTTTATAAGAATTGTTAGAGTGGGGAGTTTTTTAAATACATGTTTATTACTAAAAAAATATATAACAAGAAAATGATTTTGGTTACAACTACCCTTACACAAAAATTTCATTTATAGATGGTGCCAAAGATTTGGAAAGGATGGGTGAGGACTGGTTTATTGAATTTCAAAGGTGTCTGATAATTATCAAAATGATCTCTTGTTATTTAATTCTTTATTTGACTAACACTTACCAATTGGAATACTATTGAGTATAAAAATTATATCATATACTATTGTACATGTCTAAGTTGAACATATAAACAACATATAAATATCACGTTCAATACTAAAGATTGAGTTATAGGTTTCATTATATAAAAAGTGGCATGGAATGATCTGCAAAACATCACAAAGATTTTTGCTATAGTTATGGTTGGAAAATGGAGCCATATATTGTTGGGGACAAGACTGGTGTACAAGATAGTCAAAATATTTAACCAGAATTGTACATACATTTAGAAAGGTATATCGATATGCTTTAGCTACATCATTACCCAATACCTTAATATGGATAAATAATTGAAAAAAACTTAAATTCCAAAATTTTTACAATGATGAGAAGACAAAAATTATCTAAGATGGGAAGAGATTCTTCATTATCACACTTCCAAGATCTCAAGTTATCTGTAAAGGAGAAATCTTTGTTAAAGCTAGCAAAAACAAAATTTTAAAAATGTGAATCTACAACATTTCAATAGATTCATGATTTTTTTTTGATGAAAAATATTTCAAGATTAATAATGGGTGTTTCCATCAAGCTTCTTCACATAACCAATACCAGTCACTTGATTCAAGATAAGTTTTAGTTTGCTTTATAACTCTATGTTATCTAACTTTACGCCTCTACTGAGGCTACAATATTTATTCCCTTCAAAATAAAGCTAGTTTTATTTTCAAATTTAAGTTTGAGCATGAAATAAAGGACAATGAAACTCAATTTTACATTATTTATGGGAAACATACTATTGTAGCTCAGAAAATTATCTTTGGAAATCTGGATTTTGTATTCATTTGAATGATAGAATGAAACAATGGTCTACTCAAATTCTATCTTCTAGACCAATAATAGATCAGATAATCAAAATTTGCAAATAGTAAAATATGGCAAAAAACATGGGTTCACACAATATTTATTGACTGATTGTACAAAGCTAGGTCATAGTGGATCATGGAAAAGAGACCACAATGTGCTAGTTTTGGCCATGAAAAAACATATAAATGGAAGGTATTTATATTTTGTACTTCATTTTGTTACACAAGTAAATGAACTAATATAAGTTTAAATCTTCTTGTATAACATGTGACTAATAATTTTTTCACATAAAATCATTCAAGAAACATATTATACTTATTTTTGAGAATAAATAAATAGATATCTTGAGCAATAAGATTCCATTTCTTGATCTTCCATATGTAATTTGGGACAAATGGGTGTTATCTTTTGATTTTTACCCTAATGGCGTGTTTGTGCGTTCTCTAAGAAAATATGTTGACCCTAATTTGAAGAAAAAATCATTAGACCAACTTATAACAGGTCTTTTCATAGGCACAAAAGGTATGAAAAATGAATAATTAGACCTGCTTGTAGATAAATGTATAAGTGGTGAAGTTTGGTTCAAAATATAACCTGGTGTGAATGCTGATAGCTTTAGAGGACTATTTAAAAATGGTAAAGGATAATAGAGCCACAAGAAAAAAGGTTATATCTTGTATGCAAACAAGAGTTCCAGAACAAATTTATCTTATGAGATGTAATGTAACCAATGTGATTGAGAAATTTGACATGCATGAGACTTATTTCTCTCAAATCTATCAAGAATATGGAGATGAAAATAAAAAATTAAAAAGAAAAACTACTACATCATAAATAAATGAATCAATATTTATCTAGTTCATGATATATAATATGTATGATATGAAATAATACAAGCATAAAAATGGATGATTATTTTAAATAATTGCAAAACATTTACTTTCCCAAATAGTAATTGATTTCATTAACTATATCACATAAACATAAAAACCATGATAAAATATATTTAATTTATCTACAACATATGACTCGAATTAATTAATAATCAACATACCTTATTATACAAAAGTAATACAATATATTTGTCATTGATTATGGTAATCAAAAATAGGATCTTTAAGAATCTAGCATTAAGAAAATGGGTTCTTGTAAAAAATATGGTCTTGTAGTGAATGACATAATTTGTGAGCTGCACATTGGATTGTTTCTTGACTTTGGTAATTTGGGAAAAAGAGTAGATTTGGCCAACATTGATGGAGAAATGAGAAATAAAAATATCATCCAAAGGGTGGAATGTGAACATCATACCTCAAGTAAGGTATACATTTAATCTAGTAAATATTTCTTAAGAATGCATAGAAGAAGATTGGAAAATAAGGTGTTGTTATCTACACGGTTGATATATTAATTATTAAAGTTTTGAAGATGTTTTCGTTTATTAACCTTATGAATGTATAAGGAAATATTGGGTGGAATTAATCGGGTGGTAATAGTTAAGTAATGTCCTTAGAGTCTAATGGATTATCTAGTAAGTTGATAGAGCTTGTAGTTACATAAGATTTCCCCTATATAAGAAGGGCCAACTAAGCTGTGTGTATTGGGATTGTTAACACAATAATTTGGAAAATGGTTTTTAAGATCATGAGTTGTGCTAAGTGTTGCAATTAAATTTATATGATGTGCATAAATTGTTTTGATAACATAGAGAGAAATGTGTGATGCCCCCATAATAAGAAAAATTGATAAAGGAAATTATTTTGTAGATATTGTTATCCCAATTTTACCCCCCAGGGAAAAATTGGTCGAATGTGATCATTCACGGAGGAAAAAAAGGGATTGGCTCGTCGTGTGGGCTCACATTCAATCCCAAAATCGAGCCTAGAATGATCCAATATGAAGTAGAGCAAAGGAACCACGGAGGGTGCCACGTGCCTCATCAACATAACCCCAAGGGTAGAATCCAAAACGGAGTCCCCAAATGAGCACAAGCTCTCCACGTGGCCTAAGTCTTAACATGGATAGAGCCCGCCGAAGCCTCCATGCGTCCTAATGGTGCACCTTTAAGGGTCATAACCAAAAGGCAGGACCCAAACAAGTGTGAGCCCCCCATGTTTCTAGAGTCAAACATATTGCTACGCCAAATAGGAGGGGCTAAGCCAAAACACGAGCAAATGAAGGGGCAACCCGCGGATGATGCCAAGTGTCCCACTATCGCAATTTCAAAAGCCAACTGCAAGGGTCCCACCTAAAAAAATAATTTTGGAATTATATATAGTGGACCCCCTTACTCACCTAAAGGAATGAGGTAGGAAGTGATTCATTTGAAGCCTGAATTGACTGAGTATAAGGCAATGCCAACAGAAAATACCACGTGTCTCTTCAATGCTCCATCAAGGGGTGAATCCAAAGGTGGTCCCCAAACGAGTGCCAATATGCCACATGGTCAAATTCAAAAGGAGAGCAGATCCGGCCGTTTGACAATTCCAAGGCCGATGAAAGGAGCCACGCGTTAGCTCAACGTAACTTCAAAGGTGCAACCCAGAAGGTAGTACCCAAATGTGCACATACTCTCCATGTGTCTAAGGTCCCACAATGATGCTCTTAATGGGTGGGAAGGATAGAGTCAGTCTTTGAAAGGTATAAGGGCCAGCAGATGATTCCAAGTGTCAACTTGATGCAACTTCAAAATAAAAATCATGCAAGCAAGTCCCAACGTGCGAAGCCCTCCACGTGTCTAGGCTCAAATGTAGTGTATCCGCCTTGATAGGAGGGGCTTAGGAAGAACATAAAGGAAATACAATAGGCTCCGCAGACAACACCATGTGTCGATGCAGTGCAACTTCAAGAGTGGAAGGGGAGTAAAATCTCAAGACACATGGGGCCACCACATGGATCTTGCATGAATAGACTCCAAGCCCGAAGCACCTTCAAGAGGCCATATATTTCAACTAGAAGCTATAAATCAGGTGGGAGAGGATGCTTGGTAAATGCTTCGTTACACCATTTTTGAGGCTGTCAAGTATCCCACCTACCACCATGATGAAGAATGGGCCTCCTTTTCTTTCCCAGTAAGGAACAATGATGGGGGCATGGGTATTACAGTGAGACCCATCATTGTTGCAGGGGAATTCATTGCCCCTTTTGGGGTGGTTGAACAAGAGTTCGGATTTCTTCTTCCTCCTCTAATTATTCCTATATATTGTATAGAAGGGGAAAATTCCAATGGTTGGACACTCTTGCTTTGTGCCCTCCCTTCTTCTCTACCCTACAGGCAAATTTGTGGAGTTTCAAACCCCCATTCAAATTATAATGCAATTTCTGCCCTTGGCTATTGTAATGCACTGTATCAATTTTGGAGCAATAAGATAAGTTTGTGGATGACTTCAACCCTCCCTTATGTTCATTGCATCCTCCTAGTCTCTCATTGCAATTTTGGTCATCTGTGCATGGATATTGTGTCACATTTTAATGGTTTGTGTTTAAGGGCAATGCAGATGTTCAACATTCCTTTGGTGCATCACCTCTATTAGATTAGGTTTTATTTCTAGCATCTCTCTCTCCCTGTCTCCTTGGAAAGTTAGAATAGGATTTAGAGTAGATCCTCTGTAATATGAATGCGTGCACTTAAATAGAGGAATTGGAAACAACCTCTATCCAGAGATATCTCTTGATTCAAAAAGTTCCACACTTTGATAGATGCTCCGTGTTATGAAATCACATTGAGAGTCTCACCCATCGAGTGGAAGACTTCAAGGGTCTTTGTAATTTTGCATCAACAATTTTAGCATGCCCGGTGGGACACTTGAAGAAGTTATATTTTATCAAATTTCGAGGTGTCTCATTATCAAACAACAAAACTTATGCCACCATGTGACCACATCAATAGTTTTGGCACACCGGTGGGACAAGAAGTCATTATTTCTATTGCAGCAAGGTTGATGTGCACTTGCATGAGTTCCTAAAATTTGAGAAGCTCGAAATTACACATCTGGTGACTCCAAAAGAGGAAGAATCCACTAGTTTTAGCAGTCCAAGCTTGTCAAGTTCATGACAAGGATATAAAAAAGGTCAAGAACTAGAGAAGATGGGCTATTTTTCTATCTATATTTATCCCCAAATAGAGAAAGAAGGACAAAAAGAGCTCGAGATGTCTCCATCTCCACCAAGCGAGGACATTGTTGCACCTCCACCTGGTAGGCCTTTCATTCAATCGACCAGAGTCCTCTGACCAATCATGATGGCACAACCCAACCCCTACATCAACTTCATTGGAAGCAACCCTCGGCTCTCAATGAACAAAATCTAGTTATATTTGTATCACCGAGGAGCATTCCATATTTTATTGGAGAGAACCATATGACTAAGATTAATCACATCTAGGATATTGCAAATTTCTGTGTAATTCATGAGATTTCTCAAATGGATGTTGCGGTTAAGTTGTTGGCATCCTCCTTCAAAGGTAAAGCTTTGCAATGGTTTAGAAGTGTAACAGAGGTGCATCGAGTGGGACCATTTGTGTACCTGACCCTTCATAATCAGTTTGGAGAAAAGGGGGATAAATTTTCCTTATTGGAACAACTGACAATAATCAAGAGGGCTCCTAATGAGTAGTTGACTTATTTCAACTTCAGATTCCAACGTATGTGGGATAGGATTCCGGTGGTCGTGAGACCAACGAGAATAAGGTGCTTTTCTATACTTCCTTAAAGCTTTAAATTCTGATATTTCTGTGATGATTCAATCCATGGGAGGTATAACTTTACCTACATCCTATAACATTGCTATTAGAGTTGAAAATTGTTTAATTCAACTTGGTAAATTTGCACCTAGGCCACATATGCCTCTATATACAAAGCCGGGAGCTCTAAACACTACTCAAACACCCATGTTATCTCTCATTCCCGCTCCAAGGAATCAGAGTTCAACTAAAGCTTCCACCTCATCTTATAGCTCCTCAAATGATCTCCAAGAAGTCATGAAGAAACTGCAAAACTTGGGTAATGAGTTGGTGAAACTTAAGAGGCAACAAACTCAAAATTTCAGATCATATCAGCCTCAAACTCAACCCAACAGGCCTCCATATCAGCCTAATAGGCCACCCATCCAAACTATAAATCAGAATCAAGCCAAACCTCTTGCTAATAGGCCATTCCATCCTTACAATCCTAATGTAGCATCCACATCTAAAGCCTTGGTACCAGTGCAAAATAACATGGCTCAGGAATATGATTGGTGTTTCCCATGCAATCAGCCCCATAACCAGTCAATGTGTTTTAACGACACTTTGAATCAAGCTTTTATGGTGACAACAACTAGTTTGGAATAAGAAACAAGACAAGAAGGAAATCAGTAGCAAGAGGCACCTCCAAATGAGACCACACTTTTCAATTACTAGGTTGAAGATTTCTACGATATGAATCAAACACCTCCTCATAGTGTAGTAGAAAACACACAATCTAAGACAAGGAATTGGAGAAGGGAAGTCATCCAATTCAAATGGTCCACAACCCTCTATTACTCGTAGGGTGTTAGCGATCAAAGTGAAGTACCCAATACACAAGGTTATCCCAAACCACCTCCTAGACCAACTCAAGTACCGGTTGTAATATCCTATGTGCAAGAAAAGAATGTGCAAGGTAAAGGGCAGCAGAGAGATAGTTCATCTCCTTTCAAAATAATTGAGTAGATGAAGAAAACAAATGTAAACGTCTCAATATGGGAGTCATTAGCTATCCTAGGATAGAGAGGCATATTGCAAGTTCTTTATGGCAAATTGGTTAGTGTCAAATCAGCCACCCAATCAACAAGAAAAAGTGCTCACCAATACGGCTCAGCAAGAAGGAAATCTGTGGAAGCCACCAAGGTAAGAATTTAAAGCCCCCACCATTTACATTTCATTGATCATCGGAGATAAGATGGTGCATAATTACATGATTGATTTGGGGGAAAGTAGCTCAGTCATACTGAAACAAATAGTGGATCAGTTGGGCCTTCAATATGAAGTTGTCTCCAAAGGAGTGGTGTAATTAGATGGGACAATGCTAACGATAGTTGGGGTAATCAAATGTTTGAGCCTCACATTACATGCATGTCCCAATGTGACCATCTTGCAAGATGTATCAGTTATAGACTTGCCACCTCTCTTTGCATTGTGCTTGTCAAGAGACTTCACTACTAAAATTGGAGGCTATTTGTCTATTGATTGGTCGCACATGATTTTTAGAACAAGGTATGGAGCTAAGGCTATAATCAGATATGATCCAATTGTAAATTTCCATATTGAGCCTCATGTACCAATCCCAATCAATGCAAATTGTTTAGCTTTTGATCAAGAAGATCTCCCAAGCACTTATGAAGCATACTAAGGTTGGATGCATCCCAAACTTGACTCTTGATGAATGGGAAAACAAGAGACATGCTTTTGACCCTTACAAATAAATGGAAGAATCTGAGCTAGGAGTTTATTGTTTACATGAAGAGAATCATCCTCTCCCTAGCATCACTAAGCTAGACCACAAAGATGATAATGAAGTATGGCAATTATTATTTGATGGTTCAAGAAGTAGAAAAGGAGCCGGAGGGGGAGCTATGATCATTTCACCTTAGGGTATAAAATATTACTCATCTTTCTGTTTCTAGTTTACTTTCTCAAACAACATAGCTGAGTATGAAGCCTTGATTCATGGATTACATTGGGAAAGAAAGAGAGAATTAAAAATTTACAAGTGTTTGACGATAGCGAGCTAATTGAGAATCAAGTCGAGAGGACAAGCTGCTACCAAGAACGATTTGTTAAAAATTACAAGAATTAGGTATGCAATCTCATTGAATATTTTGAAGATTTTAGCATCAATTCCATCCCAAGAAGGAAGAATGAAGCAACATATAGATTGGCAGCAATCAGGGTAGTATTTTATTTTGTAGAAATTATCAAGTGTGATAAATCTTAGCCCCATATTAACGTGCTTCTAAGATCATTGTTCCCAGGATGACAATACAAGTTGGCAAGTCTTCGAGAATGATAAAAAAATTGTCAACTTTTTATAAGAAGAAGCTGAGTTCTTTGCCAAAAACCAAGACAAGTTGGAATGACAATATGGTTACCAAGTGGTGCAGATGAGAACCAACAAATTACCAAAATGTCTTGTAACTTTGGATTCAATATTCAACCCAAATGATCAATTATGGAAGGAGAAGGCAAATATTCAGGTAAAGGGTGAAGATTCAGAGCCTATTTCAATAGATGAAGGCAAAACATTGCAAATTGGAAAAGTAAGTACCCCACAAGAAAAATCTGAATTCATTCAACTTTGTCAAGAATTCCTATATGTCTTTGCTTGGACTTACAAGTATTTAAGAGGTTTCAACCCAAAGTTGGCACAACACACTATCGAGTTGGATCCAAGATCTAAACCTATCAGACAAAAGCAAAGGGTAGTAAATCCCCACATTGAACCTCTCATGAAGAAAGAGTTGAACAAGCTGATTAAAGCTAGAAATATCTTACCTATCAAACATTTAAGTTGGGTTGCAAACTTAGTGCCAATAAGGAAAAGAAATGGAGAAATCAGATTGTGTGTGGACTTCCATGATTTGAACAGAGCATCACTCAAGGATCATTATCCACTTCCATCAATGGAATAGATCTTGTAGGTTGTAGCTGGATCCAAAAGGTTTTCATTGCTAGATAGATACTCAAGCTATAATCAGATAATGGTGAAAGAGGAAGATCAGTACAAGACAACCTTCACCACGAAATGGGGCACATATGCTTACAAGAAGATGCCATTTGGACTGACATCAATGCCAAAGAAACATTTTAGTGAGCAATGGATATGGAATTCAAAGGCTTAATCAACAAGATAGTGTTAGTATATCTAGATTACATCACTATCTTCTCAAAGAATGCAGCAAACCACCTCTTTCACCTCAGGAAATTATTTCAAAGGTGTAGAAGTTTTGGAGTGTCATTGAATACAAATAAATGTGTATTTTTGACACATGAGGGAAATTTTTTGGGCCACATTGTCTCAAGAAAAGGGTTAACAATTGACCCTGAAAGATTTCAAGCCATTAGAACACTTCCACTACCACATCACAAGAAATCTCTCCAAAGCCTCTTAGGAAGGATAAACTTTTTCCTCGATTTTTGCCTGATTTTGCCACTCTTGTGAAGCCTTTACCAATGAAAATGAAGAAGAGCCTTGCATTCAAATGGATAGAAGAAGGTAGAGAGAGTTTTGAGACTATCAAGTGTGGAATATCATAGGCCCTAACCCTTATTAACCCAAAATGTTCAAATGATTTCATTTTTATGCTTTTGGAGGGTCGAGACACAATCTCAACTATCTTAGTTCAGCCTAATAGAGAAGTTTTAGAATGGCCCATAGCATTCTTCAATAAAAGCCTAGAAGATTATGAAGTAACATATTATTTTATTGAAAAGCATGTCCTTGCTTTGTCATTAAGAGTTTGAAGAAGTTCAGACACTTGGTCTTGAATAATAAGATTCAATTTCAAGTGTCTCATGTTAGTTTCAAGGATTTTATCCTAAACAAGGACTTGAATGAGAATAGAGCAGGTTGGATAACTCATGTAATGGAGTATGATATTGAAATCAAAGTGATGAATATGGTTCATGTCAAAGGTTTGTGTGAGAAACTCGCTTCCAAACAATAAAATGAGTCAAAGAATGAGGAAGAGGTTTTCCTACTACTACGAATGATAAAAACAACTAGATAACTATACTAGCATTCCGTGTTGGACTCGAGACTTGGTGCATTATCTCCAAAAAATTTCATGCTCTCAAGAAATGAGCAAAGAAAAAATAAGGTACTTTATATTACAAGCCATGTTGTATGTGCTTGTTGACGATGTTTTATTCAAGAGGGACATCAATGGTGTCCTATTAAGGTGCATTGGGATTGTCTAAGTTGAGCGGGTATTACATAAAGGCTTACTATTATTGGCCTACGGTGTTTAGTGATTGCTACTCATGGATCAAGAAGTGCAAGAAGTGTGCATTCTTCACAAGGAAGGAAAGGTTAGCATCCTGCCTCTTCATCCAATTTCAGTAAATCAACCATTCATGCAATGGGGATTGGACTTCATTGGAGTGATCAACCCAAATTCAAGTCAAGGCCACAAGTGGATACTCACAGCGACCAACTATTTCACCAAGTGGACTAAAGCAGTGGCACTTAAGGAGGTAAATGAATCTAGCATCTTGGATTTCTATGAAGGGATAGTCACAAGGTTTGGTGCCCCTACTACTATCATATAAGAAAATGCATTGGAATTCATTGACACGAATATCATTGAGTGGGATGTCAAGAATGGTGTATACCTCAAGCACCTCTTCAAACTATTACCCTCAAGGTAATGGCCAAGAAGAGTCCACAAACAAGAACTTACTGAGAATCATCAGAAGGACTCTTGAGGAGAATCAAAGAACTTGGCACACAAAACTCAAATCAGCTCTTTGGGCAGATAGGATCACACCCAAGAGGTCTACAAGAAGCTCTCCATTCAAGCTTGTATATGGGAAGGAAGCATTTTTACCTATATCACTTGAGTTGCCAAAGCATTAGAACTCATGAAACAACTAGAACTAGTTGAGTTTGAGCCTATGGAGATCAAGTATGTAGAGATGATGGAGTTAGAAGAAGTAAGAGAACATGCAAAGTGTAGACCATGGAGAAGGATCAAGCATTGATCAAGAAGAGATTTGAAAAGAAAGCTACGGTGAAGACATTCCAAATAGGGGACTTAGTTTTGAAGTGGGATATGGATCGTGCAAAGCCAAGAAAACATTCCAATTTTGATGCCATATGGAGTGGTCCATATATGATCATTGAATGCAAAGGTAGCAATGCCTTCTAGCTAGCTAAGTTGGATGGTGAAGAATTACATATTCCAATCAATGGGATCTATCTCAAACATTGCTACTAGAAGGAGAATTCTCACCCTTGTACATATTAGTCTAGGATTTCCAATTCCTCCAAGTGCTTGTGCACATTTTTGTTGTTATTAGATTAGGTTTCATTTCCCTAAGTGCTTTGGCATAGGTTTTGTTGCTCCAAGGTTGTATCATTATACAGTTCAATGTGCCTCTAGGTGAATGTTATAGCGGTCCATTCCAAGAACAGGTAAAAACCCTAGGTCAAGACAATTTTCTACTCTCAGAAATCTCATCTTCAAGATTTTCTTATGAAAATTGAGAGTGTGGACAGCGGGGTAGGTTCAGGGTCACCAAGTGCAAGTGTCAGATTCAAGTTTCAAGAAAAGAATTAGTATAAGTCTATCATCCATGACTCGTGCCCAACAAATATCACAAGGCAGCTTATTCATTCACCTAGTAGGCGGGTGATCCACGAGTCGCCAAACTGTTATCCCAATTTTACCCCTAGGGAAAAATTGGTTGAATGTGACCTTGCACAGAGAAAATGAAGGGGTCGGCTCAGTTGTGTGGGCTCACATTCAATCCCAAAATTGAGCCTAGAATGACCCAACCCAAAGTAGAGGAAAGGAGGCTGCGGAGGTTTCCATGTGCCTCAATAAGCGCAACCCCTAGGGTAGAATCCAAGGCGGGGTCCCTAAGCGAGTGTAGGCTCTCCACGTAGTCAAAGTCTTAACAGGGACAGAGCCTACAGAATCCTCCACACGTCCCAACGATGCACATCCAAGGGTCTTACCAAAAAGGCGGGACCCAAACATGCGTGAGCCCCCTACGTATCTAAAGTCGGACGTATTGCTCGCGCCAAATAGGAGGGCTAAGCCAAAACATGAGCAAAAAAAAGGGGTGGCCCATGGATGATGCCAAGTGTCCCACTATCACAATTTTAGGAGTTAACTATAAGTATCCCACCTAAAATAAGAGTTACGGTATTATATATGTTGGGCCCACCTTACTCACCCAAAGGAATGAGGCATGAAGTGATTCATTTGAGGCCCAAATTGGCTAACTATAAGGCGGTGCTAGTGGAAAGCCCCATGTATCTTTTTGGTGCTCCTTGAGGGGAAAATCTAAAGTAATTCCCAAACGAGCACCAATATGACATGTGGTCGAGTCAAAAGGTGTATAGAGCCAAACATTGAAAATTCGAAGGCAGAAAAAGGAGACACGCATTATCTCAATGCAACATCAAAGGTGGGACCCAAAATGTAGAGCCCAAATGTGCATAGACCCTCCATGTGTCTAGGGTCCCACAACATTACTCTTAATGGGCGGGAATGACAAAGTTGGTCATTGAAAGGTCTAAGGGCCGGTGGGTGATGCCACATCTCAACTCTATGCAACTTGAAAAGAAAACTCTAGACACAAGTCCCAAACTTGCATCATCCCTCCATGTATCCAGAGTCAAATGTAGTGCCTCCTTGATAGGAGGGGCTTATAGAGAAGACAAAGGAAATAGAGAGCAGGCTTGCAGATGATGCCACATGTCATTCAACGGTGTAACTTCAAGAGTGGAAGGGGAGGTAAATCTCAAGATGCGCGGGGATGTCACATGGATCTTATGTGAATAGACTCCAAGCCCGAAGCACCTTCAAGTGGCCATATCTTTTGACTGGAAACTCAAAATCAAGCAAGAGAGGATGTTTGGGAAAGACCTCGATGCCCTGCTACTCACCTACCAACATTAATGCTTTGGTCCACCATTTTCAAGGCTATCAAGTCTCCCACTTACAACCGTGATGAATATTGGGCCTCCTTTGCTTGTCAACAAGGAACAACGATGGGGGCATAGGTATTGCGGTGAGACCATCATTGTTACGGGGTAATTAATTGCCCCTTTTGGGTGGTTGAAAAAGAGTCTAGATTTCTTACGCCTCCTTCTCTAATTATTCCTATATATTGTACAAGAGGGGTATATTCTAGTGGTTAGACACTCTTTCTTTGCCCCTCCCTTCTTCTTTGCCCTGCGAAGTGAATCATGGAGTTTCAAACCCCATTCAAATTGTAATGTAATTTATACCGCAGCTACTTGTAATGCACCTTTGTATCAATTTTGGAGCAATAAGATAAGTATGTGGATGACTTAACCCTCCCTTATGTTCGAGTGCATCCTCCTGGTATCTCATTGTAATTTTGGTCATCTATGCATGGATATTGTGTCACATTTTAATCTTTTGTATTTAAGGGAAATGCAGATGTTCAACATTCCTTTGGTGCATCACCTTTGTTAGATTAGGTTTTATTTCTAGAATCTCTCTCTATGTGTCTCCTTGGCAAGTTAGAATAGGCTTTAGAGTAGATCCTCTACAATATGAATGTGTGCACCTAAACAGAGGAATAGGAACTGGCCTCTATTCAAAGAGCTCTCTCTATTCACAAATTCCCACACTTTGAGAGATGCTCCATGTTATGCAATCACATTGAGAGTCTCACCCATTGAGTGGCAAAATTTAGGGATGTTGTGATTTTGCATCAAAAAATACATGTGTACTTACTTAGATAAATCTATTCATATAGAAGGTACATTATGACCATTTAACGGGTGATCCTTTGACTCCCTAGTTGTATTTTGGTCAATAAATGTCATCTTAGCCTATTTGGCAGCTTGTAATAATTTAAAAAAATTCTCAAGGTGTCATACGATGCATTTTTAACTCATTTAATGTACATATATCAGAATAAGAAGTTTTCTTATCAATAATATTGACATTTAAATCAACATTATGAGATATATAATAAGAAACATTAATTTATAATCCATTATCCTATGTAAAAAAACTTAATAAAATTAGGTTTTTAACAAAATCATTTAGATGAGTAATCAAATTATAAATCATCTTGTAAGTGTAAATGTTATCTCTCGAAAGTGCACCTTGTAGAGAGATGACTGCAGTGTTCTAAGCTTTCTCTGTATCTCTCTCTTTCATAGATACAATGGAAACACCTCAGGTCTATGGGTATACCTATTGTTGAGGTGAGTCTCGGTATCAAGGTCGGTTCCTTTTGATGTATCCTAAACTAATTTTTAGGGGTTTTGAGGGTAAAAGATGATTGTAACTGAATTGAAAATTGGGGTGATACACCAAACTTGTTGAGGGTTGTTGAGTATATGCACAATCAATTTGAGAATGAAACATGGATGCACAAACCAATAGTTTTTAGCAGAATATTAAGGAAAAACACTTGGTGTATTGAGGGAATGAGTCACAACAATACAATAAGATAACATGCACACTAATATTATGTAGAAACTACTAAATTTACAGCAAGGTAAGATGATTAATCAGGGAATTTTAAATTCACAAGAATTAATGAGATATACACACCACTGCAAAGAATTAGAATGGAAAAAATTAATTCTTATTCAAGGGGAAAAATTGGTAAAATATGCTTCAACACTCCTATGTCCAAAAAGTCCTCCTTTGTGCTTTGCAATTGCACACAATATATAGAAAAATTATCCACCCATCCCATCCTAAAAATAGCATAAAAATTTTACTCACCCATGCATGCTAATTTTAAACCTTTATCATGAATAAATAAAGGAATAAAAATAGACATGCTAATATAATGAGGCATTAATAGCCTTGATTACAAAAATACATCTCAGTCAAATTGCAGTTGACTGATCTATTTTTAACAAAGTAAGATGAATAATTTGGCTAATAATAGCCTTTGCTTGTTGTGTAAGTATCCTCCAATGTGCATGACATCTTTGTCTTCTATTGCTTGATTTGACACTTACAATTTGATCCACTTGTAGTGATAATTTTGGCATTATTTAATTCTACCCCTTGGATGCACATGCAAAAATAAATCCCTTTGTGTGAGAAAAAATAATTCCTTTATTTTCAATACTTTGCAAAAATAATTCACCCATGTATTCCATCATGATGGGGACCACATATGGTTTTGATGTCAACATCTCATTTGTCTTCTTGTGAAAAATTGACTCTGTGCAAATATAATTTGATCACTTTCAAACATTCCCACTATGGGGACCACTTCATACATCTATAATGGGCACCTCCTTTGTTGATTCTATGGCATACTTTTGGGATCCATCTTTTGCAAATATTAAGGAAATATTTTAGGAGACTTAAAACCTTGACAACTTTGGCTATTGGTTTGACCTCTTTTGATGATCATCATATAATATAAAATTTAACAAACATCAATTATTGGACTTTGGATATCATGTGGTATATACTAATGTTTCGGTATTTGATTATCGTTGGCACATACTATAGTTTTTGATTTGAAATTAATCATTGATAAACATCATTTGGTTTTATCATGACCAGGCATGTATTATTATTTTGTCCCCTTTTTTATCATCATGGTGTCAGCATTTGATTTTTCAATGAACTATGGTTTGGAACTATTGGGTTTCAAATTTTCACTTGGAATGAAACTAGGTCCCCTTATTGAAAGCGGGGAAAAACCTATGTACAAATACACAATATGTCATTCAATGGTGGTTTCCCAATATCTTGAAATGTGTTTTCTACCTAGAAATTTATCAATACATGAGGATATAAGACTTGAAGAGAGGAGGGTGGTAGAAGAAGACAATACTTTCGGGGAAAATAGATGACAGAGAAAACCTTTATATGTATTGAGCAAATGGGATATAGAGTAGAACATTTCACGTTTATAACAGTGCACAATCTGTAGACTCAAAGTTCTTGAGATTGTATAAACTAGAACACAAATTTTCTAAGCATGCAAGGATTAGATGATTCATAGATCAGAGAAAGAAGGAAAGAGAAAAAGAGGAAAAAGGGGAAAACACTTGTATTGATTTCATCGTGATTTGAAATTACAGTTCTAGAATATCAATATTCGAACCCTTTATAATGGCTTTGAAATACTATGAAATATCTTGCAAGAGATGGTTACAAATTTCTTGAGAAAGAAAGAAATTATTACAACTCATTCCAATCATTCGCACCCTTTTGAGTTCTTGATTCACAAAGAAATGCTAATGGCAAAAAAAACCAGGTTTTCTAATATACGGCCGTTACATTATTTATCCAGTAAAATCGGGCCATTCGATCTACTTTTATAACTTTAAATTTGGGTTGTCCACATGGGAGAGGTTTAAACTGAAGCGAGCCTGTGGACACCTTTTACATTTTTTGCCTTTGAAGTTGCGCTAGGATGACACGTGGAGAACTCCGCCGGTTCTTTCATACTTAGCCGATTTGGGCCTATTTCTGTTTGACTTATGTTGACCCCTAGACACATGGAGAGCTGGTGCTCATTTGAGTTTCTACTTTGGAAACACCTCCTAAAATTATGCCAATTGGACGTGTGGCTCCTTTTGCTGGTCTTGGACTTTTCAACGACCAACTTTGTCTCTTACTTTAATTTGACCATGTGGCGAGATGGCACTCATTTGGAGATTGGCCCTTTGGTTTCACTTCCAAAATTATGTCGTTGAGGCACGTGGAGGTTTCGCTAACTCGCTCATACTTAGTCAATTTTAACAATTGACACTTTCTATTTTAGACCTAGGACACGTGGAGGACGGCACAAGTTTGAGACTGCTACTCGCTTCGACTCTCGAAGTTGTTCCGATGAGGAACGTGGCGCCGTTCTCTGAACCTTCCATACTTATCCTATTTGGCCTTGTTTTGTCTTCATTTTGGACCTGGGACACGTGGAAAACCTACGCTTATTTGGATATTGTCCTTTGGGCCCTACCCTTGGAGTTGTGCCATTTGCACGCGTGGAGGCTTCGATGTTGCTTGAAACATGGCCATACCACATCCAATCAGATATATCCATGTACTACCCATGGATGCTAGGGAAAAAATTAACGGGGAAGATACACTGTCATTCCCGATTGTGGGAAAAAAATAAAAAGAAGGGGAAAAAATCCACCATTACGCTTGAATTTCAAATTTTTCTCCATGGAATGGAAAATTATAAACAATACTAGGCTCGATGTAATCCAATACTCCAAGGTATCGACTCAAAATTTGTGAAACTTGACTTCAAAAGAGGGGAATTTTGAGGGTGACAATAGCTGGCTCTTTTTGGGGATGACTTGATAGAGGAACGAGGCAAGATCAAGAACCACATAAAAACTTAGGGAAAACAGACCAATGCCTTATCCATTGGGCAAATAGATTCAAAAGTAAAAACCAATACAAGGCAACACACACAAAAGATAGGAAAAGGAACAAAACAAACCAAAAGGGAAGACCCAAAACAGAACACACCACACAACAAAGAACAAGAAAAGGAAACAATCCAAAACTAAAAACCAAACGGAATTTACAAAAGGAATTCCTAGCCACACATAGGACTTGAACAAATTTATGTATGCTCTACTATAAGGAAGTGAGAGAGGAGATCCATCTATGTAATCGAAATAAAAAGAATTCTCAAAGAAAATGTCCGATTCTAAAAGACCAAGCCAAAGAGAATCAAACTTACAATGGCTTCCTTGTGGCTCATGTCTTTTGTCCCAAAGCAGCACAATGTCCCCCACTTGGAAAACTCTATGTTTGGCTTTCTTGTCGAGACAAATCCTTCACTTTCGAGTTGATAAGCTGATATCCTATCAAAAACCTACAACCTGTCTTCATGAAGATTCGAAGGTACAAAATTCTCTCATCCAAAGAGCTACCGAAACTTGAATATTCAAGTGGTTTTCATCGAGATGCAATGCTGGAAAATCTACCGTGAATGGTAGTTGATCCTCCACACCATACACCACTTGGAAAGGAGACATTCCAATTTCTCTCTTGGGTGTAATTCTATCCACCCAAAGTGCATCATATAGATTCTTATGCCAATTCCTCGAGAATCATTTATAAGATTTATAACTATGTTAACCGAGTTCTTGTTTGTTTATTCTACCTATCCATTCCCTTGGGGGTAGTGATCTAAAGAATGAGCAAGGGAGATTCCATACCCATATAAAAATTCCATCATCTCAGCAGAAGAAAAGTTGGAAGCATTTTCAGTCACAATCTTGTTTGAGGTCCCAAACCCGATCAATATGTTCTCCTTAATGAAGTTGCAAACTACCTCAAAAGTAGTTCTCTTGACTGGGATGGCTTCCACCCACTTGGTGAAGTAATATGTGGTAGTCAAACATGGGTATACCCAACACCTTTGTAAGATGGATTGATTGCTCTAATGAATTCTTAACCCCATTGTTGAAATGGCTCTTCAATCACCACAGGATTGAGAGGTAAAGCAATCAACTTAGGTCTTCTAACAAATGTTTGGCATGCTTCACATTTACCAACCCATTTTGATGCATCTCGAACAAAGTGGGCCAATAATAACTAGAACAAAGTATTTTATAAGTTGTTACAAAGTAGAAGAGAAATGGCCTCCATAAGATTGGTCATGAAATGTAGAGAACAACTTCTTTTGTTGCTCCTTGTCTACACACTTAAAAAACCTTCCATCTATGCCTCGTTTGAATAAAGAATTCTCCCATAACACATATTGTGTAGACCTCGGTTTGAGGGCTCTCTTATCTTGGCACTCAAGTGAGATGAACACTCTCCATAGGTTAGAAAATGAGCAATTTCAGCACACCATACATCTTTCGAGTTGAGGAAAAGAAAACAGAGACATCAAGTCCATATTTGGATAGCTCCTTGGAAGCTCCTCAATAATGAGTTAACATAGGTACTTACCATGAACCAATTTTGCTAGCGTGAGGTCAAGATCATACTCTTGCACCTTTTCTACCCAATTACCTCTCTTGGTTTTAAATTCTTGTTGAGTAAGAATGGATTTGATTGTTGTATTAGGCACCATCACCACAAAATGAGAATTAAGGATGTAAAACCTAAACTACTTGACAACTTTAACAACTACAAAAGCATGTTTCTCCATCATGGTGTACTTCAGATCATGATTTTTCAAGACATAACTCATGAATGCAATTGGGAGCTCATGATTGTCAGCATTCTTCTAGGCTAACACATCAGCTAGGGTATTTTCAGTGGCGTAACAATAGATAATGAAATATTTGCTAAAGTCAGGGCATGCCAAGGTTGGAGTCTTTGCAATAGCCTGTTTAATGTCCTCAAATTATTTCTTCCCTTTAGAGGACCAACAAAAATTTTGCTTCCCTTGCATCATGTGAGTAATGCTCATAGTAAGTTCTACAAAATTAGGGATGAATCTTCTTAGGAAATTGATCTTACGAAAGAATGGACACCTTTCTTACTTGATGGAAGAGGAATTTACTGGATGGCCTAAACTCTCTCTAGATCAATCTTGATCCCTTCCTTTGAAAAAATGTGTCCCAACAACTTTCCTTTTGTGACACAAAACACATAATTCTTAGGGTTTAAAGAAATACCATGCCCTCTACACTTTTGTAATATTGTTTTAACGTGTTGGATGTGATCTATTCTTGCTTTAGAAAACATTGTCAAGTCATTTAAATATGCAACAATGCATTTCCCTTTCAAACCGCCAAAATCCAAGTTCATGGCCCTCTGGAAATTAGCACCAACATTGATGAGACCAAATGACATCCTCTTATAGGAAAAGGTTCCCAAAGGAGTAGTAAAGGCAATCTTATGTTAATCTACAATATTCACCTATACTTGATTGTACCTCAAGAATCCATCTAACATAGATAACATCTCTGAGCCTATGACATCTTGCAATACATGTTCCATCATGGGGAGAGGGAAGTTGTCCTTCAAAGAACCCTGATTTAGATTTCTAAAGTCCACACAGATCCAGATCTCACCATTCTTCTTTTTGATAGGCACTATATTAGCAA
This sequence comes from Taxus wallichiana var. yunnanensis, assembly GCA_018340775.1. NCBI lineage: Eukaryota > Viridiplantae > Streptophyta > Pinopsida > Cupressales > Taxaceae > Taxus > Taxus wallichiana. Next base: position 493,358,440 of record CM031242.1, on the reverse strand, counting down.
TCCACGTTGAATGGTGGATGGAGAAGATGATCTTAGCCTTCAAAAGCTTTTATATTTCTTGGAAAATTGTATCAACTATCTTTGGATTATATTGAATTTGTTTTTTTTGAAGGGTTTGATCCCAGGCTTAAGAGGAATGAAATGTTGAATTTATTTAGGTGAAAAGCCTTAAGATCATCATAAGAGTAAGCCAAAAAATCAACATACCTCTTCAATGATTCACAACCCTCTTTTTCTCTTCCTAAGTGCATCATTTTCTAATGTAGACCATTTTGGGATCATCAAGACTCCAAATATTCACTTTCTCATTCTCATCAGATTGTCGAGGTCCTTGAGAAACTTTAGACTTCATATAGCTATCATGCTTATCAAAAAGATCCTCCAAAATCACCATCCCTTTAGGGATTTTGTTTCCTTTTAGTTTGATGCATCCATCTCGATCCATCTCTTCTTTGACACCCTCTTTATTTGATGACACACACTCTCTAGGTAGATTTTCACTTCCTTCAAAGTACAACTGATCAAAGTTGTCTTTGAGCTCCAAGAAAGAAATAAAATGTTGGTCATCATTGAAAAACTTGCCAATTATTTACATTGTCAGGCACACTGGGTCTATGGATCATCTCAATGGTGAATTTCTCTTGAGGGAAATTAGGATGAGGAATCAACAAGGACCCCAAAATAGCTAGAGAGTCAACCCTACTGTTCCTTTCCCTTGGTACAACTTCAATGGAAAAAGCATCAAGGAATTCAATGGAATCCCAGACCATATTCCTATAGTGCTTCAACCTTTTGTTATTTACCTAATAAAGGTCTGTAACTTGTTTTACAATTAGCTTTTCATCTCCATGAGCAAGAAGGTTCTTCACTCCCATTCATTCACCATGCTCAACCCAAGAATGAGGGCCTCGTCCTCAACAGTATTGTTGGTATTTTCAAACTAAAACTTGAAGGAGAAAGGATGAACCTTACCCCTAGGAGAAATGAGCACTACACCAGCTCCAGAACTAGTTGAAGAGAAGATCCCATCAAACTCCAAAGTCCACACACCATTAGGGTCAAGAAAAACTCACTTTGACAGACTCGTCTCCTCTTGTGACATGATCATGTAGCTCCCATGCCCAATGTCTTCATACAGTATTTGTGCTTTAGGATCATCATTATTTTTAACAATATACTCTACTTATTTCGCAGGAAACAACTTCTTCATCTGCCCTTTGAATGGGATCAAGGCATGTGACCAATCCATTTGGATTTCCCCTCCTACCTCCTTACAGAAATTTCTACTTAGCAACATCCCATATGAAGGAGGAATATCAGCTACCAAAATGGTATCTGAGACCATTTTCTCTGGAAAATCAGCAAAATCTACTTGTGCATATTTAATTCTACCAACCAAAGGTACTTTCTTACTCTCCATGGAATAACAAGAGCCATAAGTGCAGGTTAGGGTTAGACCCAAAGCATGAGCCACTTTTGCAGGCATTACATTATCTGATGCTCCTGAATCTATGACACAATTACTGAGTTTATGGCTAGCTATGAGAAGGGTCACATAGAATGGTTCAATTTTCTCATTAGGGGAAGTGACTGCAGCCACAAGGCTTGATTGAGGTGAGGAAGAGGGAGTGGGAAAAGTCCTTTAGAAGAATGGGTTGGGGTTTTAGATTTAGAATTTACAAAGTTAACCATTTTGGCAAAGGCTTTAGGATGGGTTTGATAGGAAATTTCCATCAAAAATCTAAATCTTGGTCTTTTAAAGATGTTCTATAATGTCAAAATATCCAGAGATGTGTATGGGGAATCACTACTAGGAGCAGGAGGATCTTTTGATCTATCATCTTTATCATTTGTTGGAATCAAATTCTCGAAGTAGAAGTAGAGGGAGAAGGACTAACAAATATTAACTTTTAACTAGAAGTAGTAGGAATTGGAGCTCCTCTTCTTGCAATCACCGGGATGGTGATGGGGTGATCCTTGGATGTTTTTGTAGGTTGCACCACTTTTTACTTTTTTTGTCTACTCTCGAGGTCATAACAACATATGACTCACTATTCATCTCAGCCACTACATCATCATAGTCATCTTCATCATCCACACCTTTAGTGGTGAGGAAATGAACTCGAGAACCACTAGGATCCTCCAGTTCTTCATCAACTTCCTCTTCTTGTTCATCATAGAGCCCATTTTCTTCCTCATCATTAGGCTCAAGAACCTCACAAGTAGCATTGATAGGAACCTTGAGGGGTGGACCTTCAATGGCCAACCTAGTTTGAGAAGAGGGCAAGTGGTTCCTAGGCTAAAATTTATTCCTTGGAACATCTTGATATGGAGCATGCTAATACAATTTTTTCTTGATGGCAATGAGGTCATTAGCTAGCTTTTGCACCAACTGATCTGCATTACCTCCAGGAGAAGAGGAAGAAGAAGATGCTTTGGATTTGAAAGAATCCCTTTTTAGATTTCGGACATAACCAAGGCATCTTCCACACCGATAGCCAATCTCGATCCACGTCCAAAGTTGCAAGATTCTCTCTCCTCAAGGCATAGCTTACTTCCAAAAATTGAGAATTCAAGAAGAAACACTTCTAAATCTGATCAATAGGCCTAGTATTTTGTGGAATATTGTTAATAAACTTGTTTAACTTGGCCACAAATTCTCTCATAGGCTCATGTGGCTCCTTCTTGATTTGAAAAATTTGAGCTAGCAAAGCATGCACATCTTGGCAGAGTTTGAAATGTTGCTCAAATTTAGTCCTCATAGTAGTCCAATCGGTGATGGTCCCAGCAAGAAAATGGTAAAACCAATCAGAGCATTGTCTTGCAAGGTTTCCACAAACATCCTAATAGAGACATCCTCATGTTCAACTCCAAGGACCCCACATGCAACAATGAAGGCTGTAATGTGTTCATCAAGGTGTACTTTACCATCACCTCTAAATTTGGGAAAATTCTTCCTGTTACCCCTAGGTAACTCATGCAATGGTTGAGGAAGAGCTAGAGGCCCAAATCTTTGTCCCCAAGGCCGAGGTGTTGTCATCCTTGGAAATATTGTTTGACTGGGCCGAGACACTAATAAGAACTAGGGCACAAAGATTAGGGCTTAGTTGTGCTTTCAGAATGCTACTACCATAAGCTCTATCTTCAACATGAGGTGTGCTTGTGGAAGGATCTCTTTCTATTTCTTCTTGGAGGAGAAAGATGAAAACCTTGTTGATCCAGGAGTTGAAATTTGGGATCTTCAATTCCAAGAGTCCTTCTACCACGAGCACATATTAGAGTCGCAGATAAAAGAAATGATCAAATTAGTTGTTCTTTTAGAAAGGAAATTTGTTGAAAAAATCCGCAGCAGAGTCACCAAAAACTATTGGGTATCATATTTTCATTGGGAATGAAACCACAGGTAGGGGACAATCAAGTCCCTCCACTTTAATGGGAGAGGTTCCCTTATTGAAAGTTGGGGCAAATCTTTTGTACAAATACACAATATTTCATTCAATGGTGGTTTCCGATATCTTGAAATGTGTTTTATGCCGGAAAGTTATCAATAAATGAGGATAAACAACTTAAAGAGAGGACGAAGGAAGAAGAAGACAATACTTTTAGGGAAAGGAGATGACAGAGAAAACCTTTATATGTATTCATAAAATGAGATATAGAGTAGAACCATTCACGTTTATAATAGGCACAATCCATGATCGAAAGTTCTTGAGATTATATAAACTAGAACACAAAGTTTCTAAGCATGCAAGGATTAGATGATTCACAGATCAGAGAAAGAAGGAAAGAGAAAATAGAGGGAAAAGGGGAAAACCCTTGTATTGATTTCTTTAGATTCAAAATTACAGTTCCATAATATCAAAATTCCAACCCTTTACAATGACTTTGAAAGCCTATGAAATAGCTCGCAAGATACATTTACAACTTTCTTGAGAAAGAAAGAAATGGTTACAACTCATTCCAATCATTCATGCCCTTTCAAATTCTTGATTCGCAAAGAAACATTAATGGCAAAAATCTAGTTTTTCCACTATACACCCGTTACATTATTTCTCCAGTTAAATATGGGCCATTCGATCTGCTTTTATAAGTTTAAATTTGGGTCGTCCACATGGGAGAGATTTAAACTGAAGCAGGCCTGCGGACACCTTTTGCATTTTTGCCTTTGAAGTTACACCAGGATGACATGTGGAGAACTCCATTGGTTCTTTCATACTTATACGATTTGGTCCGATTTCCTATTTGACTTATGTTGACCCTTAGACACGTGGAGAGATGGTGCTCATTTGAGTTTCCACTTTGGAAACGCCTCCTGAAATTACGCCGAGTGGACACGTGGCTCCTTCCACCGGTCTTGGAATTTTCAATGGCTAACTCTGTCTCTCCATTGACTTTGACCACATGGTGAGCTGGCACTCATTTGGAGATTGGCCCTTTGGTTTCACTTTTAAAATTGTGTCATTGAGGCACATGGAGGCCTCCGCTAACCCACTCATAATTATTCAATTTTAACGATCGACGCTTTCTCTTTTGGACCTGGGACATGTGGAGGACTGGTGCAAGTTTGAGAACTACCCCTAGCTTTGACTCTCGAAGTTACGTTGATGAGGCACGTGGCGCCATCCGTTGAACCTTCCATACTTAGCTGATTTGGGCTTGTTTTGTCTTCATTTTGGACCTAGGACACGTGGAAAACCCACGCTTATTTAGAGACTGTCCCTTGGGTCCTACCCTTGGATTTACGTCATTTGGACACATGGAGGCTTCGATGTTGCTTGAAACATGGCCATACCGCATCCAATCAAAGATGTCCACATACTACCCATGGATGCTGGGGTAAAAATTAATGGGGAAGATACACTGTCATTCCCGACTATGGGAAGAAAATAAAAATAAGGGGAAAAACTCCACTGTTACACCCGACTTTCAAATTTTTCTCCATGGAATGGAAAATTGCAAACAATACCAGGCTCAATGTGATCCAATACTCCAAGGTACCGACTCAAAATTTGTGAAACTTGACTTCAAAAGAGGGGAATTTTGAGGGCTATAATAGGACCTTAGTTGGTCAATGGAAATGATCTTTTGGATTATTATGGGGTTGGTCCCCACTTTGCACTATGAATTGACCCCTTTTTTGTCAGTGAAGTTTCTAACCTTGAGTTATCTAGGTTTTCTTATGGCTCAACATGTGCATGATCACGTGAACATGATCACGGAAACTCTAGTAGATTTTGTGTTGAATCTCAAGTATTGATATCAACCATTGATCGAAGTTCTTGTCGGGTTTACACCATTGATTCTTTGAGCATCTAATTTAGTATTGATCATGGGATTAATTAATCATGAAACTGACTCGTGGCCATCCGATCATGGTATTTGATGGTGTGGAACCATTGATCTGTTAACTCGATTAACAAAGTAGTTAACTTGGGTTATCATTTGCATCATTGATTTTTTCACAGTTGATACCATTGATCCTTAAGTCATTGGTGGAGTTAGGTTACCATGGGTTGGTTGGAGAATGTGTTTATTTTTTAATTTGAACTTAATCATTTCATTTGCATGCCCATTTTGGAGGGCATAGCAGCGGTGAATTTTCTCCAGACCACCATGAATGATGTTTTTGAGATTGGTTATTTGTATTTCAAATCTCTGATACATTTATGAGGGTTGCACCTTAGCTACTCCATCATTTTTTCTCTGGTTTGAGCTTTATGAGATACAAGGTCACCATTGTTTCTACATCTTGGAGATTTTTTCTTCTCTACGAGATTTTTGTGTTATCTTTTTCACAGTCTCCTTATCTCATGTCGCCACCTTTATCATTTTGAGCTAGCTCTAAGATTTGTATTCATCTCTATTTTGATGCTTACCTTTGGTCAAAGGTCTGAGTGGTTGATTGATGGCATATTCCTTGTATGATTTGAGACTTTGAGGGTTTCAATCTGCATTGTTGATTTTACGTTGAGTTTCTTATTTGTTTATTGAATCCGTGTAGTCATAGCCATGGAAGTATTATTTCCTGAGTGTGTGAATTTATAAATCTTATTTAGGATAACCCAAAATGGGTATTACTTCTCTGTCGCAATGGACATTCGTTCATCCCTGCATGTACTCGGGCTCTAATTGTATTTAACTTTATTTCTTTGTGCATTATTTCTATGTTGTAGATCCAAAGATTTGGATTCATCATTATTGTTCCCATTTGAATATTTCAAGTTCGAAACTCATTCTATGTTATTGCTTTTCGTGCTTTAGATCCAAACATTCACATTTTCTATTTTTGGGTTTGAAACTCTGTTTCGAGCTTTGTTACTATTGTGACCATGTTTCCATTGATGGGTCTTTGTGACTACTACCTTGCATGAAAATTCTCATCTTCATATTGGACTTTTATTTTGATGTTTTCCTTCTCGTGGTTGTCTTTTACTCCGTTGCGAGGTCTATGTGAGGGGTTTCTTGTTCTATTTTACTCCTTAACACATGCATTAACCAAAAGGGTAAACTTTAGCTATATGGACCCTGAATATTTGTATGTTCGATGTAATTGAGACCTGTATTGTCATGATTGTGCATTTTTGAACTCTACTTAGAATGGTTTCAAGGGAATTTATCTTTTTCATCTGCATGTACACCGGTATTTCGGGTATTGAGACTTTGTTTTCTTCTTTACGCTCATGGCTTAGAGCTTTGGTTAGTTGTTCTAGGTTGCATCTTTATCTATCTAAGATGGTTTAAGCTTTTGGGTGTTCTAATTCACCGTTATTTTATTGACTGAATGACTCGTAATGATTGTATACTTGAGAACGTGTTGGAGCATTCCATATTCACATAGCAAGTCCCTGTTGTACTACTCCTAGTGTAACAAAAATGATTATCTAGTCCTATGCTAACATTTTCATGGGGTTTTAGGGAAAGAGATTTACAGAAATGAAACTATACTAGGGATGGTGATGCACCAAATAAAGGGTGTTTCCAAACTCAGGAAGGGTTAATTTGAAGAGGGTGTGTGCACCACAGGTCAACTTCACCTACTGCAACTTAGAGAGGGTATAGGATACCACAAACTAAGAGACACGCGTTCCCTTTGTTAAAATTTATCAGACCGAGAAATATAACAGTTTCCCAATGAAGAAGGATGAACTCAAGAAGGGTGAATAGACACCACAACTCAACTGCATGCAATACTCCACCACTCGATAAGCACAGAACTCCAAGAACCTGCAATAGAAACTTAAACTTGCACAGTGTACCTGCAAGTATGAGAAAGGCACAAAGAAGCACAAAAGGATGAAAGGACTAAGATTAGTCACAAAACACACACTTTTATTGCTTAAATAACATGCACAATGCATCATACATTCAGAAGAGGAAATAGTTGCCATTACAGTCTTGAAGAGGAGGCTTGAAAGTTCTCTCAACACACAAGAACAACTTGCGAAGAAGAGAGGATTCTTGAAAAGTATACACTACTTTGAGATATCTAAGCTTGTCAACTTATGCGAACTATTGGAACCCTTTGAAATGAGCTTCAACTTACATTTATAGAAGAATATGTGAGAAAGAAGAGGAAATGGTCATAATTACATTCCTAAAATGAAGGCCCATGATGTATTTATTACAGTTAGTTGAACCACTTGAGAAGGTTCCATCATGGGTCATTAATTGCCTGATGACCTAGTCTTCTCAATTAATTAAAAGAATATTTAAAAGAATATTTAAATAATAATAATAAATATTATTATTAAAATATTTAAATAAAAATATTAATTTAATTAACATAATGTCGAGGACCCCCCGTTGACCCATTTGACTTGAAGAGGAGGGGGGTCCATGTGGATAGAGTCTACACAAATCTCAACTCGGTGAGTTTCGAATCCTCTAACTCGGTGTTGCAATCAATTTTGAACCCCACACTAACTCTTTCCTCGCTTTGGCAATCGGATTCTTTTGCATTGAGTCCTTCGGTATTTTGGTAGTGCACTCTGCAATCTCAGCTCCAATCAACAATTATGCCACTATTGGGATCTTAGTATGGCATAGTAGTAGGCATGAGCTACACAATATACTCATTTTCCAAACTAAAAAGATCCTTTATGTTACAATTTGCAACACATAAAATAAGCCCTTGAAAAATATGCATTGAACACTGGGGCAACCAAGAGGACCTTGGAAAAATGTATAGGTAACAACCATATGAATTCTTCCTTAGTCGTGGATCAAAGCTAATAGAAATAAGCTAGCTAAAATTAGCTAGAAACTACAGTATAATCATCCATTTGTTAAAAACAAGTTTCTCTGAACCTGGTAAAGGAATACTTTTATTGTCTGATTGGACATACATAATGGAAGGGTATAAATATTGCCTACTGCCCACAGAGTTTCTCAAAGAGACCATTTACAAGTGACAAGGATGTGGCATGCAAAACGGCTGACCAGGTATTTCAGAGTTGACCTTCACATTCAATTCATTTCTAGGAGAAGAAATGTTGAGCAATATGAATCGTTTCATTCTGCACCGTAATAAACCTTCATCTCCTGATTCAGGAAATTTTATGAAGCCTTGAATGGCGTGACTCCAATCCATCATACATGGCAGTGAATATTTGTTTTCTGTTTCTGTTATTCGATCGAGTTGAGAATAAGGATAAGCCTATGCATTTGAGGATTTCGATCTTGAAGAGATAACAACACAGTTGGACAACCTGCTTGCTAGAAGCGCTCAAAAGAAAGGCCTCTACTGTACTGCAACATGCTTGTTTCCTGTGCGTGGGAGCTTGTCTCATGACCACATCAAGTTTAGAATTATACAGAGGATGAGGATAAGGTCGTGGCAGCTATTAAAGTCGATTCAAAGTATGAACAGTTCAGTATTCTGATTGGAATCCTAACAAGGGCTGATCTGTATGAAAGGAGACACTTTCTTCGTATGATCTATGGAACCCAATCCACAGTCCATGCAACACGCATCCTTTGATCTCCATGCACTCACTACTCCACTTGGCATTTGACTCATTCCTCCAACCTGGCATCATTCTTTATTCACCGGTTTATATGGCAATTCGCTCGCCATCCCTCGGTCATCAACTTCCTCCTGGTGACTCACACAACGTGCTCCGATCCTGTTTACAGCCCGGCCCGTGTGGAAGTTTGATTATGGTTTTCCATCCCAATATTTCCATGCTTGGATGTTTGATCGATTTCTCCCACGCGGAGTTTGATCATGGTTTGGAAATATTTCCAATAAAGACCTTGGCGGTGCTTGCTGAATGAAGTTCCCCTATTCTGGCTCGGGCACATTAATCCATGGGCCCTTGCCTCATCTTCATCGCATGTAACCTTGGCAAATATTAAAAGGTTTCCCATGCATGGGATTACTACTCGGTCTGCCATTCAAAAAACCCACTTGGAAATATAGTGAAATGTTTCCCATGCGGAATTACCTGCGGCTTGCCATGATCGTGCCTTCACTTGGAAATTTGACCCGATTTCTCCAATTCATGGAATCTTTTCAATGGCTCGACATCACGTCATTTCCCTTGGCAATGCTCACCTTATTTCCCATGTCTGGGATTGGAGTGCGGGGTTTCATTATCATTTGGCCAGATTTCGTTTTGGACAGATGGCCACCGATTTCCACTTTTCCACTCAGCGTGAGGAGACATCATTTTCTCGGTGCAAACATTTCAGCTGTAGCTTGTAAGGTGTGATAATTCCGACAGAATCCTTTATGCCTGCCAACTTAGTGACTCGTTGAAGATGCTCATATAATTGCAAAGAAAATTGTGCCTCATGAATATTCTGATATGAAACAGTTCCACCTCTATGAGATTCTCTTCATGAGTTACATCGTAAAACAAGTAAGGTCTCGATAGAGAATCTTTGTAATAAATTTCATCAAGTCTCCCGGTAACACTCTCACTGTCACTTAATCGATTTTCATAAAAATATCTTGAAGGAAAATCCCGAATTTGAGGATGCATTCGATGCTGAACAGATAACAACATAGTTGGACAACCTACTTGTTGGAAGTGCTCAAAAGAACTCTTACTATACTGCAACATCCCTGCTGCCTATGCACCGAATACTCGGCGAGGAAGGTCTGAACACCATTATAATTCACAGCTCTTTTTAAGATGTCGGTTTGACTCAATTTTACATTGGTATTCTATGGTGCTTATACTATCTTCCTGGGTCGATAGAAGTCCTTCCATTATGTAATTACAAACCCGAGATTCAATGATGTTGAACCTCCCATATCTGCATAATTTCATATCATCTCGGTCAAACAAGATAATTCTCCCAAGTGGTTGGTCGAGCACTGTCTTAATGGATTAAACCTGGCATCATGTTAACTTTGACTCTCCCTGACTTGGCCTTCAGATCTTTTTGCATCGATCTCCACCGAGATCCTTGTAGAGTTCCTTTCATTCGTCAATTTTCAATGAGCTATATTTTGCATTAACAAGACCATCGTCTAGCTCTTACAATTGAGAGTCTCTACTGAGATGATTTCTGAGATGATTATCAATTTGACACCGGGTTCTTTATCAACTCGACCCTGAACTCTTCACTGAGTTGAGATCAACTGGGTGCCTTTCGATGCTAGGTGATCTCTTCATATGCAATTTAGGAATTATTTTTAATTATTGCATCTCGTTAATAACCGAAGGTGGGTTCCTGGGACTATTATTTCATTTTGAACGTGATAGGACCCCGTTGTCCAATCTTGCCATGTGTGCAAAATTGGATAACATTTTTGGCGACCTCTTGGGGATGATTGCCTGCTAAGCATGATTCCAGTAGCCTTAAGTCATCCATTGGGCATGGAGTCTATGTTGGAATCCTGAAAGTAGTATGATTTTCTTTGACACATCCCAAAATCTCCTTGAGCATTGCCGATATCCTGGGCCTCCCTGGAATGCTAAGCATGAAGTATACTGAATCTATTGAATGCTTGACATCCATGGAACACTACAAAATTTTGAATGAAGCAGATTTTGAAACTCTTATGGAAACCTTGAACCTTTCTTCTCCTTGACACCTTCAATGATGAAACAATGTGCAAAACAACACAAAACACAACAACAAGGAAAGAAAAAAAAACAACAACACACAACAATGTGCATAAGCACTTGGAGGAAAACACCTAATTTAACTATACAGGGGGTGGAACGCTTCTCAAAAACAAGCTTTGAGATGTATCCCATTCACATGAATGGGCAGTTCTTCTCCATTGAGCCTAGATAGATGAAATGAATTTGCCTCTTTGCAACTTGTGATGATGTATGGCCCACTCCAGAGAGCGTCAAACTTGGCATGCCTACTGGTTTGGCCCTGTCTTCATCCCATTTGAGAACTAAATCTCCCTCTTGAAAACACCTGTTGGACGCCTTCTTATCAAAATATTTCTTAACTTGAGCCTGATGTTGCTCCAAAGTTTTCATAGCCTTGTCTCGTACTTCCTCTAACTCCATGAGTTCAGTAAACCTTATTGTCAGAGGATCACTCTCTATAACTTCAAGTTGATGAGCTAACTCCAAAGAAGGTAACTCCAATGAGAGTGGGAGTTTTGCCTCTCTTCCATATACAAGAACGAAAGGAGAATTTCCGATGGCCCTTTTAGGTGTGATCCGATCTGCCCATAAGGCAGTCTTAAGTTGTGTATGCCAAGTCCTCTTGTTAGTCTCCATTGTGCGCTTAATAATCCTTATGAGGTTTTTGTTGCTAGACTCAGCCAATCCGTTTCCTTGAGGATAGTAATTGGATGAAGTTTTGAGGTATACCCCATTTTTAACAGCCCATTCACTCAATTTCATACCAAGAAAAGCTAGCGCATTGTCTGAAATAACTGTAAATGGAACACCGAACCTCATCATTATACCCTCCAAAAAATCTAGAACTGCCTTTTCATTGCTCTCTTTTAATGCTACTACCTCTGTCCATCGAGTAAAATAGTCTGTTGTGGTAAGGACCCACTTATGTCCATCACTGGATGGAGGATTAATCATTCCGATGAAGTCAACCCCCATTGAACAAAGGGTTGATCCACTTGAATTGGATGCAATGGAAGAGCTGTCAACTTCTGCTTACCTATGAAAAAGGCACATTCCTTACATTTCCTTACCCAAAGATGGGCATCCTTGAATAAATCTGGCCAATAGTAGCCGGCTCGCATGATCTTGGTAGCTGTTGTTCGTGCGGAATAATGTCCTCCAGATAGGCCATTATGAAATTCTTCTAGTATCTTATTGACCTATTCTGGTCCTATGCACCGAAGGAGGACGCCGTTCAAATATTTTCGAAAGAGAACACTATCTACCAAAACATATGGGATAGATTGAAGATGGAAAGTTCGTCTTTGGTTTTTATCCATGTCTACTGGATATGCTCCCGAGAAGAGGAAACTCTTCATTTTGGATAACTAGTCAACTTGATCAACATTCTCATCAGTATTTAGGAGTGTCACGTCCTCATTACCTTTTGATTCCATGTCTGTTGCAAGTTGTTGACATAAACCCTTACCTCTGACAAGTTTAGTGACTTTGATGTGCACGTCATACTCCATTACCTTCGTGATCCATCCAGCACGCTTTTCGTTCATTTCTTTGTTCAGCAAAAACTCCTTGACACCTGGATGAGACACCATCAGATGAATCTTGTTGTTGGACAACATGTGCTTGAATTTCTTCAAAGCTCGAATAACCGCAAAGACTTGCTTTTCAATGAATGAGTATTTGAACTCGTAGTCTTTGAGGGATTGACTGAAGAAAGTGATTGGTTGCTCCATCAGGTTGTTGTTTTGTTGGGTGAGGATCCCTGAAATGCTCTCTTGACCTGCAAAAGCATAAAGGATAAAATCTTTGTCAAACCTGGGGTTCACAAGCGTGGGAGCTTGAGAAATGGCTGTTTTGATGGCTTCAAAGCTTTCTCATCCTTCCTTTGTCCATGAGAATGGCATGTTTTTCTTTAGCATGGTTGTCAGTGGTTTAGCCAATGTCGCGAATTGAGGGATGAATCTCCACATGAAATTTATGGTTCCCAGAAAACTCTGGAGGCCCTTCTTGTGACTTGGGAGAGATAAGGACATAATTGAATGAATCCTAGCTGGATCGATTGATAATCCTTCTGCTGAAACCACATGCCCCAACAATTTTCCCTCGTGCACTGTGAAAATACATTTCTTGGGGTTAAGTGAAACCCCAAATTCCCTACACCTTTGGAAAACTTTCCTTAGATGCGTGATGTGATCTTCTGCATGCTTAGAGTATATCAGTTATATCATCAAGGTAAACTAAAATAATATCGTTGATTAGTCCCTTAAATGCCATGTCCATGGCTCTTTGGAAAGTAGCCCGGCATTGGACAATCTGAATGGCATTTTATTGTAGGCATACGTGCCCCACTTGGTAGTGAAAGCCGTTTTGAATTGGTCAGATTCTTGGACTAGGATTTGATTGTAACCTGAATATCCATCGAGCAAAGAAAATCTTTGAGCTCCTGCCACCGTTTGAAGGATCTGCTCCATCGATGGAAGAGGATAATGGTCTTTTAATGATGCATGATTCAAATCCCTGAAATCTACGCATAACCGGATCTCTGTTCTTCTTCCTCATGGGCACCAAATTGGCTACCCATGAGGAATGCTTGATGGGAAAAATTATACAGGCCTCGATGAGCTTGGTTAGCTCCTTTCTCATTAGTGGCTCAATTTTGGGATTAATTGGTCTTTGTTTTTGATGAACTGGCTTAGCATTAGGATCTAGTTCGATGGTATGTTGAGCTAGACCTGGATCAAAACCACGTAGATCTTTATAGCTCCATGCAAAGATGTCATGATACTCTTGACAAAGTTTGATGAAAGCTTCTTTCTCTTCAGAAGTACACACTTTTCGATCTTGAGAAACTTTTCATTTGCTACCTTGACTTCCTCAAAATATTCTTCTCTCTGACCACCATGTTAGGGCTTTGTCTTGTGGCTTGGTCATCGAATTGAAAATGGATTCCAAAGTGACTAAACCTTTTGGTAACTTGTTTCTTTTCAATTGGATAATTTTCTCACCATATGACTCCTGCAAACTTATCTTGATTCTTTGTAGCAAACTCCGCCTCTTCTTGTAGGAAGAGGACAATTTGTTGTCACTATCAAACACTTGCCAACTACTCACATTATCAGGGACTGCTGGTCGAACCACCATTTTAACAAATTTCTGCCCTTCTTTCATGATATCAGTTGGTATGTTGTATTGTGAACCAATTGTAGCAAGCCTATCTGCATCTTGATTTTGATCTCTAGGATTGCATGGATTCCCAAAAGCTTGAAATCTTGATCGAGTCCCAGACTCGGTTCTTGTATGATCTTAAAAGATCATTTTTGGATGCACTACGTGCCAAAACTTGATGAACAACTAACTCACTATCTCCAAAAATAGTCAAGGCCTTGATTCCCTTCCTTTGGGCTAGTTGAATTCCTTGCACAAGAGCCTCGTATTCAAGCAACATTGTTAGTGCAACTGAACTGCAACCGAAAAGATGAGAAGTACTTATCTCCCTCTGGAGAAATTAACATAACACCAACACCGGATCCATTCTTACTTCTTGAGCCATCGAAGAACAATTGCCACAGTCCTTTAGAATCACTTGGTGTTTTGACAAGTTGTGGTATGATCGTATCTTCTTCATGGATACAGTAAGTACCTAATCTTGTTTCTTCCAAGACCGAACCAAACCAAGCTTCTTCTTCGCGATACATCAGCGTAGGGATCATACTGATGATCTCTACTTACTTCATCTAGCAAAGTATCAGGGACTTCTTCAACAAGGGTGGTTGGTTCATGATCGGCATCTTCCTCTTTGGGATCACCGATGGTGTAATTTCCATTTATGGGACTAGCAATGTAGGGTTCTACATGATTATGGCAGATTGGTTCTACCCTTATAGTTACTTTGGTTGTATCGAGTCCTGAGAATCATATGCGACCAATCAGCTGATAGGTAACCGCCCATCTTGGCGGTGAAATCCGTGATAGGCTGATGGCGAAAAGGGGGAGGAGATCGATGACCGATATGTCTTGGGTGAATGACAAACTTGGGCATGCATGAATGGTAAGTTGAAGTCCTTTGATAACCCCAACAGTCTTAACAGTTGTGCCATCTAGCTGAACAACCCCTCTTGTAACTGGCGCATATTGTATGCCTAGTACATCTACAATTTGTTTAGGCATGACAGAGCTACTGGCACCAGAATCGATCATGCAATTATGTACCAGGTGGTCACCAATGATCAGGGAAATGTAGAATGGCGGTGGTTTGTTTTCCGTAGGAATGATTTTCCCTTCCGGTTGACACAAACTTGTAGCAGTTTTCACTCCATGGCTTGGTGATCTCTGGTTGTAGCAAAATTGTTCAGAGCTTCTTGCAACAGGTTTCTTTGAGAAGGGATCGAGAGCGCGTCCCACATGGTAACGCTCAGATTGGTTTTCTTCATTTGTTCTACTATGCGTTGAAGGGAATCACTCCAACTTTGATGACACTTTTTTGGGCATTGGGGTCCTCCTTTGGAAAATGTTTGTTGGGTACCGTGATGCCTGGAGAACCATCTTTCCCCTGCGTGGCGTGGCTAGCGGTGTTTCTGGTGATTTCTTTCCCACATTTTTATCAACTACCATTTGTAACCCAGGTTGAGAAGTGGATGCTAGATCAGCTTTGAGAGGTTGAGGCTCCATTGCTCTCTTTTTGGAACGAGTGTTTGCTACCACTGATGAAGAATCTATATTCAATCCGTAAAAATCTTCTGCTTGCCAGTTTAGCAAAGTGGATTCTTCAGGTGCCTGCGGTTGATCTGTTGCTTCTTGCGTAGATGAATTGTTTGTTAACTCTGAAGGGGTAGATACACTTTGAACCATAAGGGCCTAGCTAAGAACCCCATTGGGACAAAGATTTTGATTGTGAGGTTGAGAGCAAGGATAACACCATTCGTAGTCTTGAACTAGATTATTTTGAACAGGTACTATAGCTCTAGATGAGCTAGCTGCAAGAGGGTTTCGAAAGTTCAAGGGCCTGACATTTGCAACTTGACTTGTAGTTTGATTTTGAGGCTGATTGTTTCCTTGAAAAGGAGGACGGTTAGCCTGATACTGCTGATTTTGTGGCTGATATGGATGATTGTATTGAAATTGTTGCCTTTTGAGTGCAATGAGCTCATTTCCAAAATTTTGCAGTAGTGACTTGACTTCAAATAGGTCATTTGAAGAGGTAGGGGAAGATTGAGATGGTTTCTTGGAGTCTACTGGAATAGGAGCAATGATAGGCTGATGATTCGTAAGATCTGGAGAAAAGGGCATTGGTGGTCGTGGAGCTATCTTTCCAGCCTGAATCAAAGAATTCTCTGCACTTATGGCAACTTCGTAAGCATCAGGAAGTGTAGTCCCTCCCATGGACTGGATCATAACTACTACATCGCTATTCAAGGCTCACAAATAGTACAAGAATGCATTATGTGCAGAAGGCTTTACGAGGCATTGGAATCCTATTCCAAGTCTGTGGAATCGGAAGTTGAAATCACTCATGTATTCTTGGGAAGCTCTCTTTATGGTAGTAAGTTGTTCCAAAAGTGATAGGTGATCACTTTTGTCTTCGAATTGTTTACATAGCTTTTCTCCCAACTCATCCCAAGTGGTTATAGTGCCAACACCTAACCCACGAAACCATTGAAGTGCTTTTCCCTTGAAAGAGGTAGCAAGAAGTCTAAGCTATGCGTTGTCTTCGGTGATATTATGTCTACTTGTGAGATCTTTGCTACATCAAAGATATGCTCCACTTTGGAGTAACGTGAGTTTCCCCGTGTAGAAGGGTAAACTTTTGAGTGCTATAGCAGTGTATCGGGTCACGTTGAGCCAACATAAGAGAGGACTGCTTGCATTGAAAGGGGGAAAAACTTGGTTCCTCGCCATAGCAACAAGAGGTTGATTGTTCTGGGTGGAGAAACCTTAGTAAGGAGGAGTTGAATGACCCCTACTAGGTAAATCTGCAATTGGGGATGTGGAAATGCCTCTTCTTCTTCTCTTTGGAGGAGACAAGGAAAGTTCGATATGTTGATAATTTCCTTTCTTTGAAGAAGCTCTTGTCTGAATTCTTTGCATAAGTTACTGCACTGAGATTTGGAATCCAGAGATATAGAGTCGCCAGGTACTTTGACTTGTGTAAGTGAGAAGAGAAGTACCAACTCTGTCCCACCAGGCGTGCCAAAAACTGTTGTCGCCAAATCACTGCACCCTCGAATGGCCAGGATGTGAATAGGACGTTCGGTGTGATTGGGACACATGGGATCACCTCTCAAGCTGTGGGACTTGGGCTCGAGGTGAACCTCCAGGAGAAGGCCGGCTTCCTCTTCCTAAACTAAGTGTTGTACTACTCCTAGTGTAACAAAAATGATTATCTAGTCCTATGCTAACATTTTCATGGGGTTTTAGGGAAAGAGATTTACAGAAATGAAACTATACTAGGGATGGTGATGCACCAAATAAAGGGTGTTTCCAGACTCAGGAAGGGTTAATTTGAAGAGGGTGTGTGCACCACAGGTCAACTTCACCTCTACTGACTTAGAGAGGGTACAGGATACCACAAACTAAGAGACATGCGTTCCCTTTGTTAAACTTTATCAGACCGAGAAATATACCAGTTTCCCAGTGAAGAAGGATGAACTCAAGAAGGGTGAACAGACACCACAACTCAACTGCATGCAATACTCCACCACTCGATAAGCACAGAACTCTAAGAACCTGCTAATAGAAACTTAAACTTGCACAGTGTACCTGCAAGTATGAGAAAGGCACAAAGAAGCATAGAAGGATGAAAGGACCGAGATTAGTCACAAAACACACACTTTTATTGCTTAATAACATGCACAATGCATCATACATTCAGAAGAGGCAATAGTTGCCATTATAGATTTGAAAAGGAGGCTTGAAAGTTCTCTCAACACACAAGAACAACTTGCGAGAGAGAGAGGATTCTTGAAAAGTATACACTCACTTTGAGATATCTAGCTGTCAACTTATGCAAACTATTTGGAACCCTTTGAAATGAGCTTCAACTTACATTTATAGAAGAATATGTGAGAAAGAAGAGGAAATGGTCATAATTACATTCCTAAAATGAAGGCCCATGATGTATTTATTACAGTTAGTTGAACCACTTGAGAAGGTTCCATCATGGGTCATTAATTGCCTGATGACCTAGTCTTCTTAATTAATTAAAAGAATATTTAAATAAAATATTTAAATAATAATAATAAATATTATTATTAAAATATTTAAATAAAAATATTAATTTAATTAACATAATGTCGGACCCCGTTGACCCGTTTGACTTGAAGAGGAGGGGGGTCCATGTGGATAGAGTCTGCACAAATCTCAACTCGGTGAGTTTTGAATCCTCTAACTCGGTGTTGCAATCAATTTTGAACCCCACACTAACTCTTTCCTCGCTTTGGCAATCGGATTCTTTTGCATTGAGTCCTTCGGTATTTTGGCAGTGCACTCTGCAATCTCGGCTCCAATCAACAATTATGCCACTATTGGGATCTTAGTATGGCATAGGTAGCTGTGAGCTACACAATATACTCATTTTTCCAGAAACTAAAAAGATCCTTTATGTTACAATTTGCAACACATAAAATAAGCCCTTCAAAAAAATACATTGAACAACTGGGGCAACCAAGAGGACCTTGGAAAAATGTATAGGTAACAACCATATGAATTCTTCCTTAGTCGTGGATCAAAGCTAATAGAAATAAGCTAGCTAAAATTAGCTTGAAACTACAGTATAATCGTCCATTTGTTAAAAACAAGTTTCTCTGAACCTGGTAAAGGAATACTTTTTATTGTCTGATTGGACGTACATAATGGAAGGGTATAAATATTACCTACTGCCCACAGAGTTTCTCAAAGAGACCATTTACAAGTGACAAGGATGTGGCATACAAAATGGCCGACCAGGTATTTCAGAGTTGACCTTCACATTCAATTCATTTCTAGGAGAAGAAATGCTGAGCAATATGAATCGTTTCATTCTGCACCGTAATAAACCTTCATCTCCTGATTCAGGAAAATTTTATGAAGCCTTGAATGGCGTGACTCCAATCCATCGTACATGGAAGTGAATATTTGTTTCTGAATGGCTCTATTCGATACGAGTTCGAGAATAAGGATAAGCATGAATTTGAGGATGCATTCGATCAGCAGATAACAACACGGTTGGACTGACTTGCTTCTTTGGAAGTGCTCAAAAGAAAGGCCTCTACTGTACTGCAACATGCCTATTTCTGTGCATGGGAGCTTGTCTCGTGACCACATCAAGTTCAGAATTATCTGAGAGGATGAGGAGAAGTATCGTGGTAGCTATTCTTGATTCAAAGTCAATGAAAGCGATTCAGTATTCGATTGGAATCCTAAAAAGGCGGATCTATATGAAAGGAGACACTTTCTTTGTATGATCTATGGAACCCAATCCATTCTTGTGATGTAACATGCATCCTTTGATCTCCATGCACTCGCTGCTCCACTCGGCATTTTTGACTCATTCCTCCCAACCCGGTGTCATTCTTTATTCACCGGATTTATATGGCAATTCGCTCACCATCCCTCGGTCATCGACTTCCTCCTGGTGACTCACACAATGTGCTCGATCCTGTTTACGGCCCGTGTGGAAGTCGATTATGGATTTCCATCCGTAATATTTCCACGCTTGGTAGTGTTTGATCCGAATCTCCCACGCGGAGTGAACAACTTGGTTTACCATTACCAATATTTCCACTTGGCATACTTGCTCCGAATTCCCCATACGGCTCGGCCACATTAATCCATGGGGCCTCGGCCTCAGCTTTCATTTGAGAAACCTTGGCAAGATAGTAAAAGGTTTCCCATCATGGGATTACCTAATCGATCTACCATTGAAAAAAAACCCACTTGGAAATATAGTGAAATGTTTCCCATGCGGAATTACCTGCGGCTTGCCATGATCGTGCCTTCACTTGGCAATTTGACCCGATTTCTCCAATTCACGGAATCTTTTCAATGGCTCGACATCACGTCATTTCCCTTGGTGATGCTCACCTTATTTCCCGTGCGGGATTGGAGTGCGGGGTTTCATTATCATTTGGCAGATATTTTCTTTTGGACAAATGGCCATTTATTTCCACTTTTCCACTCAGCGTGAGGAGACATCATTTTCTCGGTGCAAACATTTCAGCTGTAGCTTGTAAGGTGTGATAATTTCGACAGAAACCTTTATGCCTGATGACCTAGTGGCTCGTTGAAGATGCTCATATAATTGCAAAGAAAATTATGCTTCATGAATATTCTGATATTAAACAGTTCCACCTCTATGAGATCCACTTCCATGAGTTACATCGTAAAACAAGTAAGGTCTCGATAGAGAATCTTTGTAATAAATTTCATCAAGTCTCGGTAACACTCTCACTGTCACTTAATCGATTTTCATAAAAATATCTTGAAGGAAAATCCGAATTTGAGGATGCATTCGATCTTTGAGCAGATAACAATAAAACATAGTTGGACAACTTTGCTTGTTGGAAGTGCTCAAAAAATCTCTTACTATCTTTACTGCAACATCCTGCTGCTATGCACTGAATACTCGGCGAGGAAGGTCTGAACACCATTATAATTCATAGCTCTTTTTAAGATGTCGGTTTGACTCAATTTTACATTGGTATTCTATGGTGCTTATACTATCTTCCTGGGTCGATAGAAGTCCTTCCATTATGTAATTACAAACCCAAGATTCAATGATGTTGAACCTCCCATATCTGCATAATTTCATATCATCTCGGTCAAACAAGATAATTCTCCCAAGTGGTTGGTGAGCACCTTTGTCTTAATGGATTAAACTTGGCATCATGTTAACTTTGACTCTCACGACTTGGCCTTGAGATCTTTTTGCATCGATCTCCTTTGAGATCCTTGTAGAGTTCCTTTCATTCGTCAATTTTCAATGAGCTATATTTTGCATTAACAAGACCATCGTCGAGCTCTTGTTTGAGAGTCTCTCTTGAGATGATTTCGAGATGATTATCAATTTGACACAGGTTCTTTATCAACTCGACCCCGAACTCTTCTTTGAGTTGAGATCAAGTGGGTGCCTTTCGATGTTAGGTGATCTCTTCATATGCAATTTTGGGAATTATTTTTAATTATTGCATCTTGTTAATAACTTAGAAGGTGGGTTCTGGGACTATTATTTCATTTTGAGCGTGATAGGACCCGTTGTCCAATCTTGCCATGTGTGCAAAATTGGATATACCAAACATATCTTAGAATCTGCAAATGTGGCCTATGGGAATATTTGTTGCAATCTCATTCTAGGATTTTCTTTGCCTGTGTATTTAGGTTTATTACCTATGTTTCTATCCCAATAATGTTAATTTTGTGCATAGATATTATTTTTCTTCACTCATTGAATTAAAAATAATTAGTCATCACTTGTGTTGGATTGACCTCACCACACCCGTATTTATGTGATGAGTGATGCATTATGTACTAATACTTGAAAGATGGATCAAGTCACACATATTTTTACCAATCCTTTTGCTGAGATGGAAAAAAATAATAGGGGATGTAAATAACATGGATCCATAAATTTGAACCTTACACTTGGCAATTGATGGTTAGCTTGATTGTAGCACTCAAAATTATGAGATAGGGTATCAATACATATGCATTATAATTTTGACTTGATTCTTTTTGTGTGCTCCATGAGAAATTTTCTTCAAAGATCTTATAAGTAGTCTTCTTAAAGTGTGTCTTTCATATGAGATCCCTAGATGTCCTTATATAATTATAGTATATGTGTTTATTTAGATTTCAATTTGAATGATTTCCTACCTAACCAACCAAAAAGTAACATACAAACCTGACCAAGATAACTTGTGAATTTGAAAATATGAAAATATTAAATCTAAAGGGCAGGTTCATAATGTGTAGATTAGCTCATCAACCAAAATTTTTTTGGGCCTATGAACCTTCCCATGATAGATTAGGAATTATATATAATGTAGCAGGTAGTTTTCAAATAGTTTCTATACATCCTTTGTAAAATGTGAAGTGATTTTTGATGAGTTAAGCTAGAGAATAGGTGTGATTTAGTGGACTCAAGGTATGATATAGAGAAATAATTTTCAAGTGGCTCAATAAGTAGAAAAATGGGATAAATTCCAAATTAATATTGACAAGTTCAAAGGACCAAATTTGGGGTACTACACCCATAACTAGATTGGGATTTTGAATCATTATTTTGTGAACTGCGTGGATTTAAAATCTTTTCAAGTAACAAGTCACTACTTTAATATCAATTAATGATTATATTTGTCACATCTTAGCATGATACTATCCTCAATAGAAACCCTCCAGAGATAGGTTATGATCTTACTTAGTGCTAATCTACCTAATGATGCAACAAAGATGAGTACATGTGAAACAAATCTCATCTACCGATCCTAAGTGCATAAAATAAACTTGACTATGAAAAATGGAGAAAACAAGAAAATGAAAATAGAGGTGATGCACTAAGAAGGAATTGGTTGAAACATGTAACCATGCATACAACATCAACCAAACAATACACTTACAAATAAAAAAGTGAGATTAATCCTATGGAGTAATAACTTTAAAGTACGGAATCGATCAAGAAATATTTATTTTCTCATTGAAGGAAGAAGTTTAACTTGCACACATCCCCTTAGAAAAAGTATGATATGAGTAGAAACTAAATAAAATAATGAATAGGAAGTAGTTGAGGAAAACCAACTTCTAATATGTCTTGGTAAGATTCTTCCTCTTCCGACTAGCCTCAACTTATTATTTCTACTACTATTCTTCATTAGAATACCCCCACCTTCATGAAGATATAACCAAGTAAATCTTCTTCTTCAAAAAATCTACCTTTTTTCTTCTATAATGAATAAATAGATAGCAAAAAAATTTGAATTTTTATTATAAGATGTTTTCGGACTAGGTTACTGATAGTATGTTTATAAGGAAGAAGGCTCTCTTCAATTTTGCCAAACTTTCCATTTCTTCCTTCCTATTGAGGTGATCATTTTGAATTTTCTAGTATTTAGATTTTTGTACCCACATGTATTGAAAGTGAATACCCTTAAACATAAATGTATCTTTGCAATGATATTTTTAAATAGCTATGGATTTTTCATTTTAATATAAAAACCACATTTGTTAACACATATCCTCTTATAAATATGTTAAACAAATAAATACACTCACAAGATATGAAATATCCTATATACCACATGTTTTTAGGCCTACAACATGTGTATGTGATATTTAGGCTAAACGGAAAGATACTAACATCTATAACACATAGAGAATGAATATGTTTACATGACATATCATTTCACATAGAGATTTCAATACTTAAGCAATGTATATTTAGGCATAACAATCAATAATTGTTGAGTTTTCCTTTTGGATAAACCATTATTAAAATAATCCTCCACAACCTAGGAGAAGGTAAAAGGGCTATAACATTAAGGATGACATTGGTCTACAAGCTCATTTGGAAACCGCATAATCCACACCACCGATATACAAATTGTCTAGTCTTTATAACTATGGTTAACATATTTAATAAAATACAACTAAATTAAGAGGAAGAGGGGCAATAGTCTATCTATCACATGTGTTTAAAAGGTTGATCTGGTCTTAGTTGGTTGATCAATCAACTTTAAAAATACATGATGTTTATTTTGAATGGTAAGAGGGTGAAGATCTTCATCATGTCACCTATATTAACAAGAAAATAATTGGATAAAGGTTTGATGTCCATCCACTTCCCTTGTTTGGATTTAATGTGGAGCCCCCATCATTGTCTTGGTAAAGGATGGTAAAGCAATCGGGATTGGTCTGCACAAGAACTTTGGAATCTTTGTGAATTTTCCATCGATTTACGGTGGTGTATATGCATACAAAATATGAAATTTTCAAAATCAAAATGGTAGAAACTCTCCACTTCTAATCCCAACAATATATATATATATATATATATATATACAATATTTATAAATATTGCAAAACCAACATAAATACTAAATATAAGAACAACATTTATCCCAAAAGCATATGAAAATTCATGACTTAAACAAGTAGAACTAAAAATGTACATTACATTATTTCTAATTATGAATTAACAAAATAAAATTAAACATGAAAACAATTACACACATACAATTATGAATTATAATGTTATTAACATGGAGCATTTCAACAATATACGTGAAACCGCCTATCACCCATTCAATACCAAATTTCTCATAAAAGGTTCAATAAAAAGGGGTATCTAAATTTCCTCACACAAAGTTTTGATAAGTATGAGATATTCTCACATAACTATCAATAATGAGGGGATATGCCAGTGTAACTTTCAATAGTTATGCCATCCATAAAATCCTCCATGAAAAGGGTGTTAGGAAAAGGGCAAGAATGCGTTGTGGATGTTGCTTGTCTATAAGTTAAATTGGAGCACATGTAATTCCTTATCTAGCAAAATAAACATTCCCCACGCCACAAATTTTTGATTCAACTAGTCTTTATAAACAATGCAATGTTTTGCATTGAAGTAGCTTCCATTACTCCATGCCCTGTACTCACCGAATGGTTTTACTCTTAACAAATTTACCAAAATAAATATGAAAATAAATTATTAGGGAAATAAGGACGAAACCTTGATGGAGTCAGCTATGTTGATAACCATGGAATCGGGTATAGGTTTTACGTCAACCTAGTTTCCTTCCTTGGATTGAATATGGAGCCCACATCCATTGTCTTGGTGAAGGATGGTAAAGTAATGGGGATTTTTATGTGCTAATATAATTTCTTCACTGAATTTTCCATCAAAAGAGAGGTGGTGTATAGGAAAATAGATGGGCCTTTTTAAAAATCATAATGGTAAAAAGTATCCATGCCCAACCCCAAACTCGACTAAAATTATAATACTTATCTTACGTTTCAGGTCCTCCATGCGAAGTATAGATGTTGAAATTGTCTCGTGACATCAAATACTTTACATTGTAAACAAATGTGATAATCATGCGAAAAAAAGAAGAGATGGATTAAGATAATTTACCATAACTTAAGGTTTTCCTTTTCCATCCATATCTTTTTATAGAAGGTGGGGAATGAATCAATGAGATGAAGTTTGGTAAAAGAAGCTTTCCATCCTATAAGGTGGTCGCTTGTAGTTGTCATGCAGGTTGGATGTGATGGCTCTATCATTAATCTCTCGTGGCATGGAAAATAGCTCGTGTCTAATACTCTCCAACTTATGGATAACATCATTAGAAATTCCAACATTAACAATTTGGAAGAATCCCCATTCTTTGGAGGCTTCTCTCGGTGTGGCTAACACCATATGGTTTTCAAGATTTTAAAGTCCTTGTTATCTCTAAGAAGTGCACCCTAGTTGAGGGATAACATTAGGGTTTATAAGTTTACTTCTCTCCCTCACTTCTATAGATACAATGGAAACACTTCAGGTCTATGGGTATACCTATTGTTGAGGTGACTCTACGGTATCAAGGAAGTTACTTATCGATGTATCCTAAATCTAATTTTTGGGGGTTTTGAAGAGTTTTAAGGGGAAAAGCAATTCTTGGAACTGAAATTTAAATGGGGTAATTCAACAAATTATTTGAAGGCTTTGATCTGAGTACATGCACAATAAAATTTAGAAAAATTACAGATGCATGAACCAATTGGTTTCAACTTGATCCTTAGGCAAAAACTTGTGTTGTGTGAATAAATCACAACAACACAGTAGCTAACATGCACACAAATACTATATAGAAAACACCAAATTTGCAGCAAGGTAAGATAATTAAGTAAGGGAATTAACATTCACATGAGCTAATAGAAAGATACACACAACTAAAACTAATCGGAAAGGCAATAATTGGTTCTCATTCAAGGGAAAAACTAGAAAAAATATGCTTCAACACTCCTACATCCAAAAATTCCTCCTTTGTGCCTTGTTAATGCACACAATATAAATAAAAAATAACTCACCTAACCCCTCCTAAAAATTGGTTGCAGTTTGTACTCACCCATGCATTTTATTTTTAGCATTTATTATGAATGAATAAAGCAATAAAATAATCATGTAGTTTACAATGAGGACAAAATAGCCTTAGTTACAAAAATACACTTAGTCAAAGTGTAGTTGACTACTCTATTTTTAATACAATTAATAAACTTGGGTGAATATTTTTTTCTAATATTAGCCACTTTCTTGATGTGCAAGCTTTCTCAATGTGCATGCAACTATTTCCTTTGTGTTGTAGGTGATGATTAATTAATCATATTTAATTCTTTCATGACACATTTATTCACCCACATTTCAAAGGAAATTATGTCTTCTTATTTTTTTGTCCTCTTGTGAAGACATGTAAATACATACTCTTGTGTAAGTAAAATAATTCCCTTTGAACTTTAATACTTAGAAAAATCTCAACCCACCGTGGGGACCCCCTGTTCATGTACACAATTTGTAGATAATAAGGCTTTTGTGAAAACTAAATGTACACAAATGTGATAATCATGCGAAAAAAAGAAGAGATGGATTAAGATAATTTACCACAACTTAAGGTTTTCCTTTTCCAACCATATCTTGTTACAAAAGGTGGGAATGAATCTAAATGAGATGAATTTTGGAAAAAGAAGCTTTCCATCCTATAAGGTGGTCGCTTGTAGTTGTCATGTGGGTTGGATGTGATGGCTCTATCCTTAATCTCCGTGGCATGGAAAATAGCTCGTGTCTAATACTCTCCAACTTATGGATAACATCATTAGAAATTCCAACATTAACAATTTGGAAGAATCCCCATTCTTTGGAGGCTTCTCTCAATGTGGAGCTAACACCATATGGTTTTCAAGATTTTAAAGTCCTTGTTATCTCTAAGAAGTGCACCCTAGTTGAGGGATAACATTAGGGTTTATAAGCTTGGTTCTCTCCCTCACTTCTATGGATACAATGGAAACACTTCAGGTCTATGGGTATACCTATTGTTGAGGTGACTCTTCGGTATCAAGGGAAGTTATTGATGTATCCTAAATCTAATTTTTGGGGGTTTTTAAGAGTTTTAAGGGGAAAAGCAATTCTTGGAACTGAAATTTAAATGGGGTAATTCAACAAATTATTTGAAGGCTTTGGTGAGTACATGCACAATAAAATTGAGAAAAAAATTACGATGCATGAACCAATTGGTTTCCAACTTGATCCTTAGGCAAAAACTTGTGTTGTGTGAATAAATAACAACAACACAAAGAGCTAACATGCACACAAATACTATATAGAAAACACCAAATTTGCGTAAAGCAAGGTAAGATAATTAATTCAGGGAATTAACATTCACAAGAGCTAATAGAAAGATACACACCACTAAAAATAATTGGAAAGGCAATAATTGGTTCTCATTCAAGGGAAAAACTAGAAAAAATATGCTTCAACACTCCTACATCCAAAAATTCCTCCTTTGTGCCTTGTTAATGCACACAATATAAACAAAAATAATTCACCCAACCCCTCCTAAAAATAGGTTGCAGTTTGTACTCACCCATGCATTTTATTTTTAGCATTTATTATGAATGAATAAAGCAATAAAATAATCATGTAGTTTACAATGAGGACAAAATAGCCTTAGTTACAAAAATACACTTAGTCAAAGTGTAGTTGACTACTCTATTTTTAATACAATTAATAAAATTGGGTGAATATTTTTGGCTAATATTAACCACTTGCTTGATGTGCAAGCTTTCTCCAATGTGCATGCAACTATTTCCTTTGTGTTGTAGGTGATGATTAAATAATCATATTTAATTCTTTAATGTGACACTTATTCACCCACATTGCAAAGGAAATTATGTCTTCTTATTTTTTATGTCCTCTTGTGAAGGCATGTAAATACATACTCTTGTGTAAGTAAAATAATTCTCTTTGAACTTTAATACTTAGAAAAATCTCAACCCACCGTGGGGACCCCTGTTCATGTATACAATTTGTAGATAATAAGGCTTTTGTGAAAACTAATTGTTATCTCTCGAAAGTGCACCCGACAGAGAGATGGTAGCAGGTGTTCTAAGTCTGCAAAAGATCTCTCTCTCATAGATATAATGGGGACACCTCAAGTCTGTGGGTATACCTATTTTGAGGTGAACCTCCGGGGTTAAAAGGCCGGTTCCTTATTGGTGTTCACTAGACTGCTTTCTGGGAGTTTTAGGGTTAGGAAGTGATTGAAAATGAAATAATTACTAAGGTGATACACCAATTTGAATAAAGAACTTGACTTGAGTGGAATACACAATCGACTTCAAGAATTATTTGTGTGCACGAACCAATTTGTACTTTATACGAGAATGTAAGGGCAAAAGCACTTAATTTATAATTTGAGCGAAAATCACAACAAGATACTAGTAAGCTAACATGCACAATGAAATTTAGAAAATAGTAGATCGTAGTAGGTTAAAGTGACTAATCAGAAATATAGATTCACAAGATTAATACTAGCATACACAAGACTACGAATAACTTGGAAAGGCAAGAGTAATTCAACACTCAGAGGGTAAAACTCGGTAGAAATCGCTTCAAGACTCATATCGGATGTTCTTCTCGGGAAAAATATATGGAAAAATCCCCCTCCCTTTTTGTGCTTTGCAAGAGCACACAATATATAGCAAAAGTTCACCCCCTTCCTAAAAATAGCCTCAAGGTTGTACTCGCCCATGTATCCTAATTTTATCCTTTATTTAATAATAAATAAAGGAATAAAATAATACAAACTAAAGTACGTGATAAAAATAGGCATTATCAGCCTTAGATACAATTCAGTCAAACTGCAGTTGGATCTGTTTCTATTTTTAGGAAAGAAAGATGAATAATTGCTAAATTTAAAAATTACTTGCTATGCAAGTCTTCTCTCTTTGCACATGCAAGTTCATCATCTTCTCTGTTTTGTCCTATTGTGAAGGCATGCAAAATTATCTCCTGTGTGTAGGCAAAAGGATGCAACCTTAGCCATATTTGCAAAATTAAGATGAAGTGGGGACCACCTCCTAAGTGCACATGTTCTAATTTTTGTTCACTTTACTGGATATTCACATGAGTGACACCTATGAATTTTGTTTGAAAGCACATGTGGGGACCACCTTTGATTTTAGATGCCATAAGCATGTATATAATATCAAAGGGGACCACCTTGGGGCTAGCCCACCATGCATTAGTTGATCCGCCACCTTTGGGCCTTGCACATAATGCAAATTTTACCCTTTTCAGCACTTTAGCATATAATGATGTCTTTTTAATTTTCAATGGTATGCACATAGTTTAGACTTTGGAAAGTCTTGGAAAATTATTTTGGCTGACCATCCATGTGGGTGGCCCCCCCTCCATGATGACTCACCCTTCACTTAACCTTGGTCTATGGTAACTCTGACCATGGCGGTTAGGCTTGGACTCTACGAAGTATTTTGGGGCCCTTGATGTGCGTTTTTGTTTGTTTCCACCATTTATCTTCTAACTGCGATTAGGGCTCTAACCCTGGCATTCAATGCAGTTGTTGGCATTTAATTGGACCTTATCACATGGGGACCTATGGAGAACGACCACCGTTCATCTTGGCACTTGGCATTTGTTTGATCGTTGATCTTGTCCATGGGTAAGGGTTTGGAACCCTAGTTTCGAATGTGAATTTATACACTCGAGCTTGACATTTGGTCATTTCACTTGCATTTTCACCACGTAGGCGAAGCCTGGAAATTTTTTTACTACTTTGTGATTTTTTATGAATGTCGGGAAACTTGGAGGTCTTTGAGCTTGCATTACTATTTTCTCGATCACCGACGCCATTGTTGCTCGACTATGCATGCATTTTTTGAAGAATCTCGAAGGTATTTTGTTGTTCTTGTCTTCGTAGCTCGGTTTTCCTTTCAAAATATGATCTAAAGATCATTTTCGATCATCTTGCTCTGTACTTCTTGTGGAGTGATGAATCTTGGTTTTCCTTTTGGTTTTCTGCTCCTGGTAGTTATCGAACTCAGTATGAGCCTGTGGAAGGAGATGCCACCATTTTCAGTTTGCCTGCTTGCTTCGTTCTTGGGCAACGGTGAGTTATAACACTTTTTTTACCTTCTGTTCGAGCTCAGGTTTTCATTTTTTTTGTAACTCTAAAAGTGGAAAACTAAGTAAAACGTTCGAAAATGTTTTGTGGGTTCAGTCCCTTCTGTTTGGACTTTGAGTTTCCTTTTGTTAATCTGGCTTGGTACTTTGACTGTTTTCGCTCTTATGGTGACATGCGAGCTTAGAAATCTATTTTGTTTCATCCTGTAGATGCACACTAGTTGTTTGGCATTTAAAACACAATCTCCTTTTCATCTTACTTCCTATAGATAGATGCCTACTAAGATTTTGTAAAATCTTCTCCATGTTGTACATGCATACTTTATACTTCATAATCCTTCCGTCATTCGTAGATGTGATGTTTGTACAATTTTGGGTACACATGTAAGTCGTATCTTATTTTGTGGCTCATTTTCTCTTTCTGATGTAAATGAAAGAAAGTTTGCACTTCTGAGCTTGGACTTGTAAACAATTCCATTTCTGGCAGTTTGTAAATCTTAACTAAGCATTTGTAACTTTAATTGAGCTCTGTTTGATTGTAGACCTGTATTTTCCTTCCTCTTGTAGGTGCATAATTGTAATTTGTGATTACTTCTTTGCATCTGTGAAGGTAAAATACTTGTAGTTTATCAACCCTTTCTTCATATTGTAGAAGTAAAAATGATTTGTTTCTAGAGTAGTTTTATTTTCTATAGATAGATGCTTTTATCTTAATATGCTTGAGTTGAAGCTCCTGTAGATTCATCTTTCTCTTTGTAGATGTGATTCAAACCACTTTTATGAACCATGTGCATGCATACTTGTAGTTTATCTCACTTTTGGAAAGCATGCTTTGATTTGAAAACCTGTTGAGATTTGTAGTTTGTTCCTTCAGTTGGAAGATGAATGCTGCTTGTGTATTCTGTAGCTTGACAATTGCATTCGTAATGATAAACTGGAAGTTGTATGTTGTTTATTTTTGCAAACATGATTACATATTGTTTGTATAATGAAGTAAATATCTCTTTTCTGGAAGGTGAAAGAAAATATTTAGTTTTCTTTTCTGTAATAGCACTTCACTTCCGGAAGTTAGAGTAGCAATTATGTTTCATTTCTTGCATTATTTCTCAATTATTTTTTTCTGGAAAAGTCCATTTTGCAAGGGGAAACTCTGAAAAATTTCAGAATCCTTCTCTTTCCAAATTTTGATGATTTGACCTTTTTGAAAACATGTAAACATATTTTCTTGCTTATATGATCATTTGAATGAGTTGTTCATGTTGGCTTTACTTGATTCATTGCAACTTCTGAAAATTTGCAAAGTAGTTGCTCTTTGATTCACACTTGAATTTGGAAATTAAAAGGAACCTTTGATAGTTGTAGCATGATGAGAATCTGGAATACCTGTATGTTTCATTTGATCATGATATCAACATAGAAGTGATGAAACATGTACTTATCTTGATTGTTTTTATTCCTTTTAAGCTCGGATAGCTTAGAAAGCAACGTAGTAGCTAAAAAGCATGTGTTTCAATTCTATTTTAAATCAAAAGTCAATTTTACAAGGGGAGACTCTGGCAAAAATTTTTCAAAATCCTGTTTTTCTCTCCTTTTCCAGATTTTTGATCCAGATTTGCA
This sequence comes from Taxus wallichiana var. yunnanensis, assembly GCA_018340775.1. NCBI lineage: Eukaryota > Viridiplantae > Streptophyta > Pinopsida > Cupressales > Taxaceae > Taxus > Taxus wallichiana. The sequence goes on along the minus strand of CM031242.1, from coordinate 493,326,622 downwards.
AAAATACCTCTTTTTGACTTATTCGATGCTTCTTTCTTTGGTAAACCATCTGAAAATGATGTTTGTGCTTCATTCAGTAGATGCTTTCTTCTTAAATAGTTAACTGATTTTCAATCAATGTTGTAACCTGTTCCTACAAAATTCAAAAATGAGTTAGAAATAAATAGGATTTTTGGCCTCTCTTGTATCCATATGGTTTATTTCTTCTTCTCTCATAGTTCTGCAATTGTTTTCCAACTTTCTACATGTCCTTCTTCAAATCATTTCTCTCACAAGCTGCTTCAGATTCTACCTTTCTAAATCAATCCTTAGCTTCTTTGATCTTCTCTTTTCAAATTCACTTTATGAACTCTGCCTCTTCCTTGTTGCCAGCTCATCTGTATTTCTTTCTTTCAAGTACCATTAGATACATTGAATTCAGAATTTGTATTTGCTTTAGAACATGAGTATTGGAATAACATTGTACCCTGAGCTCAATTTGACAGATACTTCTCTTGTCTTGTAGGTGTTAAGAAATGGAGATGGAAGTGGAAGATGGAAGAGTTGAGATGGAGATGGAAAGGCTGAGGAGTGAAGACGAAAAGGCAATGATGGGTTCCTTTTTACTCCTCTACTCTTGTTCTTTAGCACATGCAAGATTCTAATTTCCATGTATATGATGAGTCACTTAGTCATATCCCATGGCTTGTGTGAGAAAACTTATGATCTCTTATGAATAAAGCATTAAATTGAAATAATTAGTTTATTATCTCTTTCTGCATTTAGTTTTCCTTTGATTGTACAATGATGTAGGCAACTCAATATCTCAATAAAATGAATTAATATAAGGGATAACTTGAAGTGAATACCTGTAACTCTAGTGGATAATCATTGAATGAAATGTTTCTCTTTGTATGTTGTGTGATTATCTTAGCTTCCATTCTTCGTTTTGACTCCTTTCTGCTATCTCCATTTGGACATTATTGTCATTGTTTGTTTGTAAATATTTTCTTGATAGAAGTAGCAGGAACAGAGCAGTCAATTGTAATCTTTATGGCAGCGTAGATAAATGCAAACTCATTAATCATGACAACTTTAATGAATACATGAGCAATAAATCTGATAGGCACACGAGATAATAACCATGAATCGATTACTTGAAAAGCGCCACTATGTCTCGTTGTTCCAAAACTATACACCTTACATACTGTAATCCGGTATCTTCATCAAGATAACACAGATGTCCTTTGGGGTTTATGTTCTTTTACTGAGGATATTCATAAAATTACAAACTATGTGGGTTGTTATGTTTTGTAACAACACACATAGCTGTAGATTTCACTTAATCTCTTTCACAAATCAGCAGTAACAAAATAATCTGATATAATTCCCTTAGCTTAGGTACACTTCACCAAGGTTGTCCATCGTAACAAATTTTTGAGTTTCCCATTTTTACACAAGTGCAAAAATTGTCAACACTAACGTAACTCCAAAATTATTCCTTTAACTGATGTTGAATTCCTTTCATGCATGGCTTCCCTTTGGTTATGTATGGCATGTGTTTTGATTAAATAAGAATAGGCCCTCCTTTTGATAATCATGGCACTATGTTTGGCTTGATTAAGGTCAAGGGGGCCTTTATTATTTTAAACAACCACCTTTTATTTAAACAAACCTAATTATAATGCTCGGTTTTGAAGACAATACATTGCACTGAGATCTTGGTTTGAATAATGTTTGGGCACCTTTTGCAAACATTAAGGTGAGCCCCAACCACATTGTCAACTTGACTAATCATGGGATAAATAATAACACTCGACCCTCTTTTTGATAATCATGTGGCATGTTCTAAGGCTTTTAACCTTAGTCAACCATAATTATGGAGTAGGAAAATATGTTCCCCTCTCCATGATGACCCAACCTCAATTTGTAATGTACGTGATTTTCATTCAACCCTAGTGGTTAGGGTTTCATTATGATTTTGATACGTGGATGTTTTATTAAACCTTGTTAGGCTTGGTAGTTCTTGGTTGAATTATCCACAAAATTTTTGAAAACCTCGATCCTTTTTTTGCAATTGCACGAGCTTTGTCGAGCTAAGGAAACTCTATTGAAATTTACTATCCACCATGGAAATGGCCACTAGAACTCATTCTTATACCTAAGAAATATTATTTTGGCGAAGTGTTGCTCTATTATGTGCCATGGAGACTTGCTTTTTGTATCACCATTGTTTGAGCTTTGAAAGAAGGGTTCAAGCTACTTTAAATCACCATTTTGAGCATTGTCACTTGCAAACCTTATGAAAGGTGGTCATGGATATTATTCAAGATCTTTGTAAAATGTATATGTGGCCATTTCTTTATTTTGAAGCTCTGCATCTCCATGGCCACCATATGGAGCTATGCTTAGTAGTTTGATGTCATGGATTTGGTTTATTTTTCACCGTGAGTAGCCATTACTATAAATTTGGACTTGGTTTGAGATCCGGGTTTGAAAATTTGATGTTATGCTTTCTGTGTGTCAATTTTGAGGATAAAACTCGACGTAAGTGAATTTTTTATTATAAAACATTACTATTTTTCTTTAGCATCTCCCAAATATTACTATTTTTCTTTGGCATTACCATCCCTCGGTCATCAACTTCCTCCTGGTGACTCACACAATGTGCTCTGATCCTGTTTACACGGCCCGTGCGGAAGTCTGATTATGGTTTTCCATCCCAATATTTCCACGCTTGGCAGTGTTTTCTGAATCTCCCCTACGCGGAGTGAACAACTTGGAATTCCATTACCAATAAAGACCTTGGCATACCAGCTCCGAATCCCCGCATAACGGCTCGGCCACATTAATCCATGGGCCCCGGCCTCAGCTTCATTGCGAAACCTTGGCAAGATAGTAAAAGGTTTCGCATGCATGGGATTACCTAATCGGTCTACCATTCAAAAAACCCACTTGGAAATATAGTGAAATGTTTCCCATGCACGGAATTACCTGCGGCTTGCCATGATCGTGCCTTCACTTGGCAATTTGACCCGATTTCTCCAATTCACGGAATCTTTTCAATGGCTCGACATCAAGTCATTTCCCTTGGTGATGGTCACCTTATTTCCCACGTCTGGGATTGGAGTGCGGGGTTTCATTATGATTTGGCCAGATTTTGTTTTGGACAAATGGCCATTGATTTCCACTTTTCCGCTCAGCGTGAGGAGACATCATTTTCTCGGTGCAAACATTTTCAGTTGTATCTTGTAAGGTGTGATAATTCCGATAGAATCCTTTATGCCTGCCAACTTAGTGACTCGTTGAAGATGCTCATATAATTGCAAAGAAAACTGTGCCTCATGAATATTCTGATATTAAACAGTTCCACCTCTATGAGATTATCTTCTATGAGTTACATCGTAAAACCAGTAAGGTCTCAATAGAGAATCTTTGTAATAAATTTCATCAGGTCTCCCAGTAACACTCTCACTATCACTTAATCAATTTTCATAAAAATATCTTGAAGGAAAATCTCGAATTTGAGGATGCATTCGATCTTTGAGCAGGATAACAACATAGTTGGACAACTTTGCTTGTTGGAAGTGCTCAATAGAAATCTTATTATCTTTGCAACATCCTGCTTGCCTATGCCACCGAATACTCGGCCGAGGAAGGTCTCGAACACCATTATAATTCACAAATATTTTTAAGATGTTGGTTTGACTCAATTTTACATTGGTATTTTATGGTGCTTATACTATCTTCTGGTCGATAGAAGTCCTTCCATTATGTAATTACAAACCCAAGATTCAATGATGTTGAACCTCCCATATCTGCAGAATTTTATATCATCTCGGTCAAACAAGATAATTCTCCCAGTGGTTGGTCGAGCACTTGTCTTAATGGATTAAACCCTGGCATCATGTTAACTTTGACTCTCCCTGACTTGGCCTTCAGATCTTTTGCATCGATCTCCACCGAGATCCTTGTAGAGTTCCTTTCATTCGTCAATTTTCAATGAGCTATATTTTGCATTAACAAGACCATCATCTAGCTCTTACAACTGAGAGTCTCTACTGAGATGATTTCTGAGATGATTATCAATTTGACACCGGGTTCTTTATCAACTCGACCCTGAACTCTTCACTGAGTTGAGATCAACTGGGTGCCTTTCGATGCTAGGTGATCTCTTCATATGCAATTTAGGAATTATTTTTAATTATTGCATCTCGTTAATAACCGAAGGTGGGTTCCTGGGACTATTATTTCATTTTGAACGTGATAGGACCCCGTTGTCCAATCTTGCCATGTGTGCAAAATTGGATAACATTACACATATATGCCAATGTTGAAAGAAACTCCTTCTAATGTAATTAGATCAAGGCTTATTGTTTCTCCTTTAAGTAGTACCGATGATTATAATTATGATTTATTTTAATGCTTCATAATGTATGTAAAATATGCGGTTTTAATCCTACAATGTATTCTTGGTGTAGCTTGATTCCATTCCGTGGATTATGATCATTCTTCCAAACCTGAAAAATACATAATTGTACTTGTTTTTTTATGTGCATGAAGTGTTATAACAATAACGCTTGATGCTGAAATTTACTTCATCTCCGCACTCACTGGTAAGTCAAATTCTTGATTGATTATCCATTGCTTTTAAATATCAATACTCATAGAGCTTCGATTATCTTCGATATTCATTAATGGATGTAACTTGTGATCTACTTGCTCTTTCATACCATACATGAAGGTAGTACCATTTACTTGATAGCAAAATTCTACTGTGTGAGTTCCAATCTCTTAATCTAAACTTTATTGAATTACTTAGATTCTATACTCAAAATTATAGTTGTTCCTTATCGATAATATGAACTATAAATTTCAACTACTCCATTTGTAATTCTATGGAAATTGGTCCCTATAAGTTCTAAATTTGAAAAGCTGGAATGTTTCCTTAAACAATGATGATCATGACCTTACGAATCATACCTTCAACATGCATTTTCCTTAAATAGTCATTATGTTTCCTTTTATGCTAGAATAATAATTTTCATTCATGCTATTATCTCATTTTCATTCTAAAATCTAGAACTCTTTCTTTTTTGAGCTCATATTTTGCTTTTGTGTGTTGTGTAATACATATTTCTTCAATCCTCCGGAAAATTACATTTAGATATTGTAATGCTAGAAAGTGGTTGAATTTTTAGGCCTTTCCGAGTTTGTAACATCATGAATATGGATGATTACCTTGAGTTTAAAACTGAAATTTATCCCTTTTTGAAAGTATCCTAAAACTAGAAAATTACATCTTCACCACCTATACTATGTCTATCTTTGGACCACTTTGCTAATATTTTGATATTCTCTAGTGATGTAGCATCTTGATTTTTGAATGAATGCCTTTCTGCTTGAATTTGAAACTGAACTGGATTTGTAAAGGAGGAAATATCTTCTTCTGTAATCTTGAGGCTTTTATTATCCCATTCAGTTATGATACTCAAACACTTTTAAGGCAATTTGTAAGCTTGTGAAAAATACTTTTTGCTCTAGTATTCCATCCACTTATGTATTGAAAATGGAAACACTTGCCTTAGTTAAATTCTTGAAGGTTTGTAGCTTGAAATGATCAATTAGATATTGTATCTTTATCACTTTGTTTAACTGCAAGTCATGAATCTTTTTGGTATGAGAACACTTGACTTATTTTGATGAGTGCATACTAATATTGTTTTTACTAAATCTATACTTGTAAATTTTATAGGATGTACTTTCCTTGTTTTATTGAATTCTAAAACAACCCTTTAAAGGCCTCTTTACAGCTATACTTTGACCTTTTAGCTTTGATTCTGAGTTGTAAATGTCATCTTGTCCTTTATAATAGCTTATGTATGAAATTGTACTTGTGATATAATTTATTTATTGCACATACTTGATTTCTTTTAAGCTGTCCTTTAAAAATTGTAATTTTATCCAAAACCTTAGAGTTTTCTCATTTGTGGTATCTCCTGTAACTATCCTCTTCATGGGTTCTTGTAGAGGTTTGTTAATGAAAACTGGAAGATACCTTTTCTCATTTCCCATGCTTTGATGAAAACCTTGTTCTAAAATAACTATTACTTGCATCTTGCTTCCTCACTTCGGATTTCAATGTCTAAATTCCTTTATTTTATAATCTTCTATATGCGGTTTCCTTTTTCGGAATAAATCATAAATTTGTACCTTGTAGATTCTTTTCAAAGAAATATTTCCTTTCTATACAAAAAGATAATCATTTTGCAAAATATTTCTACTTTCTAATCTACTACCTATACCTACACACTTAAAGAAATAGCTAGAAAATATTTAGGATTTTTGGCCTCTCTTATTTTCCATAGTTTTTCTTATCTCTTTCTTATTTTAAATGATTCTTGAAATCATATGTGCTGATGTAGAATGTTGCTCTTATCATTTGTGTATATGTATACATCATGTACCTTATACTGTTTATAAATCCATCTACATGTAGTTAGATAGTACAAGGGTACAAATTAAACCCTAAGCTCAATGTATGACGACAATTCTTTTTCATTTTTTAGGTACATTGTGGCTCTTTAGAGAGAGCGAGTAAAAGATGGAGCTGGAATTGAAGTGAAGAAGACTAGAAGAGAACCCAAGGCAATGATGGGTTTCTTATATACCTTTTTACTTTTAACTTCATGCATATGTACTTCTTTCTTCAGTAGCTATGAGTTACATCCCACGGCTTGTGTGGGAAATATTGTACTTCTTCATGAATAAATGACATTTTAGTTTTTACTTGAGTTGTATACTTATTTCTTCTCTCAGCTTTATGACATGTATATTGATTGTATAATAGAATAAACAACTCAAACACATAATTAAATGTATTTACATGCAAAAATAAAGAGTTTTGAAATACCTGTAACTTAATAATGAAATCTCTTTCTTGTAAACTACAAATCTATTTATTGTTCCCAAATTTAGCATTTCACATAAAATGTGATTCCCTCCTTCATCAAATCAATGCATTATTCCTTCGGGGATTTTTTGTTTCCTTGCTGAAGATGAACATGGAATGGTAGGCTATGTGAGGTGTTACATTTTTAACAACACACATAGTTGTAGATTACATGTAACTAATCAATTCTTTGCAACTGAAAAAAATGATAAAATTGTAATGCATTCCCCTAGTTAGGTCCACTTCATCAATATTGTCCATCGTAATGAAGTTTTGAGTTGCCCATTTTTCACAAGAAAAAAATTTCAACGAAGAAATCCATAAAGATAAGAAATAAAAAGGTAGACATGATTTGATTGACACATTGGTTCATGAAAATGCAATATGAAAATTAAGTTTATGTACATTATTAGTTATTACTTATTGCATAAGATAATTTGGAACAAAAATATAATAATACTAACAAATCTAAATTATGAAATGAGATCTGATGTAAGATATGATATATATATATATATATATATATATATATATATATATATATAGAATGAAAGTAAAATTAGGGTTTAGGGATAGAAATATATTACCATGCTACTAAATGTATATGGTGTGGCATTGGTATGAAACTAGATGAGGAAGTTTTCTATAAAAGTGTAAGATAGGTATGTTGAGTAGGGGTTGGGTTTTTTTACCAAACATATCTTAGAATCTACAAATGTGTCCTATGGGAATATTTGTTGCAATCTCATTCTAGGATTTTCTTTGCCTGTGTATTTAGGGTTATTACCTATGTTTGGATCCCAATGATGATAATTTTGTGCATAGATATTCGTTTTTCTTCACTCATTGAATTAAAAATAATTAGTCATCAGTTGTGTTGGATTGGCCTCACCACACCCCTATTTATGTGATGAGTGATGCATTATGTACTAATACTTGAAAGATGGATCAAGTCACACATATTTTTACCAATCCTTTGATGAGATGGAAAAAAATAATAGTGAATGTAAATAACATGGATCCATAAATTTGAACCTTACACTTGGCAATTGATGGTTAGCTTGATTGTAGCACTCAAAATTATGAGATAGGGTATCAATACATATGCATTATAATTTTGACTTGATTCTTTTTTGTGTGCTCCATGAGAAATTTTCTTCAAAGATCTTATAAGTAGTCTTCTTAAAGTGTGTCTTTCATATGAGATCCCTAGATGTCCTTATATAATTATAGTATATGTGTTTATTTAGATTTCAATTTGAATGATTTCCTACCTAACCAACCAAAAAGTAACATACAAACTGACCAAGATAACTTGTGAATTTGAAAATATGAAAATATTAAATCTAAAGGGCGGGTTCATAATGTGTAGATTAGTTCATCAACCAAAATTTTTTTGGGCCTATGAACCTTCCCATGATAGATTAGGAATTATATATAATGTAGCAGGTAGTTTTCAAATAGTTTTATACATCCTTTGTAAAATGTGAAGTGATTTTTGACGAGTTAAGCTAGAGAATAGGTGTGATTTAGTGGACTCAAGGTATGATATAGAGAAATAATTTTCAAGTGGCTCAATAAGTAGAAAAATGGGATAAATGCCAAATTAATATTGACAAGTTCCAAAGGACCAAATTTGGGGTACTACACCCATAACTAGATTGGGATTTTGAATCATTATTTTGTGAACCTGCATGGATTTAAAATCTTTTCAAGTAACAAGTCACTACTTTAATATCAAGTAATGATTATATTTGTCACATCTTAGCATGATACTATCCTCAATAGAAACCCTCCAGAGATAGGTTATGATCTTACTTAGTGCTAATCTACCTAATGATGCAACAAAGATGAGTACGAGAAAACAAATCTCATCTACCGATCCTAAGTGCATAAAATAAACTTGACTATGAAAAATGGAGAAAACAAGAAAATGAAAATAGAGGTGATGCACTAAGAAGGAATTGGTTGAAACATGTAACCATGCATACAACATCAACCAAACAATACACTTACAAATAAAAAAAGTGAGATTCATCCTATGGAGTAATAACTTTAAAGTACGGAATCAGATCAAGAAATATTTATTTTCTCATTGAAGGAAGAAGTTTAACTTGCACACATCCCCTTAGAAAAAGTATGATATGAGTAGAAACTAAATAAAATAATGAATAGGGAAGCGGTTGAGGAAAACCAACTTCTAATATGTCTTGGTAAGATTCTTCCTCTTCCGACTAGCCTCAACTTGCTATCTCTACTACTATTCTTCATTAGAATACCCCCACATTCATGAAGATATAACCAAGTAAATCTTCTTCTTCAAAAAATCTACCTTTTTCTTCTATAATGAATAAATAGATAGCAAAAAAATTTGAATTTTTATTATAAGATGTTTTTCGAGACTAGGTTCTTGATAGTATGTTTACAAGGAAGAAGGCTCTCTTCAATTTTTGCCAAACTTTCCATTTCTTCCTTCCTATTGAGGTGATCATTTTGAATTTTTCTAGTATTTAGATTTTTGTACCCACATGTATTGAAAGTGAATACCCTTAAACATAAATGTATCTTTTGCAATGATATTTTTCAATAGCTATGGATTTTTCATTTTAATATAAAAACCATATTTGTTAACACATATACTCTTATAAATATGTTAAACAAATAAATACACTCACAAGATATGAAATATCCTATATACCACATGTTTTTAGGCCTTACAACATGTGTATGTGATATTTAGGCTAAACGGCAAGATACTAACATCTATAACACATAGAGAATGAATATGTTTACATGACATATCATTTCACATAGAGATTTCAATACTTAAGCAATGTATATTTAGGCATAACAATCAATAATTGTTGAGTTTTCCTTTTGGATAAACCATTATTAAAATAATCCTCCACAACCTAGGAGAAGGTAAAAGGGCTATAACATTAAGGATGACATTGGTCTACAAGCTCATTTGGAAACCGCATAATCCACACCACCGATATACAAATTGTCTAGTCTTTATAACTATGGTTAACATATTTAATAAAATACAACTAAATTAAGAGGAAGAGGGGCAATAGTCTATCTATCACATGTGTTTAAAAGGTTGATCTGGTCTTAGTTGGTTGATCAATCAACTTTAAAAATACATGATGTTTATTTTGAATGGTAAGAGGGCGAAGATCTTCATCATGTCACCTATATTAACAAGAAAATAATTGGATAAAGGTTTGATGTCCATCCACTTCCCTTGTTTGGATTTAATGTGGAGCCCCCATCATTGTCTTGGTAAAGGATGGTAAAGCAATCGGGATTGGTCTGCAAGCGTAACTTTGGAATCTTTTGTGAATTTTCCATCGATTTACAAGTGGTGTATATGCATACAAAATATGAAATTTTCAAAATCAAAATGGTAGAAACTCTCCACTTCTAATCCCGATAATATATATATATATATATATATATATATATATATATATACAATATTTATAAATATTGCAAAACCAACATAAATACTAAATATAAGAACAACAATTATCCCAAAAGCATATGAAAATTACTGACTTAAACAAGTAGAACTAAAAATGTACATTACATTATTTCTAATTATGAATTAACAAAATAAAATTAAACATGAAAACAATTACACACATACAATTATGAATTATAATGTTATTAACATGGAGCATTTCAACAATATACGTGAAACCCTATCACCCATTCAATACCAAATTTCTCATAAAAGGTTCAATAAAAAGGGGTATCTAAATTTCCTCACACGAAGTTTTGATAAGTATGAGATATTCTCACATAACTATCAATAATGAGGGGATATGCCAGTGTAACTTTCAATAGTTATGCCATCCATAAAATCCTCCATGAAAAGGGTGTTAGGAAAAGGGCGATAACGTTGTGGATGTTGCTCGTCTATAAGTTAAATTGGAGCACATGTAATTCCTTATCTAGTAAAATAAACATTCCCCACGCCACAAATTTTTGATTCAACTAGTCTTTATAAACAATGCAATGTTTTGCATTGAAGTAGCTTCCATTACTCCATGCCCGTACTCACCGAATGGTTTTACTCTTAACAAATTTACCAAAATAAATATGAAAATAAATTATTAGGGAAATAAGGACGAAACCTTGATGGAGTCAGCTATGTTGATAACCATGGAATCGGGTATAGGTTTTACGTCAACCTAGTTTCCTTCCTTGGATTGAATATGGAGCCCACATCCATTGTCTTGGTGAAGGATGGTAAAGTAATGGGGATTTTTATGTGCTAATATAATTTCTTCACTAAATATTCCATCAAAAGAGAGGTGGTGTATACGAGAAAATAGATGGGCCTTTTTAAAAATCATAATGGTAAAACGTATCCATGCCCAACCCCAAACCGACTAAAATTATAATACTTATCTTATGTTTCAGGTCCGTCAGATGCGAAGTATAGATGTTGAAATTGTCTCGTGACATCAAATACTTTACATTGTAAACAAATGTGATAATCATGCGAAAAAAGAAGAGATGGATTAAGATAATTTACCATAACTTAAGGTTTTCCTTTTCCATCCATATCTTTTTATAGAAGGTGGGGAATGAATTTGAATGAGATGAAGTTTGGTAAAAGAAGCTTTCCATCCTATAAGGTGGTCGCTTGTAGTTGTCATGCGGGTTGGATGTGATGGCTCTATCATTAATCTCCGTGGCATGGAAAATAGCTCGTGTCTAATACTCTCCAACTTATGGATAACATCATTAGAAATTCCAACATTAACAATTTGGAAGAATCCCCATTCTTTGGAGGCTTCTCTCGGTGTGGCTAACACCATATGGTTTTCAAGATTTTAAAGTCCTTGTTATCTCTAAGAAGTGCACCCTAGTTGAGGGATAACATTAGGGTTTATAAGTTTACTTCTCTCCCTCACTTCTATAGATACAATGGAAACACTTCAGGTCTATGGGTATACCTATTGTTGAGGTGACTCTCTGGTATCAAGGGAAGTTACTTATCGATGTATCCTAAATCTAATTTTTTGGGGGTTTTTGAAGAGTTTTAAGGGGAAAAGAAATTCTTGGAACTGAAATTTAAATGGGGTAATTCAACAAATTATTTGAAGGCTTTGACTGAGTACATGCACAATAAAATTGAGAAAAAATTACAGATGCATGAACCAATTGGTTTCCAACTTGATCCTTAGGCAAAAACTTGTGTTGTGTGAATAAATAACAACAACACAAAGTAGCTAACATGCACACAAATACTATATAGAAAACACCAAATTTGTAGCAAGGTAAGATAATTAAATAAGGGAATTAACATTCACATGAGCTAATAGAAAGATACACACCACTACAAATAATTGGAAAGGCAATAATTGGTTCTCATTCAAGGGAAAAACTAGAAAAAATATGCTTCAGCACTCCTACATCCAAAATTCCTCCTTTGTGCCTTGTTAATGCACACAATATAAACAAAAATATCTCACCTAACCCCTCCTAAAAATTGGTCATAGTTTGTACTCACCCATGCATTTTATTTTTAGCATTTATTATGAATGAATAAAGCAATAAAATAATCATGTAGTTTACAATGAGGACAAAATAGCCTTAGTTACAAAAATGCACTTACTCAAAGTGTAGTTGACTACTCTATTTTTAATACAATTAATAAAATTGGGTGAATATTTTTTTCTACTATTAGCCACTTGCTTGATGTGCAAGCTTTCTCCAATGTGCATGCAACTATTTCCTTTGTGTTGTAGGTGAAGATTAATTAATCATATTTAATTCTTTCATGACACATTTATTCACCCACATTGCAAAGGAAATTATGTCTTCTTATTTTTTTGTCCTCTTGTGAAGACATGTAAATACATACTCTTGTGTAAGTAAAATAATTCCCTTTGAACTTTAATACTTAGAAAAATCTCAACCCACCGTGGGGACCCCCTGTTCATGTACACAATTTGTAGATAATAAGGCTTTTGTGAAAACTAAATGTACACAAATGTGATAATCATGCGAAAAAAGAAGAGATGGATTAAGATAATTTACCATAACTTAAGGTTTTCCTTTTCCAACCATATCTTATTACAAAAGGTGGGGAATGAATCTAAATGAGATGAAGTTTGGAAAAGAAGCTTTCCATTCTATAAGGTGGTCGCTTGTAGTTGTCATGTGGGTTGGATGTGATGGCTCTATCCTTAATCTCTGTGGCATGGAAAATAGCTCGTGTCTAATACTCTCCAACTTATGGATAACATCATTAGAAATTCCAACATTAACAATTTGGAAGAATCCCCATTCTTTGGAGGCTTCTCTCAATGTGGAGCTAACACCATATGGTTTTCAAGATTTTAAAGTCCTTGTTATCTCTAAGAAGTGCACCCTAGTTGAGGGATAACATTAGGGTTTATAAGTTTACTTCTCTCCCTCACTTCTATAGATACAATGGAAACACTTCAGTGTCTATGGGTATACCTATTGTTGAGGTGACTCTCGGTATCAAGGGAAGTTACTTATCGATGTATCCTAAATCTAATTTTTGGGGGTTTTTGAAGAGTTTTAAGGGGAAAAGAAATTCTTGGAACTGAAATTTAAATGGGGTAATTCAACAAATTATTTGAAGGCTTTGATTGAGTACATGCACAATAAAATTGAGAAAAAATTGTAGATGCATGAACCAATGGGTTTTCAGCTTGATCCTAAGGCAAAAACTTGTGTTGAGGGAATAAATAACAACAACACAAAGTAGCTAACATGCACACTAAGACTATATAGAAAACACCAAATTTGTAGCAAGGTAAGATAATTAAATCAGGGAATTAACATTCACAAGAGCTAATAGAAAGATACACACCACTAAAAATAATTGGAAAGGCAATAATTGGTTCTCATTCAAGGGAAAAACTTGAAAAAATATGCTTCAAAGCACTCCTACATCCAAAATTCCTCCTTTGTGCCTTGCTAATGCACACAATATATAATAAAAATAACTCACCTAACCCCTCCTAAAAATTGGTCATAGTTTGTACTCACCCATGCATTTTATTTTTAGCATTTATTATGAATGAATAAAGCAATAAAATAATCATGTAGTTTACAATGAGGACAAAATAGCCTTAGTTACAAAAATGCACTTACTAAAAGTGTAGTTGACTACTCTATTTTGATACAATTAATAAAATTGGGTGAATATTTTTTCTACTATTAGCCACTTGCTTGATGTGCAAGCTTTCTCCAATGTGCATGCAACTATTTCCTTTGTGTTGTAGGTGAAGATTAATTAATCATATTTAATTCTTTCATGACACATTTATTCACCCACATTGCAAAGGAAATTATGTCTTCTTATTTTTTTTGTCCTCTTGTGAAGACATGTAAATACATACTCTTGTGTAAGTAAAATAATTCCCTTTGAACTTTAATACTTAGAAAAAATCTCAACCCACCGTGGGGACCCCCTGTTCATGTACACAATTTGTAGATAATAAGGCTTTTGTGAAAACTAAATGTACACAAATGTGATAATCATGCGAAAAAAGAAGAGATGGATTAAGATAATTTACCATAACTTAAGGTTTTCCTTTTCCAACCATATCTTGTTACAAAAGGTGGGGAATGAATCTAAATGAGATGAAGTTTGGAAAAGAAGCTTTCCATTCTATAAGGTGGTCGCTTGTAGTTGTCATGTGGGTTGGATGTGATGGCTCTATCATTAATCTCCTGTGGCATGGAAAATAGCTCGTGTCTAATACTCTCCAACTTATGGATAACATCATTAGAAATTCCAACATTAACAATTTGGAAGAATCCCCATTCTTTGGAGGCTTCTCTCAATGTGGAGCTAACACCATATGGTTTTCAAGATTTTAAAGTCCTTGTTATCTCTAAGAAGTGCACCCTAGTTGAGGGATAACATTAGGGTTTATAAGCTTGGTTCTCTCCCTCACTTCTATGGATACAATGGAAACACTTCAGGTCTATGGGTATACCTATTGTTGAGGTAACTCTTCGGTATCAAGGGAAGTTATTTATGTATCCTAAATCTAATTTTTTGGGGGTTTTTAAGAGTTTTAAGGGGAAAAGCAATTCTTGGAACTGAAATTTAAATGGGGTAATTCAACAAATTATTTGAAGGCTTTGATCGAGTACATGCACAATAAAATTGAGAAAAAATTACAGATGCATGAACCAATTGGTTTCCAACTTGATCCTTAGGCAAAAACTTGTGTTGTGTGAATAAATAACAACAACACAAGAGCTAACATGCACACAAATACTATATAGAAAACACCAAATTTACAGCAAGGTAAGATAATTAAATAAGGGAATTAACATTCACATGAGCTAATGAAACATACACACAACTAAAACTAATCGGAAAGGCAATAATTGGTTCTCATTCAAGGGAAAAACTAAAAAAATATGCTTCAAGCACTCCTACATCCAAAAATTCCTCCTTTGTGCCTTGTTAATGCACACAATATAAATAAAAATAACTCACCTAACCCCTCCTAAAAATTGGTTCAGTTTGTACTCACCCATGCATTTTATTTTTAGCATTTATTATGAATGAATAAAGCAATAAAATAATCATGTAGTTTACAATGAGGACAAAATAGCCTTAGTTACAAAAATGCACTTACTCAAAGTGTAGTTGACTACTCTATTTTTGATACAATTAATAAAATTGGGTGAATTTTTTTTTCTACTATTAGCCACTTGCTTGATGTGCAAGCTTTCTCCAATGTGCATGCAACTATTTCCTTTGTGTTGTAGGTGAAGATTAATTAATCATATTTAATTCTTTCATGACACACTTATTCACCCACATTGCAAAGGAAATTATGTCTTCTTATTTTTATGTCCTCTTGTGAAGGCATGTAAATACATACTCTTGTGTAAGTAAAATAATTCTCTTTGAACTTTAATACTTAGAAAAATCTCAACCCACCTGTGGGGACCCCTGTTCATGTATACAATTTGTAGATAATAAGGCTTTTGTGAAAACTAATTGTTATCTCTCGAAAGTGCACCCAACAGAGAGATGGTAGCAAGTGTTCTAAGTCTGTAAAAGATCTCTCTCTCATAGATATAATGGGGACACCTCAAGTCTGTGGGTATACCTATTTTGAGGTGAACCTCCAAGGTTAAAAGGCCGGTTCCTCATTGGTGTTCACTAGACTGCTTTCTGGGAGTTTTAGGGTTAGGAAGTGACTGAAAATGAAATAATTACTAAGGTGATACACCAATTTGAATAAAGAACTTGACTTGAGTGGAATACACAACTCGACTCAAGAAGAATTATTTGTGTGCACGAACCAATTTGTACTTTATACAGAATGTAAGGGCAAAAGCACTTAATTTATACTGAGCGAAAATCACAACAGTACTAGTAAGCTAACATGCACAATGAAGTTTAGCAGAAAATAGTAGATCTGTAGTAGGTTAAAGTGACTAATCAGAAATATAGATTCACAAGATTAATACTAGCATACACAAGACTACAGAATAACTTGGAAAGGCAAGAGTAATTCAACACTCGGAGGGTAAACCGGTAGAAATCGCTTCAAGACTCATATCAAAAGTTCTTCTGGGAAAAATATATGGAAAAATCCCCCCTCCCTTTTGTGCTTTGCAAGAGCACACAATATATAGCAAAAGTTCACCCCCTTCCTAAAAATAGCCTCAAGGTTGTACTCGCCCATGTATCCTAATTTTATCCTTTATTTAATAATAAATAAAGGAATAAAATAATACAAACTAAAGTACGTGATAAAAATAGGCATTATCAGCCTTAGATACAATTCAGTCAAACTGTAGTTGACTGTTCTATTTTTAGGAAAGAAAGATGAATAATTGCTAAATTTAAAAATTACTTGCTATGCAAGTCTTCTCTCTTTGCACATGCAAGTTCATCATCTTCTCTGTTCGACCTATTGTGAAGGCATGCAAAATTATCTCTTGTGTATAGGCAAAAGGATGCAACCTTAGCCATATTTGCAAAATTAAGATGAAATGGGGACCACCTCCTAAGTGCACATGCTCTAATTTTTGTTCACTTTACTAGATATTCACATGAGTGACACCTATGAATTTTGTTTGAAAGCACATGTGGGGACCACCTTTGATTTTAGATGCCATAAGCATGTATATAATATCAAAGGGGACCACCCTTGGGCTAGCCCACCATGCATTAGTTGATCCGCCACCTTTGGGCCTTGGCACATAATACAAATTTTGCCCTTTTCAGGACTTTAGCATATAATGATGTCTTTTTAATTTTTGCGGGTATGCACATAGTTTAGACTTTGGAAAGTCTTGGAAAATTATTTTGGCTGACCATCCATGTGGGTGGCCCCACCCTACATGATGACTCACCCTTCGCTTAACCTTGGTCTGTGGTAACTCTGACCATGGCGGTTAGGCTTGGACTCTACGAAGTATTTTGGGGCCCTTGATCTGCGTTTTTGTTTTGTTTCCACCATTGATCTTCTAACTACGATTAGGGCTCTAACCCTGGCATTCAATGCGGTTGGTGGCATTTAATTGGACCTTATCACATCGGGACCTATGGAGAATGACCACCGTTCATCTTGAAACTTGGCATTTGTTTGATCGTTGATCTTGTCCATGGGTAAGGGTTTGGAACCCTAGTTTCGAATGCGAATTTATACACTCGAGCTTGACATTTGGTCATTTCACTTGCATTTTCACTCTGCAGGTGAAGCCCTTGAAAATTTTTACTACTTTGTGATTTTTTATGTATGTCGGGAAACTTGGAGGTCTTTGAGCTTGTATTACTATTTTCTCGATCACTAACGCCATTGTTGCTCGACTGTGAATGCATTTTCTGAAGAATATTGAATGTATTTTGTTGTTCTTGTCTTCGTAGCTCAGGTTTCCTTTCAAAATAAGATCTAAAGATCATTTTCGATCATAATTTTTTTGTACTTCTTGTGGAGTGATGAATCTTGGTTTTTCTTTTGGTTTTCTGCTCTTGGTAGTTATCGAACTAAGTATGAGCCCGTGGAAGGAGATGCCACTATTTTCGGTTTGCTTGCTTGCTTCGTTCTTGGGCAACGGCGAGTTATAACATTGTTTTTACCTTCTATTCGAGCTCAGTTTTCATTTTTTTGTAACTCTGAAAGTGGAAAACTAAGTAAAACGTTCGAAAATTTTTGTGGGTTCAATCCCTCTCGTTTGGAATTTGAGTTTCCTTTTGTTAATTTGGCTTGGTACTTTTTGATGTTTTCGCTCTTATGGTGACATGCGAGCTTAGAAATCTATTTTGTTTCACCACCCGTAGATGCACACTAGTTGTTTGGCATTTAAAACGCAAGCTCCTTTTCATCTTACTTCCTATAGATAGATGCCTACTAAGATTTTGTAAAATCTTCTCCATGTTGTACATGCATACTTTATACTTCATAATCCTTCTGTCATTTTGTAGATGTGATGTTTGTACAATTTTGGGTACCTGTAAGTCTGTATCTTATTTTGCGGATCATTTTCTCTTTCTGATGTAAATGAAAGAAAGTTTGCACTTATGAGCTTGGACTTGTAAACAATTCCATTTATGGCAGTTTGTAACTCTTAACTAAGCATTTGTAACTTTAATTGAGCTCTCTGTTTGATTATAGACTTGTATTTTTCCTTCCTCTTGTAGGTGCATAATTATAATTTGTGATTACTTCTTTGCATCTGTAAAGGCAAAACACTTGTAGTTTATCAACCCTTTCTTCATATTGTAGAAGTAAAAATGATTTGTTTCTAGAGTAGTTTTATTTTCTATAGATAGATGCTTTTATCTTAATATGCTTGAGTGAAGCTCCTGTAAATTCATCTTTCTCTTTGTAGATGTGATTCAAACCACTTTTATGAACCATGTGCATGCATACTTGTAGTTTATCTCACTTTTGGAAAGCATGCTTTGATTTGAAAACCTGTTGAGATTTGTAGTTTGTTCCTTCGGTTGGAAGATGAAATGCTTGTGTATTCGTAGCTTGACAATTGCATTCGTAATGATAACCGGAAGTTGTATGTTGTTTATTTTTGCAAACATGATTACATATTGTTTGTATAATGAAGTAAATATCTCTTTCTCGGAAGGTGAAAGAAAATATTTAGTTTTCTTTTCTGTAATAGCACTTCACTTCCAGAAGTTATAGTAGCAATTATGTTTCATTTCTTGCATTATTTCTCAATTCTTTTTTTCTGGAAAAGTCCATTTTGCAAGGGGAAACTCTAGCAAAAAATTTCCTAATCCTTCTCTTTCCATATTTTGATGATTTGACCTTACTGAAAACATGTAAACATCTTTTCTTGCTTATCTGATCATTTGAATGAGTTGTTCATGTTGGCTTTACTTGATTCATTGCAACTTCTGAAAATTTACAAAGTAGTTGCTCTTTGATTCACACTTGAATTTGGAAATTAAAAGGAACCTTTGATAGTTGTAGCATGATGAGAATCTGGAATACTGTATGTTTCATTTGATCATGATATCAACTTAGAAGTGATGAAACATGTACTTTTCTTGATTGTTTTTATTCCTTTTGAAGCTCAGATAGCTTAGAAAGCAATGTAGTAGCTAAAAAGCATGTGTTTCAATTCTGTTTTAAATCAAAAGTCAATTTTACAAGGGGAGACTCTGGCAAAAATTTTTCAAAATCCTGATTTTTCTCTCCTTTTCCAGATTTTTGATCCCGATTTGCTAAAATACCTCTTTTGACTTATTCTGATGCTTCTTTCTTTGGTAAACCATCTGAAAATGATATTTGTCTTCATTCAGTAGATGCTTCCTTCTTAACTAGTTAACCGATTTTCAATCAATGTTGTAACTGTTCCTACAAAATTCAAAAATGAGTTAGAAATAAATAGGATTTTTGGCCTCTCCTGTATCCATATGGTTTATTTCTTCTTCTCTCATAGTTTCTGCAATTGTTTTCCAACTTTCTACATGTCCTTCTTCAAATCTGCTTTCTCTCACAAAGTGCTTGCATTCTACCTTTCTAAATCAATCCTTAGCTTCTTTGATCTTCTCTTTTCAAATTCACTTTATGGACTCTTCCCTTCCTTGTTGCCACTCATCTCGTATTTCTTTCTTTCAAGTACCATTAGATACATTGAATTCGAATATGTATTTACTTTTAGAACATGAGTATTGGAATAACATTGTACCCTAAGCTCAATTTTGAGATACTTCTCTTGTCTTATAGGTGTTAAGAAATGGAGATGGAAGTGGAACATGGAAGAGTTGAGATGGAGATGGAAACGCCGAGGAGTGAAGACAGTAAAAGGCAATGATGGGTTCCTTTTACTCCTCTACTCTTGTTCTTTAGCACATGCAGATTCTAATTTCCATGTATATGATGAGTCACTTAGTCATATCCCATGGCTTGTGTGAGAAAACTTATGATCTCTTATGAATAAAGCATTAAATTGAAATAATTAGTTTATTATCTCTTTTCGCATTTAGTTTTCCTTTGATTGTACAATGATGTAGGCAACTCAATATCTCAATAAAATGAATTAATATAAGGGATAACTTCAAGTGAATACCTGTAACTCTAGTGGATAATCATTGAATGAAATGTTTCTCTTTGTATGTTGTGTGATTATCTTAGCTTCCATTCTTCGTTTTGACTCCTTTCGCTATCTCCATTTGGACATTATTGTCATTGTTTGTTTGTAAATATTTTCTTGATAGAAGTAGCGAGAACAGAGTCAATTGTAATCTTTTATGGCAGCGTAGATAAATGCAAACTCATTAATCATGACAACTTTAATGAATACGAGCAATAAATCTGATAGGCACACGAGATAATAACCATGAATCGATTACTTGAAAACGCCACTATGTCTCGTTGTTCCAAAACTATACACCTTACATACTCGTAATCCGGTATCTTCATCAAGATAACACAGATGTCCTTTGGGGTTTATGTTCTTTTATCGAGGATATTCATAAAATTACAAACTATGTGGGTTGTTATGTTTTGTAACAAACACGATAGTCAGTAGATTTCACTTAATCTCTTTCACAAATCAGCAAGTAACAAAATAATCGATATAATTCCCTTAGCTTAGGTACACTTCACCAAGGTTGTCCATCGTAACAAAGTTTTGAGTTTCCCATTTTTACACAAGTGCAAAATTGTCAACACTAACGTAACTCCAAAATTATTCCTTTAATCGATGTTGAATTCCTTTCATGCATGGCTTCCTTTGGTTATGTATGGCATGTGTTTTGATTAAATAAGAATAGGCCCTCCTTTTGATAATCATGGCATATGTTTGGCTTGATTAAGGTCAAGGGGACCTTTATTATTTCAAACAACCACCTTCTTATTTAAACAAACCTAACTATAATGCTCGGTTTTGAAGATAATACATTGCACAGATCTTGGTTTGAATAATGTTTGGGCACCTTTTGCAAACATTAAGGTTGAGCCCCAACCACATTGTCAACTTGACTAATCATGGGATAAATAATAACACTCGACCCTCTTTTTGATAATCATGTGGCATGTTCTAAGGCTTTTAACCTTAGTCAACCATAATTATGGAGTAGGAAAATATGTTCCCCTCTCCATGATGACCCAACCCTCAATTTGTAATGTACGTGATTTTCATTCAACCCTAGTGGTTAGGGTTTCATTATGATTTTGATACGTGGATGTTTTATTAAACCTTGTTAGGCTTGGTAGTTCTTGGTTGAATTATCCACAAAATTTTTGAAAACTCCGATCCTTTTTTGCAATTGCACGAGCTTTGTCGAGCTAAGGAAACTCTGTTGAAATTTACTATCCACCATGGAAATGGCCACTAGAACTCATTCTTATACGAGAAATATTATTTTGGTGAAGTGTTGCTCTATTATGTGCCATGGAGACTTGCTTTTGTATCAGCCATTGTTTGAGCTTTGAAAGAAGGGTTCAAGCTACTTTAAATCACCATTTTGAGCATTGTCACTTGCCAAAACCTTATGAAAGGTGGTCATGGATATTATTCAAGATCTTTGTAAAATGTATATGTGGCCATTTCTTTATTTTGAAGCTCTGCATCTCCATGGCCACCATATGGAGCTATGCTTAGTAGTTTGATGTCATGGATTTGGTTTATTTTTCACTGTGAGTAGCCATTACTATAAATTTGGACTTGGTTTGAGATATGGGTTTGAAAATTTGATGTTATGCTTTCGTGTGTCAATTTTGAGGATAAAATTGGACGTAAGTGAATTTTTTTATTATAAAACATTACTATTTTTCTTTGGCATCTCGCAAATATGGGTCGACTAGTTTTGATACCGATATTTCTCATCCGGGTACCCATTGTTTCATCCTACATTGGTTGGATATGATATACTCATTCCCAAACTTGACTTACCCATATGGATCGTGTTATATCATTATATTTGATTTTTACTTTGCCCAACAAATTTGTAGCGACCTAGTCATTTCATGTTACTAGGGTTGTATTTGCTTTGTGTGATTTGATAAAATGATCTACAAATTTTTTTATAATGGCTTCCGCCATTGTTTCCTTGTGTGGGTCTCAATTGAAGCTCTTGTTGTTCCTTACCCTTTTTGGGTACCTTTATTTTCTCTTACTTTGGGTTGTTTACTTTGTTGAGGTAATAATTGCTATTAACCAGAAAACTTTTGCTTATGTGCATTATTAATATTGATGAGATGATTTTTCTCACAAAGTGGATTCTTCTTTAATGTAATCCATTTAAACTGAACTTGATGCTTAGAATCCTTGATTAATATAGCATGGTGTTCATTTTTCTTTGCAAGATCTAGACCTCCTTTTATCTAAAAATACTTTCGTGATTTGTCTTACAAAGTGGGTATGCATTGTTGTTTGTTCACAATGTTTGGTTAGTATTTTCTTGAAGAAATTATGTGCCATTTATATTCGACCCGCCATTTTGTCTATTACAAACACTTATTGGGCTATTGGTTGCATTGCATTGATGAACTATGGCTCCTTTAGTTCTGAAAATTTGTATTCTTTGCGGACCTTGAAGAGCATACACTAAAATATTTTACCATGTAGCTTCTTTAATTTATTGATTGAATGTTGACAAGGTTTACAATTACTTGTAGCTTCACCATTCTCTTTCTTCAAGTAGTAGTACATTGGCCTTCACTATTTCGAACATCTAACATATTAGAAATATTCATTTTTGAATAATTTTGTTACCTTCTAAATTTGATCAAGAGCATTGATCTAAGTGTTCATTATAATATTTTTTCAAAACATTACATGAAGTTTATATTTTGAACTTTTGTACTATTCATTGAGCTTTGGTTTCAAATACTAGGTTCTAGATAAGGCAAAAAAATGGTTGAACTAGATTTGCATTTTCTTAATTTCACTCTTGTCGGTATATTTAGTAATTGAAACTAAAAGAGACTTAATAAAAATTCTAAACTTATATTTCTAGAAATAATGTACCTAGTTGATAATACAATTTCCATTGCTAAGCTTTTCTTTCCTTGCATTGATCTGTCAATCCTATTTTGGAAGTTTGATGTCTTAGAAATTGTATTTTGTGGGATGATTTCATCTCTAATTTTCATGAACATCTTACTTGGGTTTAATAACATTGATTTCTTTATTGATAATGAATCTTGAAGACCTGTTCAAATGCCTTGAATTTTGAGCACTACTTTGTTATATTGTTATCATCTCCTCCTTGATATGAACTATCTGGGATTTGCGTTACTTAATTTAATCCATCTAAAATATGAAAATATGATGAAAGTGTAGACTTTAAAAAAATTATTCTCTTATCTTTTACAAATGCCCTTTTTTAAAAGAAGAAATTTTTTGCCACTTTCATAAATTCAGAAAGAATACACTCCATTTATTTTCCAAATTTTGTGAGGGTGTTGCCATTAAATAAACAACATGTGCTTCATCATTGTAAGTTATTGCATTACTTTGGATACCAGCCTCACCTCCTCGGAAATATCATGAACATTGCAGTAACGTACCATCCTTAACATGCTTTTATTGGTGTAACTCCTGAAATAGATTGCTTCTAAAGATCATTTGATTCACTACATTGTTAAATCATGACTGCAACCTAATTTTCTAAAAGTTGTATTCTATACCAGTATTTGTTAAGTTCAAGGATATATATTGTATTTCTTTCATTGTTATAGCCTATCTTCATGCACTGTTTTGTACATATTGTATGTGAACTTGATTATCTTGGAATTCAAGGCTTATATATGGACCTTTTCTTAGATATTGGAACAATGTAAAAATGGAAAGGATGCTTTATTTCTGTAACATTATTTTTTGATTTTGTTTTTAAAGATGTGAAATTACATTTGTTCTTTATGAATGATTACTCCTAGATTTCATGAGTTTCTATTATTGAACCCGCAACCATTTAAAAAAATGTTAGAAAAGTAAATTTGGTAGCCTCTCTTATATTCTATAGTTATTTTTTTTCCTTATTTCTATCATGATCTGATAAAGATACATTGTTCCTCAACTATGTTCAGCATTTTGATTTCAAATTTATTTTTGAATTTCATCTACTTAAAGATTTGAATACAACAAGATCGAAATCCAAAGCTCTAACAAATATCTTTTCTCTTTCAGTACAATGTCAAGCATCCGGTGAAGATCGTGAAGCAAATAAACGAGGGAAATCAACTCAAACCAAATCCAAGCAATGATGGATTCCATTATTTATGTAATTTTAGAACTTTATGTATATGTACTTTCATCATTGTTCTTGTTTTCAAAGTTACTCCCACATCTTGAGTGGGTTCACTATACTGCTATTTCTTATGAATAAATGAAACTATTTTTGTCTAATGAGATGTATATATTTCCTTAATGTACTTTATTTTGCATGGATAATAAATAAACTTATATAGCTCAATACACCTAAATAATTCACTTAATCACAAGAATAAATTAAAATTAAATGTACCTTTTGATGTTGAATGGAAATGCAGAATTGTTTATGAAGTTATACCTTGTTCTTCAAAATTTCAACTTGTTTGCATTTTCATAACATCATGCTTGATACATGATACCCATTTTGCCTTCCTCAAGGCCATGCAATGGTATTTTATGGCTATTACATGGTTTTGAAAAGGTAACAAATTAGAATGGATACATATATGAGGCATGACATTCTAGAACTTCACCTAAGTTACCGATATGATTTAAATGTGACTCGCAAGACTGTCCAAAATTGAGAAATAACAAGTAATATGTAAACCCTTTCTAATGACTGACCCAAAATCATCAAACTTCTAACACCTCTAATTTGAGAAACTGAAAGTTTTGAGTTGACCTTTCTCAAAGGGTACGAAAATGTCAACAGTCCCTCGAGACTCGAAAGAAAACTGTGAGATGTCGATAATAGGAATATCAACCTCATCCTATAGTGAAGAAGCCATGGTGAATCTTGTCTTAAAATTATAATTATTACACCAATATGCCTTTATTTTCTCTAAAACTAATATTTTATAGATCATTTTGAACAATTCATCACATATATTACTAAGCTTCTATCTTATTTCTTCTTTAATTCCCACATACATGTCTCTGTTAGTTCCCTATAAAATTTGTAAAGAAATCCCACCTCCTTCTAACAAGCGATAGAAATGGATGGTCATGGTCGGTTGTTTGACATAGATTTAACATGTCTTCACCATACACATGACACACATTTCACCTACGATAATGGCTACACTATTTCCAATTCGATGAATTTAAAGAGGTACGCTTGTTAAGAATAAGAAATTATGTCATCGGATGATGTAAATATATACTTCTAGGTAATTTTACCATCTAAATTATGTACTCCAATTGTCACGCTCGACTGTGATATACGACTGCAGTATGTTTTGATGGGTAGGAAAAATATGAAAGCATCTCTAATTAATGCCCCAAAATGTTGTCTTTCTAGAGAGAAAATATAATAGTACTTATTTTGTCTCTCTAGAGACTATGAATATCACACAACAAGAGCTAATTATAATATTCTCCTTACTTTCCTTGGAAATAATCTATGGGGGTTATTATATATTTTGATACAAGACAATGATTGAATAATAGGGGATTATGTTCCCTAAAACCCTTTCCATGTGTTATTTCTCCATCGCTAACCCTTCCCCCATGTTATTTTACATTTCCCACTTGTCCCAAAAAATGTTAGTATATTATTAAAATAATATCACGAAGGGATGCTAGAGATGATATCATAATTTTTCAGTAATATATATGTTTTAGAACACCACCATATGTAGTACTAAACCTACATAAAAGCAAAATAAATAAAAAAGAATCAAAAGTTACACCAAAATATTTATTTTATGTTTCTTGGGAATTGAAGAAAAACATAGCTCCGTATTCATTGTGTTAACGCCAATTGAAGAAAAAATGCCTCATTTTTCTTCTTAAATATAAATGTCATCTTCTTAGCATCTTTCTAGGTCTCTCTAAGATGCCCTCTAAACCAGGTTTGGGGAAAGAATGAGTATATCTAAGTATCCCATCATGGAATTTTTCATGCAAAGGCTCTATTAAATGTATGATTATCCAATCACTTAGGAGGATTTGATTCAAGGAAATCCAAAAATGATAAATCAACAATAAATTTGAATTAATAAAACGACATGGAAAACTACACCGTTACAAAAAAATTAATATTTTCAATATGAGAGAAAAGTTGATTCACGAGTTAAATGTGACCCCAATAAAATATATTTGTTAGTTTTTGATGACATGTAAATAATCCTTCAGAAGTTTTTGGAGTTGATTTATTTTATTGAAATTTATACCCAAACCCAATGTAGAGGAAGAAACAAATCATACTTGTCATTTACAACCTTGTATGTTATTCCAAACAATCATTTCAAAGTGTCATCACCAAACCTAAACTGGTTGTAAATGGATATATTATTTTACCCAACCAAATGTATACTCAATATTTATTTATTTACATTAAGGGTATTTATAATTGTATTTACATTGGTTTTCTAAATTGAAGAAAAATGTTTATGAAAAATGAAAGTATATTTTTTACAGTGGATTTAAGAGACCTATATGCTTTTAACTAATAAGAGGGGCCCTGTGAGGAATTCCTTTCTCCTCCACTTTTCGTTGATCACCATTGGTGGCATCAAAGGATAAATATTGTGAAAACTATCTTTACTAATATTGAGGCTATTGTAATGAAACTTTGTAGCACCATCAACATTGAACGTGAAATTTGCATAAGACGACGATGCATAATTCAATGTAATATCTGTTGTATTGATATTATACTCTATAAAATGGTGGAATAAGTTGTTGGCTAATCTTGACCTCTTATGGGTTAAAGAATAATCAGATTCTAATGCTCCAGATCACATAATCTTGGTGACTTTGTCTCTTAGATGCCTTACCTAAAGAATGAATGTCACATTTTGTAGTGCCCACTTCCCTTTGACACTTTTATTATTTATTTCGATAATCGTCAACTATACTTATGGATATTATTGTATCTTTTTTTACTTAGCATGATGTTAGATGTTATATATAATTTGGATGTTGTTGATTTAGATTCTTAGTATGATGTATGTTGATTATTAGAGACAAATTATATTAATGATGATATGCTGTTGACATAGTTATATATATTTTTGACTCACGATACTTTCGTCATTTGAGTAGACCTTAACAATTGAACTAATCTTTAGATCATATGGATATTGATGAAATGTAGAATCGAGATGTTGCTATAAATTTTAAATGATACCGTTACTTGTATACATGATGTTTTGATTTATATATAGATGATTCTGGATTTATATTGTATATTTTATTTTGGATGGTTTTTATGTGGCCAGGAGGCCGCAGAAGGTGTTATATGTTTTTTTTGGTAAACATGTCACAACAAACAATGGGGGGATTGGAGACCAACCCATTGGAATGCTAAATGAATTCAACAAAGGTCACTATGGAAACATGTATTTTGTTATGTGTGTGTGTTTGTATTGTTGTTAGAGGATCCCGTGGGGGGTGGGGGGATCACCGCTAATTGTGACCAAGGGGTTGTGTGTTATCTCTTTTATTATTTTACTTTATTTGATTTTAATATGTGATTTTATAGTGATGTATTCTCATTTTATTAATTACTTGATTTGCGTCTAGACTCATAAATTAATATTTTTACTCAATTAATTGTGGATGGGTCAAAAGGATATTATTTATTAGATTATATGGCTCTTGGGTTATGTGTTGTAAGTTGAGCACTTTTGATCTTGACTTTTGTCAGACACTCTACCCCTTCATGGAAATTCGAATTTGGCCTTAAGGGCCAATTTTGGAGGCTTGTGGGACAAGTCAAACTTGTCCCACACCTTTTAAATTTCTATGCCAACCCTACCCATGGGTTTGGGGGTAAAAAATAGACCCCATTATGTGTTTTGGGAAAAAAAAGGTAGAATTTTATTACACTTTCTTTCATGTAATTAAAGTTTTTCCTTACGGAGTGTGGGATAGGATTGTGTGTGTAAGTAAATTGTCATTCCTCTCACCCACAAATTTATGGTGCATTGGGGTTGAGGTTTGACTTGTGAGGTGGAGTTGAGGATGAGTGATGTGGCATCCTACATGGAGCCACCTCACCCTCCTCTCTCCATTTTCTATTTATTCAAGTTATTTTTTTGTTTGGGGTTACTTCATTTATTTGTACTCTTGCATTTTTAGGAGTTAGAGTATTTTGGAGTGCTTGTGGATTTGTTGGAGCTTCTTGGTGATTGTTTGGGCTTGAAGAAGCTTGGTGTGGGACTCTTGGATCAAGCTCTACCATGGAAAGGTAGGAGCTACACTCTTGTAAAATATTTTCTTTTATATTGTGTATATGTGCATGTTTTTGAATGTTTTTGTATGCTTATTGGGTGCTTGAGTACATTTCCTAAGTGTGGTATAGGAGGGGACTATGGGGATTTTACATATGGGGAGGCATAAAAGTTTATTTCATGTTTTGGAGGGAGTTGGGTTGGGTGCCCCATCTTGGACAAGAAATTTCTTACATTTCTTACTTGGTCTATTTTTATGAGGGAGCCATAAGAGATTCAGGGAGACATAAGAGAATGTGGGAGACGTAAGAGGTTCTTGAGGGAGGAATAAGAGTGTGTAGGGGTTTTGAGATGTTCATTTGAGGCTTTTAAGGTGGGTACCCATTTCCTATCATGAGTCATAAGTGAGCTCCCAAAGATCTTTCTCATTTGGCTTTTGCATGTTGAAGCCTTGTGTATTTTGTTGCTTTCCTTCTTGTGATTGTAGTTATATTGTTTGTGTTTTGGTATGATTGTAAACTCTTGTACTTGTGATGTGGAAACTTGTTTTTTTCCATAAGTTGAATCCATTTTTCATTGCAATGTGGTTGGGGCTCGGGTGCCAATGAGGAGGATGGTTTCTTCTCCTCATTGAAATTCTTCGTTGGGTGGAGAATGTTGCCTCTCCCCCATTTTTTTTTGATAAAATGAAGCATGGTGGATCTCTCTTGTTGGCGATGTGAAACATGGAGCATTGTTGGTGTCATCAAGAAATCTTTCCTTGTGAGAAAACCTCCTTGTTATTCCCACATAGGTGGAAGAATTGTAATATTGTATTCTGTCTACATTTCATTCCTTTTGGTTTCATTCTTGTAAGTTTTCCCACTTTAAGTGGAAGATATTGTATTAATAATTTTGAAGAAAAGTTTTTTTGATTATTGGATATTAAAGTTGTATTGTATGTGAAAAGGGAAAGAAATATTTGTTTTTTTATAAAGTTATTTTTGTTGTAAGATGGAAATGAAGTTGAAGGAAAAACAACTTATTCCTCTTTCTCACTTGGCTTGTAACCTCATGTAAGTGTGTTGATCTCATTGGAAAGATAGTAGCTCTCATTTTAAAACTTATTGGAAATCTTGTAAAATTCGGTTGTGAGAATGGTTATAAAAATAAAGGAAATTTCTTATGTTGTAAGAAGTCAAGGAATAGTAAATTTGATTGTATTACTTAGAAAGCATGTATTGGAAAAGTTAGTCTATTTGTACATTTTCTTGTATTATTGATAGAAAAGAGCTTACATTATAATTGGCTTTATTTGGTAAATGAAGTAATCTAAGTTCTAACTCTAGTATGTTATCCTCATTTAAAAATTTATTGTAAATCCATTACAAATTATTAAGGGAAATGAAATGATATCTATTTTACCTCCTATACAATATTTATCAAATTGTTAAAGGAGAAAGCAAGTGCAATTATTTACTTGGCAATAGTGCTAACTATATTCCATTTTTACTTTTGTTACTAGGGTTAATATAT